>JAKWJD010001760.1:12158659-12504808 GCA_027705065.1 Solanum peruvianum
TAATTCTTTTAGAAGTTGTTCCCGTTAGAACTAAAAAAGAATTTTTCTTTCGAAAAACAACTATATCGTTTAGAAAAATAGAAAGAGAAAAGACGTTCCCTTTTCTTCTCCTTCTTCCTTCTCAAATTTAAGTAAAGTTCGTATGAAAATTCTTTGAACGTTTTTTCTTCTAAAGTGTCAGATTGAACCAGTTAACATGTATGATTTTAGTCCGACTTTATATGATATAGTTCATGATTATATGCATGTAATTGCATTTTCTGACTAGTAAAATAATATTAAATGATCCTGCATATTAATTGTTTGATTAGATTCTTCAGTAAATAAAAATAATCATGAAAAAGTTTCGCGAATAACTTGATGAATCATCCTAAACAGAAGTCATAAAAACTATAAACATAATTAAAAAGTAAAAATAAACCACAAACAGTTACCACTCTCAAAGGACAAAGCAACTGCCACAAGAGTGATACTACTAATAGTATGACTAATAGCAAAGAAGAAAATGTGAGACAAAACTCAACTAACTAACTAATCTCCTTTAATTTCCTAATATCTGAACTTTATAACCTTCTCATAAGGTCATGTCCTTGGTACAGTGAAGTTGCTTCATTTCATGTCTAATCATCTCTCTCCAATATTTTCAGCCCACCTCTACCTCTATTGAAACTATCAATAGTCAGCCTCTCACACCTCCGTATTAGAGTACCGGTGCATCTCCTTTGCACATGTTTGAACCATCTTCCGCTATTGGGGCCCTATTTGTCTTGGTTATTGTGATTCTTAATCTTATCCCTCCTAGTATACCAACACATCCATCTCAGCATTCCACAATTTGCATTTTCTAAATGTGGGAGTGCTTGACTAGTAAGCAGTCCACTCCAACAACATTGGCAGTCTAACCACTACCCTTGTAGAACATGCCTTTATGTTTTAAGTCTCGCCTTCTTTTCACAACAGATGCTAGGCTTCATTTCATCCATCTTGCACCTATACGATGTGTGACATAATTGTCAATCTCCAAATTTCTTACATTTCTTGGATAATTGTTTCGAGGTTACTTTAAAGTTCCTTTTTTCTTAATGATCTGTGTATCAAACTTCACTTACCCCAACCTTAGGCATCACATCACTGAATTGGACTTCAAGTACTCCATTTTGGTTCAACTTAACGTGAATCCATTAGACTCTAAGGTCTGCCTCAAAAACTCTTTTTATAATTCAAACGCTTACAAATTTCATTTTGATCAGTAACTTTACTAATATTTAATCATAACCAGTATCCCTTTCAATAATTCTACCATAGTAGAAGTGTGAGATGAAAATTGGTATCAACATGTTTGATTTTTGCCTTTAAAATTTAAGTTGAGGATATTTTAGTCATTATATGTTAGTAGCGCTACTTACGTGTCTAAATTTGCTCCTCACTATTATAGGTTTCATTAGTTTATGTTGGCAACACCTAATTTTAATTGTAAAGGTCTCTCATTTCACATTCTGCTCTGATTTATTTGGTCTAATTTTCCCTTTATCCTTTGTAATTTCTTCGGTTGTTCTTAATAATTGTTTGGGTTACCTAAAGAGTTTTAGAACTTTAGAGATGAGAAATTCTCCTCAATTCACAATTTACCTCAAAAGTTGATAAGGATCGAAGTTGAGAAGAGAAAGAGAGGGCAGATTTTAGGAAAAGTGACATGAATTTCTAAAAGCTCAACAAATCGCCATAACAACAATGAATCAATTGGTTTTTCCTCTCTGTATGAATTTTTTTTTCTATTTGGATTTGAATTCATCACTGACAGTCGTTTAGTTTCTTAATTTCGGTGAATATTCCCTTCTCTATGATGTTTACATGTCTGCTTACTAACAATATTTTTTTTTTGCTTTTAGTTTCAATGTGGTAATTTCATTGGACTGAGTTGTTTGGAAAGTATTGTGAAATATCTACCACTTGTTTCACAAAATACATGAACAAAACCTCTACATCAACACATATGTATTACTGTGTAGAGAACTCTACCTTTTGGGTTGATTTATTTTAATTAGTTTCTGTGTCTCGTGATATTTGTATTGGCGCCGAGAATTTGTTGAATTTAGGAGCAACGTTTGATGTGTACGTACATTTGAAATAGAAGAAAATGTAGGTTCAAAATTTTCTAATGGATATGCAAGAACTTAGAATTGTAATAAATGCTAAAGCCATCTCCCCAATTCCTCTTCTCAATGCCCAAATTAAGGATTACACTTCAACAAATTATTGAGTCTTCCCCAATTTCAGTATGTTTCAGTTCATATCTTTTTATTTCGATTTTGAGTTAATGGTCAAAAACACATTTATTTTTAGTACCCAATGTCATGAACTTAGAGTATTATTAGATCTCCGTGCGGCACTAAACAACTTACTCACGAATCTTTCACGATCTTGTAAGCTCAAGTAAGCTCTTTTAAACTAATATCGTTAAGAGAATGAAAGGAAAGACTTAGAAAGATTTGGAAAAAGGTTTTATATTGCTTAGAAGATTGCTTATAAGTTGTTGGATGATTTACAAATGAGAGCCCCTCTATTTATACTAAATCCTAGGGGGATAAAGTGTAATTTAATAATTTTTATAAGTCTCTAAGTTATTTACACTTTGGTCCATGTTCTAGAAAAGTCTACACATTCTAGGATTTTCCAAGGCTTTTCAAGAAAGAGTCTATGTAATTCTAGAGTTTTCTATAAACCTCTCCACAATAATAGACTCTTCCGACCCTATCCATTTGCAAAATTTGACTGTGAAGTGATGGGACGTGACACTCTCCCCTACCTATTGATGCGACGACCGTGTCGCATTGCCGCTGCGTAGGCATCCAATTCTTGTGCATGTGTGAACAATAGTCCATTGACTAGATCAAGGTCCTCGTGCAACTTCCTTAGTTGTTTCTTTATCTCTTCAGCTCGGTCTTATGATACACCTCTTTCCTAGGAGGCAAGCACCTTGGCGGCTTCTTTGGCATCACAACATTGTTCCCTCTTGGAACCTACTTCGTGCATGGTGACAAGGACTTCTTAGAACCATTGTCTTCTTTCAAAATTGTAATGGTAGCTAGAAATGTTGACTTCTCCTTCTTATGATATTTCTTGAGTTGCATGGCCGTTAGTCATACCTGTCCTTCTTTCTTCAGTGCCTCAACCATGGGAACCATGCATGTTCCTCCTTGCTCCATGAACAGAAGTCCTTGGAGGTAAGGATCGATCACAGTGATGCTTACTCTATGTTAGACTCCACTAACTGGAGTCGGTGGTGCATTGACCGTCCTGAGTTAGGCGTTACTTAGACTGTAGCGCAGCCCCAACCTTGTCGCTGCCCTTTTGTTCATGATGTTAGCCTCTACACCGTGTTGACCATAGCACAAGCGGATCTTCCATTGATCTTGATGTCGACATACTTTGCATCATATTCTTTTGACTTTCGTAGTTGCTTCATGATGGATTTTCATAGTCCTATAAAGCCCAACTTCATCGTCTCCGTGCCTTATTCTTGCTCATGTGTATTCTTCTCTTTTCGGTCTCGCAGAATAGCACCAAGGTTCTTCCATTCAAGGCACCTCGAATAGCTATGCGGGCCACTGTATATGTAGAAACCACCTCTTTTGGCAACCTCTGTCTTTCTCTCTGTGTCTCCATGATGTCCAGACTACTTGCCATCAGACTTATAAGTATCATGTTTCTTAAGATGTGGTCTCTACTCCTCGCCCCACCATGGTCATCACTACCTCTCATATTTTCTTGGCTCTGTCGGGCTTCTCGTGCCTGAAGTTTGTCAAAGCTTCAGCCTGCATGATTGTTTCATCAATAATCCTGACCTATCGGCGTTCCGACTCTATCCTGGCCCAATTCTGCAGCCCATCCATGAAGTGGAACAACATGTCTTCATCCGTGAGTTTCAGAATATGAAGCATAAGGGTGGTGAACTCCTTCATGTATGCCAAAATGCTTCCCGTTTGCTTTAATTCCGTAAACCTACGCTTGACTTCATAGATGGTGTTGTTAGGGAAGAAGGTTTCTTGAAATCCTCGCGGAATCGCTCCAACTTGTTGATGGTGCACATGTTGAAGAAAAAGGAAGCCGACAATTGGAACATGTCAAAGGAGCAGGTCCAATGCAGATGACTGACTTGTCTACAACAAGTATTGATGAGGATTGGAACATGTTGAAGGATCAGGTCCACCTAATCTGACTGACTAGCTTACAACACTGCTAAAGAATAAGAGTAGCACTACGATTAGACTACCTATGTTAATTAGGATTATTTTTCGTCTAGAATTATATTGTGATTTTGATTATATTACGACTAGAATTACTATTAGAATTATAGTACAATTAGAATTTAGATTATTTATAATTGTATTGTTATTATTATATTAGTAATAGATATTATAGTAGGCATTATTATGTATATTACTAGTATCCATAAATTATATGTAAATCAATTTGTCATTCATATGAAAATGGTATAGCTGGAAAAAAACATATGATATTATAAATCATGAAATACTTAAACATAAACAAAATATTTAAAAGTTAAAGCAAAAAATCATGTAGTTCTAAAAATTATGAGGTACAAATAACTATATCAAGTTTCTTGTCCCTAGTCTTATACCATTTAGTAATTCATTCAATACACACATTTGATCGAAACTCATACTAAAGTTTAATACAATATTCATAAAAATCAACAAATCAAAATGTGTATTGATCAGATTTCATACACATTCCACCCAATAATGGTAGATTGAAACCTACTTGATATTTAAAATGTTGAATCCATATGGTACGAACTCTGTATATTAATAGTATAGTGAAATTAAAAATAACCAACAAGTGCAGAGAGACTGCTATATTGAAATATTGAATCCAAGTGATATAATTTTCGTATATTACTAGTATCCTTAACTTATAAAAACCAATAAGTAATTCGTAGTAGACGATATGCATGAAAGAAAACATATGATTTTATAAAAAAGTAGAAGGTACAAGTAACTATTTTCTTGTCTCTGGGATTGTTGTAGGATAATTGGTGGTATATAGAGCATGTTCTTTAGCTATGGGAAGTCCATCATATTTACTAGCAACCGTATCAGTAACTTCACTGTCACTTATCGCGCCCTCTTCATTCTTTATTTTTTCATAATGCCATAAGATTGTGGCATACCTTTGACGGTGGTACGTTGCATCGATATCAACAAAAGACATATCCAAAACACAATTACTGATGTATTCATCAAACAGAGATGTGTACATAGAAAAATCACCGTAAAAAATTTAAATAAAAAAAATTAATAACTAAATAAAGTGAACATTTTTAATGAAATTAGTATAGTATAGAAAATATGTACTTGGAACTATCTTCTTATTTAGGAGCATGCATCCTGTGCTCGATATCAAGTAGGTTGGACTGAGACTTGTGTTCATATGGAGGTAATTTATTAGCATACAAGTCAAGTCTTTTGTCATAAAATCATGCGCTTTGCAAAAATAGTGATAACATTGTTGCAAGTTTATCAACAACTTCATTGATTTTGTTGGTGTGAACAGATCCTTCCCTCCTCGAATCATCAAACATCTAGGCTTGATTTGGAATACAACCAACAATAAATGAAACTTCTCATAATGTTGACACGAATAATGACTTTGTCAACTCTATCCCAAGGAATATTAGCAAGTTTGAAACCTCTAATGCACTGTCCAACATCGTGGTCGGTAGAAATGCATCTCATGTCGTAATTTGACTGTCTCCACTGTTCTCAATGTTATTAATACACGCCATAAATCAACATTCAACTGTACTGTATGATATTGTTGTTGGAGAGTATTTTGCCTTCTTTTGCAGATAATACATAATAATATTAACATAGTGTTATAAAAAAAAGATATTAAACATGTTTCAATATTCTGTATAAGACGCATTCAAATATCATACATATAGCACTACACTAAAATTTCAGACCAATGTTATACAACATTCATTCAATATGCATACATTCAATAACTGAAGTTATAATTACAAAATTTTGAAAATACTTGTTTTGAATTAACTGTTTAAAAAGTTGATAGATATGACTTACCTCGTCTTCCCAAAGTCTGCCTGTTTTAACCATTATGTTGAAAAAATCCTTTTCACCAATTTTGACAACACCAAATTCCATTAAAGGTTGAATAGTATTTTTCACCTTTCAATAAGCAGATTTTCTGTGAACATTGAAAATATATTTTAAACAATTGTATACAATTTGGTTGTGTGATATATGAATGAATTTTTTTTTATATACACGTATACCTGCCACGCCTAGAAGAAAAACCTTTGAAAATCGATTTTTTATGATTAGACTTTCAAATGGTCATTTGATTTGAAAGAAAATAGAAACTCTTTTTGAACTACTTTCGCCTTTCAACAATTGAATGTACGGTATGTGTCATATTTTTTGGGGTTCCTATTTCTTGCTTGCACAACTGAAGTTGTATTAGCATTAAGAATTAGATCAAGTTCAAAAATTTGTGTCATAGTCAAATCAGCACAATCATCCAATGATGGTGGTTTTGAATCCGATGATGCATATCTGTCAGCATTGAAAACAATATAAATATTTTTGTCAGTTGACTTCTGAACCTCATTTATATGTCAAAATATCATAATGTTAAAAAAACTTTGTAAATGAAAGTACATACCATAATAAGATTTAAACTCATACCATCCGTATTTGAAATATGAATGTATTCACACTTGAAATGAAAGGCTAATCCATTAGAGCTTTATCAGATTGTTCAACATTTTGACGTGAATCATCCTAATGTATGATATAATAAAAAAGTCAATTATAAAGTAGTGTGAAAAGTATATCATACAAATTTTATGCAGAAAATAATACAAGATTTAACACAAGATCAGTAAAACGCATTAATGTTGTCTTTCACAGATTTAATAACTAAATTGAACCAACAAAAAAATTGAACCAACTATTTCATACATTTTTTATACATGTTGAGTAATTCAACATTTACACAATTTTATTACATATCTCAAACAAACAAACTAGAAAAAACATGGAAAAAATTTAGTCATACAAAGTTCATACACAAATAAAACTATGATAAAATAACTATTTTTATTTTTAACTTGTAAAACCCTTTAATTTCATATAATACATGTTGGTTTTTTCACATATAAAAAATTGAACCAAAATAAAAGTGGAACCAAATTGTTTCATTCAAAATTTATACAATTTCAATACCTATATCTAACAAAAAAACTTCAAAAAATTTATAATATCTACTCATACACATTTCATACACAAATCACATATTGATACAATTGTTGTTTTTAATTTTTACTTTGTAAAACCCTTTAATATCTCATAATACGTGTTGGTGTGTAGTTGATGTTGGTTGACCTCTTGACGACCTAATCTTTTTAATTATTAGCTTTGTCAAATTATTGACATTTGTTTTCATTTCGGTCATGTGCATGTCAACCTTATAAAAAAAGATGTAAAAATATATGTTAAAGCATTAAAATTTTATACAAAAAGAATTATTAGTAATTAATTTAAAAGGGATGAATAATAACATTATCTTAATTGTTTCAACTCCACCCTAACCTATCATTGAACATTAGCATATTGGATAAGTAATTTGTAATATGTTAAAAAAATGTATTAGATCGATAATTTTTATTGTATAACTCCGCAGTTTCTTCCTTCAACTCTAAATACTTTTTGTCGACATCAACACCATGTTCTTATGATGTTCCTTGATCTTCCGTATCATGATTGCTTGAAGATTGATTTAAAATATACTGATCCATGACATTTAACTCTTTATCAGTAAACACTATGTTTCTAAATTTATGTTGCAATTAAAAAAATTATGTAAGAATTATAATATATAAAAGAAAGGTTAATAATTTATATTTACTAAAATAACAGTAACAAAAATATGACCTGATTGTCATGTGTTTTGAAAATCGTATTCTTCAAGTCATCGAAAAAGATAATGTCATTCGTTGTTTTCCAGTTCAAAATATGTGGTGTGCGATTTGAAGCACGAACAACAATTGTATTGTCAAAGGGATGACAACACTAATAAAAGATAACTCTATAGCTATATGGAACAGACTGAATTTGAATGGTTTAGGATTGTTCAGCAACTTATGACCGCAAGCTTTAAGAGTTGGTTTAAAATATTCATTACCCCATGAAAAGTTGAAATAATGACCAGACTCAACCAAATCCAAATACAACTTGGGAATGGTTATTTTAGATGATTTCGAATCAGTCAAAAATGAGGCAATGAAATACAAAATGTCGATTTTAAAGAGATCATCATCCTCAAAAAATTTATTCAGTTTAAACTTGTGAAAAAGTCTCACTTAGAGACTTTGTTTATTTCCCCAAAAATATTCTAGGATAAGTCTATTAGAAATAGACGGATCAGAAAAAATTCAAAAGGTGGATCACATTTGAGCCCAGTAATCGCTGTGAATTCCTTTATTCCAAATTATAATTTTGTACTATTTATTTTAACAACAAACATGTCATCTCTGACATTTTCAGATTCAAGAAGAAACAAATATCGCAAGTGTTGACATTGAATCTTTATATTATGCAATTCATAAGTTATACCACAAGGGGTTTGTACGAGGAATTATTGAAATCTATCTTGCCCAAAGAAATTCAATAGATCAGCAAACACATTCATATTTGTACATGAAGACAAATATGTTTATACCTTCTTTGCCTATAAAAATTCAACACTCATTCACGTATTATTCATGTTTCATACACATGGATATCAAAACAAATTATATTCAAAATTTATACAAAAAAGATTAGTTGAACATTTCATACATTTTGCATACCAAATAAATAATTCATCAAATGGACACAATTAATTAAAATACAAACACAACAAAATGTTTATACATAATTCATACCAATATTATTCGAAATTTATATTGTAGTTATATAATTCGTACAATTTAAATACCAAATTAATATTCATCGTATACAAACAAGTAAGATACAAAGTCACTAATGTTGATACACAAATTATATCAATAATATTCAAAATTTATACAAACATACTAGTTAAACAACCCATGTCATTTGCATATCAATATAATAAGGCATCATATACTGATGAATCTGATAGAAGTCGTTTTAATTACTTTTGATGATGACAAATCATTATTCTAATGAACCAGGTTCATCTACTTATAAATAAGTCATGACTCTCATGAATCAGGTTCATCACCCTGTAAATGAAAGCACAATTACAGAATAAAAGAGGCGCATATTTATTTATGGAAATAACAAAAATAAAAGAGGCATATTTATGAAAATAAATAAAAAAGACAACACCTTTCTTAAGACGTTATCAACTTTACGCAGAAAAATAAAAGAGACATATTTATGAAAATAAATAGAGAAGGCAAAACTTTTTCTCAAAAGGTTATCAACATTTCGCGTATATGTCAGCAAATAAACAAATATTTTCCATATCAACTTTGTAGAGAGGCGGTGATTCTTGATCATAGAATATCTATATAAATAGAGATATCAAGCAAAAGAAAATTGTCTTTGCTATCGAGGAAAAAGTGAATAAAGGTGAGAAGAAGAGAGAGGCAGCGAAGATCGTTTGTGAATTTTGTGAGTTTTTTGTTAGCTTGTGAGTTTTATGAGTTTTTTGTAAGTTTGTGAGCTTGTGTGATTGTAAACAAGTGGGTTTGGCTTCTTGTGGAAAGAGAGAGTATTTGCGAGTGAGTTTGGCTTCCAGTGGAGAGAGAGAGAGAGAGAGAGTATTTGTGAGTGAGCTTGCAAGAAATGAGTTTGGCTTCTTGTGAGTTTTAAGAGTTCGATTAAAGTTAATTGAAAATTGTAATTCAGCAAGAAAAGTTAATAAAACAGAGTTGAGTTTTTCCTTCCTTGAGATAGGAAAGTTTTAGTTAAAGTATATTGTTTTACTTAACTTGTTTACTAGGCAAATAATCAAGAACCTGGTTCTCGATATAGAGGGTAAGGTTTCTTCATATGCATATAACTAAAGGACAAATACACAAATGTTAATGCACAATTCATACAATTTGAATACATAAACTAACTATCAACATTCATACACTACTAATCATATACACATGATTAAAGGACAAATATACCAATTTTAGTTCACAATTCATACAATTTTAATACATAAACTGACTATCAATATTCATACACTACCAATCATATGCACAATTAAAGGCCAAATACACTAATGTTAATACACGATTCATACAATTTGAATACATAAACTGACTATCAACATTCATACACTACCAATCATATACACATAATTAAAGGACAAATACACTAATGTTAATACACGATTCATACAATTTTAATACATAAATGACTATCAAAATATCCATATTTCGATTTTCAATTAATTTTTGACTAATGTAATCATAAATTAATTATATGACTTACCCTAGAAACTTTTTTGTCTTTTTTGACTGTTGGTATCTCTGGTTTCTTGTTTTTCTGCTAAGTTCCTTGTTGATGGTCCTGAAAGATTAGATGATTGAGCAATATTGACATTTGTCGATTTTTTTGTTTTACTCTTTTTTGTAACATTAACAAAATCAGAATCAAAGTCAGAAGGGGTTTCAACAATTTTCCCCTTCTTCTTCTTTCCCTTTTGATTTACCGGAGTACCGCTTTTGTTTGCTTGGTATTTTTTCTCTTTTTGAACATTGGATTATGCAAAAACATCAATCGTTTGCGTCGGGCTTTCAACAGTTTTACGCGATGGGGTTTGAGTTAAAATATTGAACGATGGGACATGAACTTCATCAGATGAAGTTCTTTCAAATCTGGAACTTTTACGAGACATGGATTTATTTGATATGGGTTATGAGGAAGAGGGGATGACAGTTTTTGAATGTTTGGTAGTGGGATGTTGGGGAATATTGTAGTGGGTGGTGGCTTGTGGCGTGGGAGAATGTGGTAGAGTGTATGCTATGACTGGCGTGTGAGGGAGGGGGATGTGATTGGGGTATGGGGTGATTTAATTGTAACGGTAAAGAAGGAAAGATAATCTATATAAATCCTTAAAAATAAGTGACTGATAATATTGTGTAACTATAAATAATTAAAAAAAATAAAACAAAAATAAAAGAGACTGTTTTAAAAAGGGAATCGTTTTGAAAAATGGAACTGTAATTAAACTAATTAACTTTAAACATTAATAATTAATAAAATAAAATGTTAATTGAATAAACATTATAATTGATTTTCAAATAAATTTAATTTTAAGTAATATGTTATAACACGTAAATAATATGTCATAAGTGAATTTTTTAAAAGTATATTATAACCTGTAATATATACCCTTAAATGTGTATATGGTGTGACTTTTACTAAAACAATACGAGATATGTGACTAATTGCACTTTATATGATCTTGTGTATAAAGTATGCATGTACAAGCAAAGCAAGTAAATATACTTGGTATGAAATTTGATGGCTTGTAATGCCTATTGTGCTACACATAAAATTTTGTTGGTGCTGATGAGAAAACTTGGTGTTATTTGATGTAAGTGAGAAAAATAATTATATTGCTTGCTAACTCTACTTTGGAGGTTGAAGTAATTAAGTTTCAACTAGTGAAAAAAGTGAATCCATTTTACTATATTAAACACAAGTTTATTTTGAATTTTTTTTTTCTAGTTTTGATTTAATTATGATAGCTCCAATGTAATGGTAGAGTAAAAAATCGTTATTAGACGATAAATTCAGACTCATGATAAGAAAAACTACATTGTGAGATTATATTAATAATTGGTATACAATCAATATTAATTGTGGTAAAATTATTTGTGTTAATCTCGCATATTCTTTAACTAAGACCTTAGCAAGATATAGGGTATGAAGCACATCGAGGTGCGTGAAAGGAAATATCATAAATTTTGTGTCAGATATGAGAAAACTCAACCTCGAACTAGAAATCTTAGAACCAGATTCAAACAGGAGAATGAATCATATGATGACTAGTTGTGAAATGCACTATTGTTAATTTAATTCAATCCCCATCATGTAAGTGTATTTATCGTATAATGATTGTGGAGGTTGATTATTTGAACATTTAATGAAATTTTGTATCTCGTATAAGTGGGCAGTCAAATTATAGGAGCTCTCTTGACAGATTTCACTTGTGTAAGTGTAAAAGTAGGCCGCTTTCTATGAGAATGAGCTTTATCTAAAAAAACACTCATCCAAAACTGGGATATCACAAGGTTGTAATGTATTGGCTAAAAATGTTTATGTCAATACCTTGATTTTGGTGTCTAAGAAGTGATATTGCATGATTTGGGTGTCTAAGAAGTGATATTGCATTTCTCTTAAGCAGTCATAGTTTAAGCCTGCGACCAATACTGATTAGGAGTAAAGATCATTGTTTTGCTAAGTGAAGGTTCAATGCAACCACACCTCTTTATGAATAATAGTCTACCTTCAACTGAATTATGAAGTACTCTCTTATTTTAATATCAAAATGAATGAGGAACGTTGATGCATATTATTTTTTTATTAAATTAAAATACTAAGCGCATATGTTAGTGATGAAAGTAGGCCATTATTTTGGAATAATTCTTGTAACCACTTTTGCCATGATCTACCGCTAATTTCACCCATTATTTGACCTCTTTATTCTTGTGACTTATATAACCTTTGGGCTATATTCATTTAGCCAATTTACTACCAATTATCTTCTTACTCTTTATAAAGGAAGAATTCATCACCTATAAATAGTGATGATCTTATTTTAATTTTCAGAACAACAAATATACAAGAGAAAGAGTGTAAGAGAAGACAGAAGTGGTTTATAGTGTATATATTTTACTAGTGTACTGAAAGAGAGAGTTGAGACAAAAAATAATATTCTTAGTCTTCAACTAATTCACTATACAAAAGAGAGTATTTTTATGTTGAAGGAATGTATTCTTTTTGTGGAGCTCTGGACTCTTCAAGTAAATAGAGAGTTATTTGAGTTGTTGGGCCTTTGTATCATGAGGGAGACAAATCAAGAGTAACATTACTGAGTCGGTGTGTATTATGTTGCAGTGTACTTGAATCTCTTTAAAGAGAGATATCTGTACTTCCGCCTAAAAAAATAATTTATTCATTTTTATTTCAACTATAATTTATCATATTTGTCGTATATTACACCAACATGACTCACATTATCTTAATGACAAGTCGTCCACAACTTAATCAAGTTATATCAATCAAATAATTTGTACTACTATAATCCAAAATTTATGTAAAAGAAAATATTGTTACGGCTAATGACGGTCTTAGCCCCGGCCCTAACAAGTCGCAAAGCCTATTCGGTATTCCAAGAATTGAGGAAGAACTTGTGGATGGTTAACGACACATAATTGACTTGTTGGAAAAAACATGACTTTTAATATATTTTCTTCCATTTTTCTTTTCGAGAGAGAGCACACAGAATTTAAATATCTCTCCCTTTTCAAGGAATTTGTTCATGAAAATTTATCATGTTACCAATCTTCTGAAAAACATTAGGATTTGAGACTTCTCATTGGCATCTCTCTCCTTCTCCTTTTTCTTTCTTTATTTATTTAGTTATCAAGAATAAAGGTTAGTAGTTTCTTGTCATATGTTCATATTTGAAGAGTGTTTTTACACAAATTTTCAAATGCAATATAGTTTTACATATCAAACCAAAAGAAGAATCAATTGCATTATATTGTTTTTTTTTAAATTTATTTTGTTAATTGTTGGCACCATTGTTCTATCAAAATTTATTTGTTGGATATTGTTATTGTACATTATTTTAAGTTTATATGACATGACATGACATAATTTTTGGTTTGAAGGCATGAACCCAGTTTGTTCGCCTTATTTTGATCCAGATTTTGATAGCCTAGCTGAGAGGATAAATGGCCCAAAGTAAGTCATCAAAATTAAATTGGCTTCTAAAAATAAATAAAATTAAATAGGTTTAACTTATTTTTCCTTATTTGTAGATGTCGAGTTACTATTGACAATGAGAGTCTAGAGAATTGTACAGTAGTTAAGGTAACACAATCTTTTTATTTATAACAACTATGAATTATTAATCTAGAATAAAAATGTATTTTAGTTGTGATAAACGTATCCATTTGTGTTATATGCAGATTGATAGTGTAAATAAACAAGGTCTCCTGCTGGAAGTAGTGCAAGTGCTAACAGATATGAATCTCATTATATTGAAAGGCTATATATCTTCAGATGCTGGATGGTTCATGGATGGTATAATATTCACACCATTCCTATCGTTATTAATATATACTCCATGTCACATAAATTGGGATAGAGCCAGTAATAATTATCCCAATTAATTATAAATAGAATCTAATATGTTCCTTCTAAATGCTTGTTTTAAACAGTGTTCCATGTCAAAGATGAGCTAGGTAACAAAGTTACCAATCAAAGAGTTGTCAACTATATTCAAAAGGTAACAATCATATAAGTTATAACAAGCTTAGTATAGCAAATTTAATTAAATCTTAGAATATGTGATACTTCGTTTCAATTTGTTTGTTTTTACTAAGTTGATATAAAAGAACAGAAAATTCAAAAATATTATAAGGAAAAAGGACAAATATACTCACGAACTATTGAAAATAGTATGCAGATACCGTCTGACATATATTTGGGACATTGATGCCCCTGCCGTCAAAAAACTAGAACATATATGTCCTTCGCTCTAACAGAGGACCAAATAAGGACACGTGGTGCAATTTTATCCGTCGATCCAATATTTAATAAATGTCGGGTTGGTGGATAAGATTAATATAAAGGGTATATACGCTCTAATTTTTAGAGGATAGGGGCACCAATGTCTCAAAAGTATGGCAGAAGGTATATCTGCATACCATTTACTATAGTTGGGAAGTATATTTATCTTTTTCCGAATCTTATATTATTAATTCCCTCCTACTCTTATATATATGGGAGTGATGAAAAGACGAAACAAAACATGCAGGCGATTGGGGCAAATAGGGAGGGAATACAGAAATCAATGACAGGAAGTAGAAAACATTTGAAATGTGATGAACCAAGAGCAATTGAAATGACTGGAAGAGACAGGCCAGGACTATTTTCAGAGATATCAGCTGCCCTAGCTGATCTCCATTGCAACGTGGTGGAAGCACATGCATGGAGCCATAATGCACGTTTAGCTTGTGTTGTATACATATCAGAAGAGTCTACTGACAAACCTATTGACCATAATCGCTTGGCAGCAATCGAAGATCACCTCACGACAGTGCTCCGAGCAACAACATCTCCTAGGAGCACAAATGAAGAAAATGTGAAACAACAAGAAGTGAAAACGGCTTATGGACTAATTAACCCTGAAGGAGATCAAGGCACGGTGACTGATGTGGAACGTAGACTACATCAGCTTATGCTATCAGTTCGTGATTTTGAAAGCCCTATAAGAATGGGATTAATTGAGAGTAATAAAGAAGACAAAATGTTGAGTGTGTGTATTGAGAATTGTCATGAAAAGGGATATTCAATTGTGTCCATACAGTGCAAGGATCGTAAGAGGCTCATGTTTGATACGGTCTGCACTCTTACAGATATGCAATATGTCATCTTCCATGCTTCTGTTGATTCCCGTGGTGGTTATGCATTTCAGGTATTCAAAAGTTATTAGTACAGTATTTGGATATATTGATAAAAGTTTGTCCGAATCAGAAAAGTAAAAAAGTTGTTAATTTTTTCACGTGACAGGAATATTTCATCAGGCATGTTGATGGATATGCAATGAGCACACAGAGTGAGAAAGAAAGAGTAATAAAGTGCTTGGAAGCTGCTATTGAACGAAGAGTTTGCGAGGTCTTTTCTTCAATGGGCTGATTGTTTTTACCATAAATTTCATTCATTTCATTCTAATATATATGTGATTAATTTTATTTTACAGGGAATCCGGTTAGAACTATGTGCAAATAATAGAATAGGATTGCTATCAGATATTACACGGGTTCTACGAGAGAATGGTCTAGCTGTTGTTAGGGCAGATATAGCAACAGAAGGAGGGAGAGCAAGAAATACATTCTACTTAAGAGATATTTCAGGTAATAATATTGACATGAAATTTGTGAAATCAATGAAGACTGAGATGGGAGAAATTGATGTTGCTGTCAATAATGAGACAGCCACTACTCCTACAACAACAACCAACACAAATAACTCATCATCCATGACACGTCCAAGCTCTTTTCGCTCTCTTGGAGATTTAATGAAATATCAGTTCGAAAAACTCTCCCACAACTTCGTTGCCATCTAGTAAATTCCTAGCAATTAGATCTAGCATGTAAATTCCTAGCAATTACATCATCTTATTTCTTTCTTCATATAGCTAGCCTGCCTCAAAACTAGACATTATTATTATTGTTATTATTATTATTATTATTATTAATATTATTGTACATATGTAAAACTTGTAAATTTTCTACAAGGATATTATCTGTGAACAAAACATAGAAATTTTCTTATTTTATTTCTCGAAATCATGCTTACTTGGGTCCACCAATTAACCAAACGCAACCATATATGACTCTACACTAGCCAAGGCCCTGCACACACAAGTATATGTGTGAAAATAATACTTTCAACTACAACAAGAGGGAGTTACCTGATTTAGGTTGTGACTTCGAGTCACTAAGAGAGCAAAAAGGATTAAAAGCTAAACGTAGGAGGTTTTTTTAAAAAACAACCATATGTTGACCTACTTTGTCTTGTTTTGGATGTTTTGTCAGCCTAGAAGAAGATAGGTCGTTATGAGTCAAAGACTTTGACTATCACTTTCGAGATTAGTTGCGTTAGGCCCATGAGTAGACATGAAACTGTATTGTGATTTTTTGCCTCTGAGATTAGATAGAGAAAATGATCAAAATAGTCCTTAATGTTGGAATTAGATTGATTTGGTCACTCATATATGCAATTTACGGAAAAGGTCCTTTATATATGTTAAAAACTTATCAATTTAGTCTTTCACCCTAAAACGCTAACTATATCAAAATATTCTGTCAAATTTAACAGAGATGTGCAACTCAAGTGACACAGAAAAATCTAAAACAAAACTCTGTCTTCTTGGATCAATTCCAAAGGATGAGAACTCTCGCCTTTCAAACAAAAATCATTTTCTTGTAAATCAATGAACACAATTTTTTCCATTGTTAGTGTTTAAGTAGGTTTCGACGAAGGTGAAAAAGACGGATAGTGACACACTCATCAAAATTGTTACTTATGAATGACAGGAGTAGAACAACAAAAACTATAAATTGTCAGATTGTAGAAACTGGAATCATGCACCAGATGCATTCCGATAAGAAGATGAGAATCAAATTTGACATTTTAAAGTTAGTGAGTAAAATTGTGCACTCGAAGAAAATATGGAAACATATGAAACTGCTAACAATCAATGAAGCGAAAAAATGATTGACTCGAAGAAACTATGAAAATAGTAGCACTATAACAAATATGATATATAGCTACGAAATTATTAGCAACGACATCAAAATTCCTCACTAATTATTTGCTTTTAGTGACAAAATTTATTTTTCGTACTTAAATATATGAGACACGTAATTTTAGTGAGAAAACATAAAAATTCGTAGCAAAGTTTTGTCCACTAAAGTTTACCACCAAAAAATTAATTCGCGTCATTTTGTTAAGTAGTTTTAGTCATGAATAAAAAGTTATCGGTGACACATTATTTCGTCACTAATAGTGTATGTAAAACATGATAAACTACGACATCAACTGCGTCACTAATTATTCGCTTTTAGTGACAAAATTTTTTTCATGCTTAAATATATGAGACACATAATTTTAGTGACGAAACATATAAATCCATAGAAAAATTTTGTCCTAAAGTTTTCCACCCAAAAATTAATTGGCGTCATTTGTTAAGTAGTGTAGTCACGAGTTCAAAGTTATCGGTGACACATTATTTCGTTACTAATAATGTATCTAATTCATAAAAAAATATTTTTTATCGTGTAATTTATTAAATTTTGGGCACAAAAAAATTTCATAAAGAAAATGTTGTTACAATATCGATAGATTAAAGTCGTAGTTATTTATTATAAATTTTAGCTATGAAAATTTAGATTTAATTATGACATTTATTTCGTCACTAATAATATAAACAATTGGTGACAAATATATTATTATTTCTAGTCAATCTGTGATGTAGAACAAAATAGTCAATCTGTGATGTAGAACAAAATAATTGTCACAAAATATGCAATGTGTTAAATAGTAACAACTTAAAATTTATAGTGAATAATTCAACTATTTGCTACATAAAAGATTCATAGCTAAATACAATTTTTTTTGCTACAATTGTTCATAATTACAAGTGACAAATTACAAAAAGAATAACACAAGTACTTTAGAAGAAATAGACAAAGTCCATTAGTTAATTTGCAAATAAAAATATTAAAATCAACAAATTCAGTCGATTTTGTAAAAACTAAAAAGTTCAATAAATTATAAAATGCATTATTTGAAAAATACAATCCAGGTTATAAGTATCGTGAGTAGGGCATTGTTCTACCTCTAGATCATTAATATTTGTTGGTTTAGATTTTTTATTTTTTATTTTATACAGTTTTATTGATAAGCACGATAAAAAATAATTTCTCAAGTCTTTGTGTTAATTTTTGTGCATGTCTATTGATTTGTGGTTGGTAAACGATGTAGATCTATTTGCTTCTATCTAGAAATATGTACATATGTAATAGTAATTTCACATACGTATGTGAAGTAACTATATAGAGATAATATCGACTTACAAACTTAGACTTTGCAAAGGTGCGATATATTTCTGATACACTCAAACTATACTTCCCTAAAGAAGTATAAGCGGTCGTATCAAGTAAAGAACCCAAATGTTGGGTTGGGGTCGATCCCACGAGAAAAATAGTTTAGACTTAACTTTAATCTACGATTAATTCTATTTAGTCAAGTCTTTTTCGAAAACAAACAATTAAAGGGGGTATTTTGTGTAACAAAAGTAATTAATTAAGTCTAAGTAAATAAGTATCTAGTTCAGATATTTGATGTTTATCAAATGATGAGAGAAACTAGTGTGTAAGTGTTTCCCATTAGTTCATAACGCAGTAACCCTAGCTATAACAACTTTTTCCTAATATTTTGCATGCAAAGTAGTAAATTATGTATCTCTAATTTCTTGATCTGACAACTAGTGAATTTCACTCCGCACCTTGGTCCGGCTACGCGTGTGTACTTTACTAAACCTTACCTTTTACCTCATATTAAGCATCATAATCGATGTATGACTTAGTTATTACTTCGTACCAATCAACAATAGCGTATTAGATAGTATATACTAAATCTACGTTGATAATTATTTTCTTATTATCTACCTCCTTGGTCCGACAAGTAGCAACAAAGCGAGTTCTAATGCGTGCACTCACTAAAAAGACTTCTAAACAAAAAAAATTATCAATACATGTAAGAAACTATTCGAGAATTGTTATTTTAGCTAGTTTTACTTTGTTAATGATCCATGGTTCCCACAATCCTAGTTATGGATTTAGTTACCCATGTTCATAATTACACAATTCATATTAATTAGACAAGAATTCATGTACTTACTTTGATGAGATTGAAGAAACTCCAGAAAATCACTTGAATTCGAGAAAATAGTTCAACAAACGATTCTCGAAAAATGAAGTATTTCTGAAACCTAATATTCGACAACCAATATTACAAATCAGAAAAATAACCAAGAGTCTATCCCCAAAAATGAGGTTTTTGATCCTATTTATAATAAAAGAATCCTAAACATAAAAGGGAAACCTAAATAAGAAAAGTCTATCCAAAAACGCGTCTTGCGTCGGTGACTTGACCGACGTACTTTTGAGGTAATGACAGATCGTCGACACCTCCGTCGGTCCATACTTCAACTCTATTTTCAGCAGCTTTCTTCTTTAACTCTCTGTTACCATCGACGGACCAAGACAACGGTCCATTGACACAACGACGGTCCGTCGATAGACTTTGTTGCTCCACACTTAAAATCTTTTCAAATCGGGTAGTGAGGCTACATTCTGTTAACACAAACGGATCACCGTCCTCCCTTCCGTAGCCTCACACTTAGTCAAAATTTCTCGATTTTTCCTTGGCAGCATAAGATCTTCATGGCAACGGTTGCCACCTATGGGCTGTCGATGGGTAGACGGACCGTCGATGGCGCCATAGGTCATCTTTTCTACAATTTTCAGCACATCTTCAGCGTTTTCATTCTGGACAGTTTTTCCTACAAACACAAAGAAAAATACATTAAAACTATTTCAAAGAGGCCTTAGACATATACTAAACTTAAGGGGAAAATATTCAAAGTACCGAGATACCACGGTACATCAACACCCTCAACTTAAATTCATTATTTGTCCTCAAGCAACGCACTATGACTCACCACAAAAACCTTTGTAAAAAAGTATCCTTATTTTAGATTTCACAATCATCTGGCTATCAATCCCTATTTTTTTAATATGTTCATGCATGATATCACTATTAGGCTCGCTCATATGGATCAGACCATGACACAGACTCACCACGCACTGACACCTCTCCTCTTTTACTTCTAACCAAGGTGCCACATTCCAGTATTGCAACTAGTGTCCTTTGTTTAAAAACAATATCCTCTTTTTTCACACAGTTATTTCAGTTTGAATATAATGATTATTTTTTTCAATACTCACTCTCTGAACAACTTCTCACCTCATTGGCACTTATCGCCATAGGCTTGCCATTATTTTCACTGCTTTAAGTTCTACGTATTAGACTCTTAGGATCATGCTAGGACTTTCTTAGCTTGTAACGTAGGCTCAAGGTCAGGTAGGGTACATTTTGATGTATTTTAGTGACTTGTTGTCCTCCTTGACATAACAACTAAGCATCCTACCTTTTCATCGTTTATTCCGCCCTATTTCTTAATTTTCTTATATTCTTTTACCTTGTTTTTCTCCTTTCTTTCTCCTTTTTGTAAGTGACTCTTATTTTATTTTTTTTATTTTCTTTTACTTTCAAATTTTGCAATTTTTCACTTGATTTCAACTTTGCTTGATTCATTTTTCTTTTCTTCTTTCTCTCTCTTTATTCTTTCAGCCCAACTTTTTGAAGCATTCCTCATAATAGCCACCATCAAATCATGGATTTGCCATGATTTAAGGTAAAAAATACCCAAGGTTAGGTCAGGGCCACGACAAAGTTGTTTTCTGCATTAACCATCCTCAACTTATGCTTTTGACATAAGCTGAGGTGCACATGTCCAAGGAGGGACCAGGGCTAACACGTTCCCAGAAGATAAGTTGGGGTAGAAAAGAAAGGTTCATTTTAAGCTCAAATCATTTGGATCAAGAAGGGATTAATTTCATTCGGTTTTATTTTATCTAGGCTAAGGTTTACTATCTTGAACAAGGGCCTATGATCCTTTCCTAATTTTCTATTACAGATTACTTTTAGCAGGACTAACTGGGCAAGTTCTAGGTCAGTACCAACGGTGGTCTATTCTTTATCACACTCACTTAACACCTCATTACCCTACCATATTATTAGACACTTAGTTAGAGCTTAAGATTGAGGGTCATGCAGGGGTGTATCTCTATGTCATGCTTAGAGCCACACATTCATCATTCACTATGCCTAATCATGCAAGCATTTTCTTTAAATAAGGATATCATTTTATTTAGTCATCATGCTTCATATTTCATATCAATACTATGTACAAGATACTAATGTGTCGGTTCAACAGTAAAGTAAACAGTCTCTTGGGGAAAAAGAACACAGGAAAGAAAACCCCAAGAGAGGATAGTGAGTTGGGCTATTCAAACTTCACTCTAGCACTCACTTTTCATATACCCCACCCCCAACAAAAGAGCATGCATATGTCCCCAACGCATATGGTAGGTTAAGCAAAGCTAAGGCGCATAGCGCCGATGATCAACAAGATGGCAGGTTCGGTTTTTGGAACCCGCTCCCTCTGTAGTAGGGACACCATCAGTAGTGTCTGCAGCACTAACAACACCCTCAGTATTGCTCCTCTCAACGTCAGCAATCCTGGAGCTAGACGCCGCAGCAGCCACCTCTTAAGCCTTCCTCTGTCGGGCATCCTCATCAATTAGCGAGGCTCTCCTCGCAGCCTCCAACTCAAGACGCTTTCTCTTCCTATATCGAGTCTCATCATCCTCTCTAGATCGGTGCCTCTTTGTATGCTCACGGGGCTGAGGTGATGTCTCAGCAGTGGTGGAGAACAGTGCAGCCATCGGCGTATCCTCAGCAGGCTCCGCATATGGGGCCTCAGACTCTGGCACTCGGGCCTCCAGTATGGCATCCATATCTGCTCTCAGACTCACCACAACAACCTGGAGAGTCCTCAAATCTACAGTATGGGATGGTCGGGCGAGAACCCTCAATTCAAATGCGTCAAGGCACTGGTGGACCTCTATAAACTGCCTCTCAGTGCGCTGGGCCATCTTCTTCTCGATTCGCTCTTAAGACTGAAATGGGATTCAAAATCCAAGGCCCTTAAAGGCCATATCATGAATGACCTCCTGTAATAGCCATGCGAAATCCACTTTGAACCCAGCAACCATGGCAGCTATCAACACTACTCTATCCCATGTAACAATATTATCAGCAGCAGTGGGGGAGAGGCAATGACGAACCAAAATCCATAAGAATTTGGCCGTGAATGTGAGGTTAGCCTTCTTTATACCTTCTTTGGGCTCCAGCACCCAATCAGCACCCTCGACATCCACTAAGATGTTCTAGGCTATCCACCTTTGGAGGTCTCTCTCAGCACTCTTTCACACTGGAAACGATAGTCCTTTGCCAGATTCCACCGATAAGCAAACTCGGGAGTGAGGGGGGTCTTGGTGGCATCACTGTCAGCATCATATAAAAATCTGCGAATGGCAGGCAAAGAAATATCCACCCGCTTGCCACGGACACGAACATGCTCAAGTGGTGCGTGTTTGGCGGGGTTAGTCCGCCTGTCCAAACTAGCCCTGAGAGTTGCCACATAAGCGGCGTAGAACTCCTGCACCATCTCCTCGCTGTAACGACCCAAACTCCTAGACATCCACTTTAGCTGATGGCGGGTGAAAAGGTCATGTATAGCTAGCGCATTGTGCAAAGACTCTCGGTAAAAACTAGCCGCTCGACTGTCAGAGTCTGAGTCATGACCCTCTTGTCGTTAAGCAGATTTCCATCCCTGTATATCTTATATTGGCCCTCGACACACCACTGGTTGGGCTGATCAACAACCGGTGCGGAGACGTCAGTCAGCGGTGCTGGAGTAGAATCCACACTATCAGCCTCCTCAGACAAGGCAGAGTGGACCGATGTAGATGGAGTAGTGGATCCTGTGAAGATGAAGCTTCCTCAGACCCGAAAGCCTCCGCAGAGCCAGATGATACCTCAGAAACTGCAGCAGACCCAGACGGTGTGCCGGTCAGAGTGCGCTCCTCATTAGACTGTGAGGCAGTGACTACGCTGGACGCCACCCTCATGGGCATGCTATGAGAGGTCCTAGCAGCACTAAACGTTGTCTGGGTGCCTGGGGGAACGTATTTGAAGTCGTGTTCATCGTCGAATGACCCAATCACCAACCGGCGGGAAGGGGCGACAAAACTTGAAACGTCCTCGAGAGTAGACTAAGTCTTGATTGGGTGCCATGTGTACCTGGCAAGGATGGTTTATTAGTACCAATGTAAGCATGCAACACACTCCAAAGAATCAAACACAAAGGATGAAAGACAAATAGAGTGGTGATGCAGAACTGACTGATGAACCACATCGACGGTCCGTCAATGTGGGTCCGTCGGTTGAAACTTAGAGAATTTATTTAAATATTACAGAAACAAAGATTCTATTAGAGATGACGAAAGTGTAGGACGGACCATAGACGAAATGACGGTCCGTCTGTGGGGTTCGTCGATGGACCGTTAGAAATTTTTTTGGATTCTTAAAAAACATAGTTTTTGTTAAGGACGACTGACCTGCAGGACGGACCGTTAGAAAAGTTTTGAGGAACTTCAGAAATAAGGGTCTGATAGAGTCTATGGTCATGCAGGACGGTCCATCGACAGGTTGAGGGACCGTCGTCTACCTCCAGGGTAGAGACTTAGACAAATTAGGGGAGGTGTTGTTGACGGACCCCAACGATGGTCCATCGAAGGACCGACGGTCCGTCCATGAGGTCTCGTTCTGTCTTTCAGGGACAGAATTTTGGCAGCCATTATTACCCCCAAAGAACAATCTCAGAGAAATCTAAGAATCATTAAATTCCTCCAGCGTTTAACAAAGCATTTCATCATTCCTAGGGCATGAATTATCGTAGTTTTAAAAATAGACTCTCACAACTATCAAACCCTTAGTCGGAAACAACAACACTCAAAACACATCAATTATTAGACAATACATCCCCATCCCATTCACTTTCATTGTTCTAAAAGACTAGGAATTCAGTTTGAAGATTTTAAGCATGTAACGGTGTCCCAAATTCAAGACCCATTATCGTATTCCAACAATTTAGCATGTAAAGTAACGAGAGTAAATAGAGCAGATCAGAAAGACATACCTGTATACTGTAGTGTAAGGAATGAGGAGATGAATTCTTGCAAGTACGAAACACAAAAAAACGTCCTCGAACACCGACCGGACATAAGACATGTGAAGATGGAAAATTGGGTGAGAGAAGGGATTTGGGAAACAGATGGAGATTCGGGGAAAAAAGAATTTGAGTGATAGAAATGAGAGTTAATGGGTGAGGAAGTGGAGAAGCTTAAGGTAAATGAGGAGGGAAACGGTTTTGGGGAAGGTTTTGAAAGGGTGGTTGACTAAAAAGTTTAAAAATTTAATATATAGTCGGTCTGGACTGGTCGGGTTATTGGGTCGGAGGATCCGACGATTCCCCATCGACGGATCGTAAGTAAGTCGACAATCCGTCGACTGCTCCGTTGAATGCGCCCTAACTTAGAAAACAATTAAAGAATCAAACCTGGGATCTACGGACCCTACAGACGGTCCATCGACAGGATGACGGTCTGTCGATCAGCTTACCAGACCAATTTTCTACAGATTTTTGGGGATTCGGTCCCTGCACATTGAACACCCAATAAGCTAATCTTTTTGTATTTTCTGGACACTTTTTAGACACGGACCCTAGTTTTCTCTCTAGACAACATTTCTAAAACAAAATAAAAGAAAATTAATATGTGACATTAAGTGAGAAAAATAGAAATAATGCAACTGCGCCTATGAAATCACGAAAAAAATAAAACTATTGTTGGCTAGAGGATATATATTGGGTTTCCTCCCAATCAACGCTTGATTTAACGTCACGGCGCGATGCAGGACTCTTGATTACTTAGACTTCATCAAGATTGTATTCCTCGATCACTTCATTCACCTTTTCAGCATGCCCAAGGTAGATTTTGATTCGTTGCCCGTTCACCTTGAACCTTACACCCTCCTTATTCTCCAACTCAACGGTCCATGAAGGAAAACTTGGGTGATCAAGAATGGACCAGTTCATCTGAATTTGAGTTTTCCCGGAAACAAGCGCAACCTAGAGTTGAATAAAAGCACCAAATCCCAACCATAAAATCGCGCTTCTTAATTTTCTGGTCATGGTACTTCTTCATCTTTTCTTTGTAAAGTGATGAACTTCCGTTTGACTCTAAGCGAATTCATCAAGCTCATTCAACCCATTTAACCTCTGTTTCACAGCCTCATTCCAATCCATTTTCAGTTTCTTCATTGCCCACATGGCCTTATTCTCTAACTCAATCGGCAAGTGACAAGCTTTCCCATATACAAGTTGGTATGGGGACATGTCTATGGGAGTCTTGTATGCTGTTCGTTAGTCCCAAAGAGCATCATCAAGCTTCCTTGACCAATCCGTTCTATTCGCATTCACCGTTTTCGCTAGAATCTGCTTGATTTCTCTGTTTGACACCTCAACTTGCCCACTAGTCTGAGGATGGTATGGCGTGGCTACATTGTGGCGAACCCTATATTTCTCCAACAACCCTTTGAACAATTTGTTGCAAAAGTGGGATCCCCCATCACTAATAATTGTCCTTGGGGTACCAAATCTGGAAAATATGTTCTTTTTCAAGAAGGCGGTGATACTCTTCTCTTCATTATTTTCAAGTGCTATGGCTTCCACCCATTTTGACACATAATCAACCGCCACAAGAATATACTTCATCCTGTGAGGACTCACAAAGGGGCCCATAAAGTCAATACCCCACACGTCAAACAACTCAATTACAAGAATGGGATTTAAAGGGAGTTCTTGTCGTCTAGAAACACCTCCATCTCTTTGACACCTATCACATGCTTTGGCAAAATCATGAGCATCTTGGTGGATGGTTGGCCAATAGTAGACACATCGCAAGATTTTATGAGCTGTTTCGATACCACCATGATGCCCACCCATAGGCGAGGAGTGGCACTCCTCCAAAACACTCAACATCTCGACTTCCGGCACCCAATGTCGAATAATCCCATCGACACAACTCCTATATAAATATGGCTCATTCCAAGATAACTTTTTCACATCATCCATGAACTTTTTCCTTTGATCAAAGACAAGTCCGATGGGACGATATCACTAGCCAAGTAATTCGCAAATGGAATCAAGTCATCAGAAGCGGCCAATATATGTTCATTAGGGAAAGTATAATCAATTTCAGCCTTTTCACCCAATTCTTGAATAGCTCCATCCTCTAGTTGGGACAAGTGATCGGCAACTTGATTTTCAATCCCTTTTCTATCTTTCAGTTCAAAGTCAAATTCTTGCAACAATAATACCCAACGAATCAACCTCGGTTTTGAATCCTTCTTTGCCATCAAATATCTCAAGGCAGAATGATGAGTATGCACTATAACTCTTGTGCCAAGAAAATAGGAGCAAAATTTCTCGAAAGCAAAGACCACTGCAAGGAGCTCTTGTTCAGTCACAGTGTAGTTCTTTTGGGCTTCATTAAGGGCTTTACTGGCATAGTAAATGAAGTGAAGATTTTTATCCCTTCTTTGACCCAAAAATACACAAGCGTAACCCCACTAGCATCACACATCATCTCAAATGGCTTACTCAAGTAACTTGCACAAAGGATGTGCAATTTTTGAAAAATCTTTGATGAACCTCCGGTAGAAACCCGCATGCCCAAGAACTCCTCACACCTTTTATAGAGATGGGTGAAGGAAGTCTCTCTATCACCTCGACTTAAGCTAGATCAACATATATACCCTTCTCTGAGATGCGATGGCCCAATACAATACCCTCTTTCACCATAAAGTGACATTTCCCCCAATTTAGCACAAGGTTGGAATCTTCACATCTTTTGATAACTTCGAACAAGTAATTCAAACAATGATCAAACGAGTCACCAACATGATAAAAATCATTTACAAATACCTCAATGGTGTCCTCCACCATATCGGAGAATATGAACATCATACATCTCTGAAAAGTAGTCGGTGCATTTCACAACCCGAAGGGCATCCTCTTGAACGCGAAAGTTCCATAAGGACAAGTAAAAGTGGTTTTCTCTTGATCTTCTAGTGCAATTGAGATTTGATTGTAATCTGAATAACCATCAAGAAAACAATATCACCCCTTTCATGCAGCCTATCTAACATCTGATCCATGAAGGACATAGGAAAATGGTCCTTCTCAGTCCATGCATTCAATTTTGGTAATCCATACACACTCTCCATCCGGTCATCGACCGCATTGGAACAAGATAATTTTTGTCATTAGGGACCACAATCATTCCCCCTTTCTTGGGCACACATTGCATAAGTCATACCCAACTACTATCAGCGATCGGATATATGACTCCGACATCCAACCACTTAATAATTTCTTCGTTCACTACCTCTTGCATAGGTGCATTTAAACGTATCTGTTGCTCAATACTGGACTTATGATTGGGCATGAGTTGGATTTTATGTGAACAAATACCGCGAAGGATCCCAATAATATCCGCAATAGTCCACCCAATAGCTCTCTTGAACCTCTTCAACACTTAACCAAACATTCTACTTGTTGCATATTCAAAATCTGATACAATAATTACCGGCAAAGTGTCACCTTTCCCCAAGAATACATACCTTAGATGAGGTGGTACAGCTTTAAGCTCCAATTTTGGAGCCTCCTCAATAGATGGTTTCACTGGTGGAGACTCGCGATGCTTCATATCTAAATACAATTTCTTTGGTTTGATCCGAACATTACCTCGATCAAGTGCCGCGACCAATGAACCATACTCGTCGATACAGTCACTCTCAAAATTCATGATCATTGCGTTAGTGCCTCAACTCCAAGACACTCTTCTATTTTGTACCTCGGACAAATTCTCAACCTTGTAGGATATCGTAGATACCGATCGGAGTTCATCATTCTGCCTCATGGACCTACAAATATTGAAAGTCACTTCTTCATTATTCAACTGGAACTTCATCTGCCCTTTCTCCATATCAACTAAGGCATGACCGGTAGCAAGGAAAGGTCTGCAAGAATAATAGGCACCTCAAAGTCCACCACATTAAGAATCACAAAATCAACCGAAAAAATAAATGTCTCCACTTTTACTAGAACATCATGGAGTATCCCAATAGGCCTCTTCATTGTTCGATCCGCCATTAGTAGCCGCATCGCAGTGGGCTTTGAGTCACCCAAGCCCAACTTTTTGTAAACAGAGAGAGGCATGAGATTTATGCTTGCCCCAACAACACAGAATGGCAAAGTGTAATAACCCAATTGTACATTGAATAATGAAACCACTCAGATCTGCTTTCTTTTGAACAAGAGACCTTGTAGAAATAACACTACAATGTTGCATCCGATCATCATCCTCAAAACTAACAGATATCTTCTTACTGATCATATCTTTCATGAACTTGGCGTAACCGAGAATTTGTTCAAGAGCTTCTATCAAAGGGATATTGATGGAAAGCTGTATCAACATAGTAATAAAATGTCAGTATTTACCATCTTCGGTCTTTTTCACCAATCTTTGCGGAAATGGGGGTGGTGGCTAGGAATGGGGGTCACATTTTGGGGTCTCAACTTCTTTCCCCATTTTATCTACCAACTCACCACTAACTTCCTCTACCTCATCATCTCCTCTCTTCTCATCTTTGACGGCATAGGTGCATCCATGGTCTACTTACCCCCTCAAGTAGTGTCTTCCATACAATGTCCATCATTTTTCAGATTCTGGACACTATTGCTAGGAAGAGTTCCCGATTGGCGTGTGTTCACAGTAGAAGACAATTGGGCCATTTGCAACTCAAGATGCTTGATTGAGATTGCATGTGCATCCACTTTTTGCCCAATATTTGCTAAATCACCTCTTAACTCTTTGGCATGCTCATCACTAGCATCAAACCTCCTCATCATCTTCTGCAACATATCCTCAACTCGCGCCATACTACCTCCACCATTCCTAGGATCAACTTCCAGATTTTGAGGTGGAACATAGGGCCCACTCTGATCATTTATGTTACCATAGTTACCTCGGTTGAAGTTTTTGTCACGGTAGTTTCCATATCGAACATAGTGACCCTTTCGGTTGTAATTCCCATAATTCCGACCTTGATTCCCTTTACCTTGGCGCCAATTATTTTGATTGGATCCTTGGGCGTTCGGCCGGAAACCTGTGTCTGCTCATTCACTGCATAAGCATTTTTTTCATAGTAGTACTCATCAATCGGTGGTGGTGGTTTAGCCAAATATTTCACGACATTTCCCTTTTCTGCACCCCCGCTGACATGCTTTAACACCAATGCAAGATCAGTTCTCATTTGAGCTATCTCTTCATGAATCACATGCTTTAACACCAACCCAAGCTCAGTTCTCATTTGAGTTATCTCTTCAGGAATCTCATCTGCAGCTGGATTATGTGAAGCTTGCACTGCAAAAGTGTTCTCCCAGTATTCGACTTCTTAGTTCTCCAAGCTTTATTATTTCGGGATATTTTCTCTAACTTCTCAGCAATCTCTGCATAAGTACACTCCCCATAAAAACCACCCGCAATGATATCAAGCACTGCTTTATTATTATCTTCTTGCCCCCGATAGAAGTACTCTTTTAGTGACTCATCAATGCGGTGGTTTGGGACACTTCTCAAGAATGAGGTGAACCTATCCCAAGAACTACTTACTGACTCCCCTGGTAATGCCACAAAGTTGTTCACCCTATCTTTGTAATTTAGTTTTTTAGAAACCGGGTAATATCTTACTAGGAATACATCCCTCAATTGCTCACAAATATAGATTGAATTGTAGGACAACTCAATAAACAAAATCGCGGCCTCCCCCGTCAGTGAGAGAGGGAACACCCTTAATCCAATTACATCCATGTTTAAGTCTGGCCTCCCTACACAACTCTTACACACCGACCTTAGTTTGACGATGTGAGCATGTGGATCCTCATATGGTAGCCCCGAAAACAAACCTCTAGCCGTGAGCATCTGCATCAAGCTACTAGTTACCACCAAAGTATGACCATGTGGTAGAGGAGGTAGGACAAGTGGCCCATCAGAGTCAGTGATGTTAACATTTCCCCTATAGTACTCTTGAGGGCGTGAGGCGTGAGGTTGCCTACTACGATTAGCTTAACAAGGGTTATCAACAACCACTCGATTATGAGCATCAACCGGCGGGGGAAATTGAGGGTTGATATCATCATCAATATAAGCAGGATTGTTTTGAATATTCATTCTGCGAAGTGTGCGGTTTAGTAGTGGATCAGTGGAAGTATTGGTTCTCCTCGACTCCGTGTACTTGGGATACACTTAAGCTAGACCTGCAAGAGACAAAAAAAAAGAAAGTAAAATCAGAAAATTATTGACTAAAATTCGGTAATGTGCTTAAAGCTAATCTAAAAGCCAATTTCCCCGGTAACGGCGCCAAAACTTGATACACTCAAACTATACTTCCCTAAATATGTATAAGTGGTCGTATCAAGTATAGAATCCAAATGTTAGGTTGGGATCGATCTCACGAGAAAAATAATTTAGACTTAACTTTAATCTATGATTACTTCTATTTAGTCAAGTCTTTTTCGGACACAAATAATTAAAGGGGAGATTTTGTGTAACAAAAGTAATTAATTAAGTCTAAGTAAACAAGTAGCTAGTTCATATATTTGATGTTTATCAAATGTTGAGAGAAACTAGGGTGTAAGTGTTTCCCATTGGTTCATAACGCAGTAACCCTAGCTATAACAACTCTTCCCCAGTATCTTGTATGAGAAGTGGTAAGTTATGTATCCCTAATTCCTTGATCGGCAAGTAGTGAATTTCACTCCGCACCTTGGTCCGGCTACGCATGTGTACTTTACTAAACCTTACTTTTTACCTCATATTAAGCATCATAATCGATGTATGGCTTAGTTATTACTTTGCACCAAACGACACTAGCGTATTAGATAGTATATACTAAATCTACATTGATAATTCTTTTTTATTATCTACCTCCTTTGTCCGGCAAGTAGCAACAAAACACATTCTAACGCTTGCACTCGTTAAAAAGACATCTAAACGAAAGAATTATCAATACACGCAAGAAACTATTCGAGATTGTTATTTTAGTTAGTTTTACTTTGTTAATGACCCATGTTTCCACAACCCTAGCTATGGATTTAGTTACCCATGTTCCTAATTACAAAAAATTTATATTAATTAGACAAGCATTCATGTACTTACTTTGATGAGATTGAAGAAATACAAAAAATCACTTGAATTCGAGAAAATAGTTTAATAAATGATTATGAAAAAATGAAGTATTTTCCAAAACCCAATATTCAACAACCAATATTACAAATCAGAAAAATAACCAAGAGTCTAACTCCATCTTTTGATTCTATTTATAAAAAAAGAATCCTAAACATAAAGGGAAACCTAAATAAGGAAACTTTGTCCAAAAACGTGTCTCGCGTTGACGACTTGACCGACGGACCGTCGAGGTAATGACGGATCGTCGAGACCTCCATCGGTCCATACTTCATCTTTATTTTCAATTGCTTTCTTCTCCAACTCTCTGTTACTATCGACGGACCAAGACGACGGTCCATCGATGACCTTCATTGCTCCACACTTAGAATCTTTTTAAATCGGTACTGATGCTTCATTCTGTTAACACCAATGAATCACCAGGGTGGTCCGTCGATGTCACCGACGGACCGTCGATGGGTAGACGGACCGTCGATGGCTCCGTAGGTCATCATTGCTGCAATTTTCAGCACATCTTCAGCGTTTTCATTCTGGACAGTTTTTCCTGCAAACACAGAAAAATACATTAAAACTACTTCAAAGAGGCCTTAGACACACACTAAACTTAAGGAAAAAGCATTGAAAGTACCGTGAAATCACGGCACATCAATTTCATGAATTTCTATTAACTTTTTTCAAAAGTGTGAAAATTGAAATAAACTAAAAAATGAAAGCACAGATAAAAGAAATGAACTAACTAAGATTTCAAATATATTATGATGAAGTACTATAGTTATGGGTATGGATGTTCAACTTGAATGGATTATTCATTTTTTATAAAAAATTTGAAAGTTTAATTTTAAATAAATTTATAATTGTATTGAATAATTTTTATAATTTACAAAAATAAATAAATAAATAAAATGACTAAATTGTACTGAATATTTAAAGACATTTTATAAAAAGACACGGTTTAATTAAAATATAATCTACATTTGAATGAATTGTGGGTGGTAAATATCATGCATTTGTGCATGAGTATAAATAATCATATAATATATTGTTTCTACAAAGGTTAAATTTGGAAGAAGTAATAAGTACAAAATAAAATAAAATTGAAAGACAAAGAGAGAGTTGATATGATGGTAAGCACTCTTCAATTCCAACCTTAAGGTTGTGAGTTTGATTCCCCAAGACAACATAATGTGCGAGCTGCGAACCAGGGGTTTAAGAAAATTGAGATAGGATATGTCATAGGAAATTAAACTATTTATATAATGATAAATTTTATCCGTAATGCATTTAAGAACAAAATATTTTTTTGTATGTAAAAAATTATAATAAATTTTATCCCTAATGCATTTAAGAAAAAAATATTTTTTATATACAAAATATAGTCATTAGTCACAAAATTAGATTTTGTTCAACTATGAAATACATATAAATTTAGAGACAATTGATTTCGTCACTAATTGAAGTAAAATAATTACCACCGGTATAATTTGTCGGTAGTAATAGCATTTTTAGTGACAAAGCATACTATTAACTACAAATACTTTTTACAACAAATAAATTTGTCACAAATGTTTAAGCATTTGGGAATGATTTTTCTTTTTGTAGTTAACACTTTTAGAGACGAAACACTAAATCGTCTTTGTATACTTTTAGAGACACACATTTATTGACGACTGAGTGACAAATTATTTTTCGTAACACAAAATTTTTAGTGACGAAAAATGATTTATAACTGACAAAATTATTTATAACTAGTTATCAAATTTATTGTAGTGTAGCTACTTACTATTGACGATAACCTTCGAATTAAACTACAAATCCTAGAATATGTATACTTCCTCATTGATCTACAAACCTTAGTAGAAAATTCTCTCGCCTAGTGGAAAGATGGGAGTTCTCATCGTTTGGAACTTATCCATGAAGACAGAGGTTTTATTTAAGATTTTTGTATGTCATGTGAGTTGTATATCATAAAAATGAATGGAAGAAGCCATTTGTTAGGTCATCCCATGCTAAAGGGCTTGAGTAGATAGGTATTGAGGCTAAGCTGCCCAACAATGCTATTCATAAATGGGAAGAAGATCGTTGTATTCGTTCCTAATGATGGTTGTTTGAACTACATTGAAGAAAACGATGAGGTGTTGATTGCTGGATTTGGTCGAAAAGGTCATGCCTATGAGATATTCCTTGTGTTAGGTTCAAAAATATGAAGGTTTCTGGTGTTTCTATCTTGGCTCTCTTTAATGAGAGGGAGGAGAAACCATGATCTTAGTTTTGCCATTTTGCCAAGATACTGTTGCCATGAACTTTTTAGTTTTCTTGAGTATATACTTTGTGAGCAACTATCTTTAATGTAGGCACATCACACTGAAATTTTGGTTAAAAAAAAAAACATGAGTTGCACATTCCCGTTAAATTTGACAGAATTTTTTTCTAAGATTATATTGATAGTTTTTGACATAAATAAAGGACTTTTTCCATAAGTTGCATATATAAAGGATTAAATCAATCTTAAATCCATACATCAAGAACTATTTTGATCATTTTCTCAGATTCAGCACGATAACCATGGGAATGATTTTATTTTTGTATTAATATTAATAGTCTTACATGATTACTTAGCATAATGAAGTTAAAATTGACTATTTCTTGATTGACGACTTTTTTTTGAAATTTTAGGAATTATTTTGGTGAGCTCACATTTTTCTCGTGGGGTTCCAGTGAATCCTTTACTGCTTTATGAAATATTTTATTGTGTTCAGAATTAGTCTTATTCTTTCATAGAGGCTCCATAAATAAATATTGTGTCGTGTATACTAAATAAATTAATTTCTCGACATATTAGGTCACTTTGCCTTGTTTAATTAATAGATAGATTTTCACATTGTTTATATATTATCATTTATTTTCTTTAATAGATTTATGGCTTTAATTATGCATAATCGACTTATATATGTATCATTATCTTTCTTAGGTGCTTCAGATGTTTTTTCATAACATTGGATATTGCTACGTCAAAGTCCAAATTGGGGTTTTACAAATTTGATATGAAAGGAATAGGTTTAGGATTTGTTTGTGGAGTTTTTCTCATGCATCCTGGTAGCTTATGTGACTTGAAATTTCTCAAACTTCCTAGTTTCTAAGGAAGTGTAGCAATCATCTTTAATTCTTCCTGATGTGGGTTACATTATGCCGATTCATTACACTCCACTTGAGATTTTAATTATAGAGATAAATAAAAAAATACTCCAATAATTAGGTACACGCACACACACAAAAAAAAGTTTTTCACTTTATTGATAACTAGGTAAATTGTCCGCGTTTTGCGCGGTGAGATAAACTATGTCAATAATCTACTTGTGATTATTTAATAATATAAGTATTGTCGAGATGGTACACACCTGCGATAAATTGTCAAGAATATTTTATCCAAAAAAGAAATGAAATATTTTTTTAATCTTAAATCAAAAAGATTTGATTCTAAGTGTTAATGAATTTTGTTATTAATTCTTCATTTTAATATTATTGTTCATCACCAAAGTCTTTAGAAAAGATATTTATTTGTTTCAGTGTCAACATTTGTATTTTAAAAAAGTGTAGAAACATTTTATTCATCAATTGCAAGAGTTTTCTCCTATTCAAGGCCTCTACATACATAAATTTAAAAAATATACATCTTATAGAATTAGTTGTGTACCTTATAAGTTAATTAAAATTAAAGAGAAAATGCATAACTACCCCCCAACCTATGCTCGAAATCTGAGAGACACACTCATACTATACTAAGGTCCTATTACCCCCTCTCCCCCGAACTTATTTTATAAATAATTATTTCTTTAATATTTGACCAACATAGATTTTATCCTACTTTGACAGGAAATTCATTGATTCCAGCCCAACATTTGAACCCCAAACGTTTGATTAAGGTTGAGTAATATATACTTGCCATACCACTATGTTTCTTTATTTTTTTAATGTCACTAATCGATTGAATGCCTCGATAAGATGGAAAATTGAATAAATAAAACTTCAAGGTAGTCTGGAACAACCATAACTTTTGAACACTCAAATCCCTTCTTGGACATCCCATGAATCTTTTAGCCACTGAAAACTCTATGAAGATTAAAGACATTTATTTTATAAGTTTAAGAATTCTAATGTACATGACATCAATAATGCAATGATTACATCAAACTCTTGATAGATATATCTTTACTTCAACTTAATGATCAAAAGTATAAGAATAAACAATAAAGTTTAAATCGTGCACTCAAAAACAAAAAATAATAACATAAGCATAAATTAATGACTGTTAAAAATATACAAGGATCTGTAATAATAAAATGAGACATGTATGAAAAATCGAGCCAGCTGAAAGCACATTTTTCCCTTACAGAAATTATCCAATTATAGTACCGGAGGTTTAAAGGAATAGACCTCTCACGATATAGCGATTTTATTCACAAGTGTGTTGATACAAAAATAATGGTGTCAGTGAGCCACTCAACAGGAGCAAACTACACGAATATTATATTATAAAAAAGAAAAAGAGAAAAGAAGAAGAAGAAGAAGAAGAGGAAGAAGATGTAGTAGTTCCAAATTTTCGTTGTTTTAAAAGGAGAGGAAATTCCTCTATTTATAGACAACAAAGGGTTACTGTAAATAAATGTTTATTATGCCTTATCCGAAAGGTCACAACTCTTTGGAGAAATCACAATAATTCAGAAAAGTCGCAATTTTTCATAAAAATCACAACTCTTCATAAAAATCGCAAATCTTCATTAAAATTGTAACTCTTCATAAAAGTCGTAACTCTTCGTAATAGTCGCAACTTTTCATAAAAGTCACATTTTTTCATGAAAGGAAAGGATAATTTTGAAAATAAATAAGTTAAAAGGAAATCTTGGTTTGTGATGGCATCACATAGACGAGCCTAGGATTCTCTTTTATATAAATATATGATTTTATATTTATAGGAAATGTTTGTCGGATGAAAGATAAAAATAATCTATTGTTGGAAAATGAAACAAACAAAGGGGGAGAGTTCGTTGTTGTAACGACCTGTTTAGTCGTTTTGAGCACAGAGTTCATTTCTGGGAAAAAACTGGCTGGAACGACGAGTGCACACGACGGACCATCGTGGTCACGACGCGGCCCGTCGAGGAGGTGTCGTTCCAGGACACTTAGAATTCTTCAATTGGATATTAAAATTGACTCTCTGTAAATTGTGACGGACCTGCAGGACGTGCCGTCACATCCACGACGAACCGTCGTGAGTTTCCGTTGCAAAACACTTCAACTTTTGAGAATTTGGTACAAGAAACGAGTTTCTGACCGTCATGACGGAGGTGCAGGACGGACCGTCACAAGGGGTGACGGGCCGTCCAAGCCCACCTGGAAATTGGGGAGGCTGCGACGACCTGTGTGACGGACCGTCGCAGGCACGACGGCCCGTCACAGGTCACGCAATCCCAGTCAGAATAGGATTTCTCCACACGTTTTAAGGGTCGTTTTTGACTATTCTTTCCTTAATTAAAAGATTGAGTGTTAACATTAATAAGTCTAATTACTTAGGGGTTAAGGGAGGTAACCTTAAGTTAATTAGGGGGTTTTATTGTCCTCTTTTATTCTTAATTATATGATAATTAGGGTAAAGAAAAGAGGGTTGGAATAAAACAAAACAAAAGAAAAGAGAGAGGGAGATTGATCGATTGAGAGAGAGTCGAACAAGGGGAAAAGGATATCAAAGCTTTGGAATTCTTGCTTGATCACTAGTCTTCGGTGGAGGTAGGTTATGGTTTTTACGATATTCGTAGCAAAACTCTTAATAGTGAATAATATGTGTTGATGATATTGTAAACCTGTCTATATGCTTATTGTATGCTTGCATGAATATGATTATGTGATTTTGATAAAACAAGCATGATGAAAACCATTGAATCCCAAATCTTGAAAGAAACTTTAATCTATGATATTAATGATGATGCCTTGGTATAAAAGAGGGCTTGATGAACTAAAGTAATGGGACTGATGATGCCTTGGTAAAGAGAAGGCTTGATGAACTGATAGAATGAATTTAGTGGATCGGAGTGTCACGTTCCGACATATAGTATTAGTGGATCGGAGTGTCACGTTCCGACACATAGTATTAGTGGATCAGAGTGTCACGTTCCGACACATAGTATTAGTGGGACGGGTGTCACGAACCGACACGTAGATATAGGGGATCGGAGTGTCACGTACCGACACATATAGGGGATCGGAGTGTCACATTCTGACACATATAGGGGATCGGAGTGTCACGTTCCGACACATGTAGGGGATCGGAGTGTCACGTACCGACACATAGTGGTAGGGGATCGGAGTGTCACGTACCGACACAAGAGGAAGAAAGATAATGAATCTTGAAAGATGTTAATATACTCAACATAATGAACTTAATTCCCAAATGAGTATGGTATTGAGGCTTGAGCCCTCATGGATGAACTTGATGGTATTTATTGACGATTATAATACTTGTTGTTGCTACATGTTGAGTTTATAGTTGATTTATAATATTACTTGATATATATATTATCTTCTATTTTGAGTTGGCCGATGATATCTACTCAGTACGTGTGGTTGTACTGACCCCCTACTTTCTTGTTTTCCTCTTTGTTATTTGTGTAATGCAGTAAACGTTCCGTCAACTTCAATTCAACAGTAAATCGAGCCAGTCTTCGTCACACCGGAAATTCAGGGTGAGCTAATGCGTCTAGCTTGGACTGGATCTTCTTCTTCAAGTCTTGATGCCTTGAACTTCCGGCATGGACTAGCTTTTTAGTTATTTTGTTCTTAGACTTTTAGTTTAGTAATTTGAGGATAGATGTTCTTGTGATGATGACTTCCAGATTTTGGGGATAATAACAATAGTTATTGATTTGTTTTTATTAATGAGTTAAGTCTTCTTCCGCATTTCTTTGTTGATATTGTATTAAAATGTTAAGGGTTAAATTGGTTGGTTCGCTCACATAGGAGGGTAAATGTGGGTGCCAGTCGCGTCCCGAAATTGGGTCGTGACAAACTTGGTATCAGAGCATTAGGTTCATTGGTCTCATCACACAAGAACAGGTCTAGTAGAGTCTTAAGGAACGGTAGGGGGACGCCTTTACTTTTCCTTGAGAGGCTATAAGACTTTAGGAAAATTCCATTCTTTCATTCTTCTTTTTCGTGCTACTACTTGAGTCCAATTGGTATCTAGGTGATACAAATTGGTATCTGACCATCTTCACTCTATTTCGAAGATGGTTAGAACTAGAGCAACGACCGCACCAGCAGCGACAACGGAAAGACAGGAAACTACTGAGCCAGCCACTGGGGCTGTGGCTCGAGGAAGAACACAGCGGCAAGAGGCCGTGGAAGAGGTCGTGGGAGGACATCTTCTAGAGGAAGAGGACGAGCCCCTAGACCATCTGATACTAGGGCGGTGACCCCTCCACCGACTGAGGATGTAGTAAGAGAGGGTGAGGAAGGGGAACTGAACAAGGGCAGAATGAGGAATTGCCACCCCAACCTACCCCAGAGATGATCAACCAGTACTTGCTTATCTTAGCGGGTTATCCGATCAGGGTCAAGCTCCTCCAGTGGTTTCTGCCACCAACCCCTCCGGTTTCAGAGATACGACATGCGGCTACTATGGCTCCCCGCATGGATGTATCATTGGGAATAGGCACATTTCCACGACTGACTACTACTGGGCCTATTATGACAATGATCAGCATGAACTTTTCAGTAAGTTCTTGAAATTGAAACCTCCAGTCTTCAAGGGTGCAGAATCTGAAGATGCTTATGATTTTCTGGTTGATTGTCATGAGCTACTACACAAAATGGGAATAGTAGAACGGTTTGGCGTTGAGTTCGTAAGCTATCAATTTCAAGGGAACGCCAAAATGTGGTGGCGATCACATGTTGAGTGTCAACCAACAGAGGCACCACCAATGACTTGGGAATCATTCTCTACTACCCTGTTTATGGAGAAGTATATCCCAAGGACTTTGAGAGATAGAAAAAGGGATGAGTTCTTGAGTCTCGAGCAAGGAAGGATGACAGTAAACGCGTATGAGGCTAAATTTCGCGCACTATCCAGATATGCCACCCAACTTTGTTTCAGTCCACAAGAACGGATTCGCCGTTTCGTGAAGGGGTTGAGGTCAGAGTTGCGGATTTCAGCCTTACAGGTAGCGGCAACGGCAACATCCTTCCAAGAGGTGGTAGACTTTGGGATAGAGGTGGAAGGAGTGAAGCCAGATGACTTCACCACGACATCGACATCAAAGAGGTTTCGAAGGGGAGGTGAGTTTAATGGTTCTTACTCTAGAGGACAGAACTCCGGAGGTCACTCAGTTCGACCAATACAGTCTTCACTACAGACTGTAGTTGGGGGTCCACCTCAGAACGGTCAACACTACTCCGACTCCGAGAGACCTATGCCCGACTCCAGAGAGTGCTATGGATGTGGGGAGGTTGGACATATTAGGAGGAATTGTCCAAAACAGAGTTACAGACCCCCACTAGCTAGAGGTAGGGGTGGTCATGGTAGAGGCCATTTTTCTGGAGGACGTGGCGGTCGAGGTAATGGTGGTCACCAAAACGGCAGAGGTGATGGCAAAACGGAGCCACTACTACACAACATGGTAGGGGCAACGGACAGACGAATGATAGGGCCCATTGTTATGCTTTCCCTGGGAGAACTGAAGCGGAGGCATCTGATGCTGTTATCACAGGTAATCTTTTGGTTTGCGATTGCATGGCATCTGTATTGTTTGACCCTGGATCCACGTTTTCATATGTATCTTCCTCATTTGCTAATGGTCTTAATTTACATTGTGAACTACTTGACATGCCTATTCGTGTTTCTGTTTCTACTCCGGTGGGTGAGTCCGTGATAGTCGAAAAAAGTGTATAGGTCTTGTTTCGTGAATTTGTGGGGAGCAACACTTATGTAGATTTGGTTATTTTAGAAATGGGTGACTTTGATGTAATTCTGGGTATGACTTGGCTTTCTCCAAACTTTGCGATTTTGGATTGTAATGCTAAAACGGTGACGTTAGCCAAGCCTGGGACAGATCCGTTAGTGTGGGAGGGCGACTACACTTCCAATCCGGTATGTATCATCTCCTTTCTTCGCGCTAAGAAAATGGTGAGTAAAGGGTGTTTAGCTTTCTTGGCACATCTCAAGGATGACACTGCTCAAGTACTTCGATTGAGTCAGTTTCGGTAGTCCGTGAGTTTTTGGATGTGTTCCCTGCAGATCTTCCTGGTATGCCACCAGATAGGGATATAGACTTCTGCATTGATTTGGAACCGGGTACTCGCCCCCATTTCTATACCCCCTTATAGAATGGCTCCCGCAGAGTTAAGAGAGTTAAAGGCACAACTTCAAGAGTTGTTGAGCAAAGGCTTCATTAGACCAAGTGCATCTCCTTGGGGTGCTCCGGTCTTGTTTGTAAAGAAGATGAGGGAGCTTCCGAATGTGCATAGATTACCGACAGTTGAACAAAGTAACTATTAAGACAAGTCCCCACCCCCATTCCTCGCATTGATGACTTGTTCGATCAGTTACAAGGTGCTTGTGTCTTCTCAAAAATTGACTTGAGATCCGGTTATCACCAATTGAAAATACGAGCAACGGATGTGCCAAAGACTACTTTTCGAACTAGGTATGGGCATTATGAATTTGTGGTAATGTCTTTTGGTCTTACGAATGCCCCTGCTGCCTTCATGAGCTTGATGAACGGGATTTTCAAGCCATATTGGACCTCTTTGTGATTGTGTTTATTGATGATATAGTGATATACTCCAAGAGTAAGAAGGAACATGAGGAGCATTTGAGAATGGTGCTAGAGTTGTTAAGGAAGAAAAAGCTTTAATGCGAAATTCTCCAAGTGTGAGTCTGGCTAGATTCAGTGTCCTTCTTGGGGCACGTGGTTTCTAAGGATGGAGTGATGGTGGATCCATCCAAGATTGAGACAGTGAAGAATTGGGTAAGACCTACGAACGTGTCAGAAATAAGAAGTTTTGGGTTTTGGGTAGCTCTACTTCCTGGATTTGTCAAGGGATTCTCTTCTATTGCTTCCCAATTGACAACTTGACTAAGCAAAATGTTTCCATTTGTATGGTCGGATGAGTGTGAGGAAAGCTTCCAGAAGCTTAAAACCTTGTTGACTACTGCACCAATTCTTACCTTGCTAGTAGAGGGTAAAAACTTCATTGTTTATTGTGATGCATCCTATTCGGGTTTGGGTGCAGTGCTAATGCAAGAGAAGAATGTGATTGCTTATGCTTCGAGGCGATTAAGGTGCATGAACGTAACTATCCGACCCATGATTTGGAGTTGGCCGCGGTAATATTTGCACTAAAGCAATGGAGGCACTACTGTATGGGGTTAAGTGTGAAGTCTACACGGACCATCGTAGCCTACAGTATGTATTCACTCAGAAAGACTTGAACTTGAGACAGAGGAGATGGATGGAACTACTGAAGGACTACGACATCACTATCTTGTATCATCCGGGAAAAGCAAATGTTGTGGCAGATGCTTTGAGTAGAAAGGCCGGAAGCATGGGAAGTCTAGCTCATTTGCAAGCTTCTAGACGCCCATGGCTAGAGAAGTGCAGATTCTGGCTAATGACCTTATGAGGTTGGAAATAAATGAGAAGGGAGGATTGTTAGCGTGTGTAGAGGCAAAATCTTCTTTTCTTGATCAGATTAAGGGGAAACAGTTTGATGATGAGAAGCTAAGTCGAATCCGAGATAAAGTGTTGCAAGGAGAGGCTAAAGAGGCAATAATTGATGAGAAGGTGTTTTGAGAATTAAGGGAAGGGTATGTGTACCCCGCATCGATGAATTGATCACCACTATTCTTACCGAGGCTCATAGTTCCGGATATTCTATACATCCTGGTGCAACCAAGATGTATCGCGACCTAAAGCAACACTTCTGGTGGAGTAGAATGAAGCGTGATATTGTTGAGTTTGTTGCCAAATGTCCAAATTGTCAACAAGTAAAGTATGAACACCAAAGGCCCGGAGGAACACTTCAGAGAATGCCCATTCCTGAATGGAATTTGGGAGAGAATCGCAATGGACTTCGTGGTTGGTCTTCCCAAGACATTGAGTAAGTATGACTCTATTTGGGTGATTGTTGATAGGTTAACTAAGTCCGCTCATTTCATTCCGGTCAAGGTGACCTACAATGCAGAGAAGTTAGCCAAGATCTTACATCTCGGAGATCGTTCGGTTGCATGGAGTTCCACTTTCCTCATATCGGATAGAGGTACGCATTTTACTTCTAAGTTTTGGAGGACATTACATGCTGAATTAGGTACTAGGTTGGACCTTAGCACGGCATTTCACCTCAAACCCCTCAGACCGTGGTCAGTCTGAGCGAACGATTCAAGTGTTGGAGGATATGCTTCGTGCATGTGTGATAGAGTTTGGTGGCCATTGGGATAGCTTTTAACCTTTTGCAGAGTTTTCATACAATAATAGCTATCACTCCAGTATTGACATGGCTCCATTTGAAGCATTGTATGGGAGGAGGTGTAGATCTCCCATTGGTTGGTTTGATGCCTTTGAAGTTAGACCTTGGGGGACTGATCTGTTGAGAGATTCTATGGAGAAGGTGAAAGCTATTCAAGAAAAGCTTTTGGCGGCTCAAAGTAGACAAAAGGATGCAGACCGAAAGGTTAGAGACTTGGAGTTCATGGAAGGTGAACAAGTCTTGTTGAGGTCTCACCCATGAAAGGGGTGATGCGGTTCGGAAAAAGGGGTAAGTTAAGTCCAAGGTATATTGGACCATTTGAAGTGCTTAAGAGAATAGGGGAGGTGGCTTATGAATTAGCCTTGCCCCAGGGCTGTCCGGAGTGCATCCGGTGTTTCATGTATCCATGTTGAAGAGATACCACGGAGATGGAAACTACTATTATCCGTTGGGATTCAGTTTTGTTGGATGAGAACTTGACTTATGAAGAGGAACCAGTGCTTATTAGATAGAGAAGTTCGCAAGCTGAGGTCGAGAGAGATTGCATCCATCAAGTGCAATGGAAGAATCGACCGGTTGAAGAGGCTACTTGGGAGAAGGAGGCAGATATGCAAGAAAATACCCACATCTGTTTACAGATTCAGGTACTCCTTTTCGCCATTGTTTTTCTTCTTTTGATCGTTCGGGGACGACGATGGGTAAATTTGTATCTATTGTAACGACCTGTTTAGTCGTTTTGAGCAACAGAGTTCATTTCTGAGAAAAACTGGCTGGAACGACGATTGTCACGACGGACCGTCGTGGTCATGACGGCCCGTCGAGGAGGTGTCGTTCCAGGACACTTAGAATATTCAAATTGGATATTAAAATCGACTCTCTGTAAATTGTGACGGACCTGCAGGACGTGCCGTCACATCCACGACGAACCGTCGTGAGTTTCCGTTGCAAAACACTTCAACTTTTGAGAATTTGGTACAAGAAACGAGTTTCTGACCGTCATGACGGAGGTGCAGGACGGACCGTCACAGGGGGACGGGCCGTCACAGCCCACCTGGAAATTGGGGAGGCTGCGACGACCTGTGTGACGGACCGTCGCAGGCACGACGGCCCGTCACAGGTCACGCAGATCCCAGTCAGAATAGGATTTCTCCACACGTTTTAAGGGTCGTTTTTGACTATTCTTTCCTTAATTATAAAGATTGAGGGTTAACATTAATAAGTCTAATTACTTAGGGGTTAAGGGAGGTAACCTTAAGTTAATTAGGGGGTTTTATTGTCCTCTTTTATTCTTAATTATATGATAATTAGGGTAAAGAAAAGAGGGTTGGAATAAAACAAAACAAAAGAAAAGAGAGAGGGAGATTGATCGATTGAGAGAGAGTCGAACAAGGGGAAAGGATATCAAAGCTTGGAATTCTTGCTTGATCACTAGTCTTCGGTGGAGGTAGGTTATGGTTTTTACGATATTCGCAGCAAAACTCTTAATAGTGAATATATGTGTTGATGATATTGTAACCTGTCTATATGCTTATTGTATGCTTGCATGAATATGATTATGTGATTTTGATAAAACAAGCATGATGAAAACCATTGAATCCCAAATCTTGAAAGAAACTTTAATCTACGATATTAATGATGATGCCTTGGTATAAAGAGGGCTTGATGAACTAAAGTAATGGGATTGATGATGCCTTGGTAAAGAGAAGGCTTGATGAACTGATAGAATGAATTTAGTGGATCGGAGTGTCACGTTCCGACACATAGTATTAGTGGATCGGAGTGTCACGTTCGACACATAGTATTAGTGGATCAGAGTGTCACGTTCCGACACATAGTATTAGTGGGACGAGTGTCACGAACCGACACGTAGATATAGGGGATCGGAGTGTCACGTACCGACACATATAGGGGATCGGTGTCACGTTCCGACACATATAGGGGATCGGAGTGTCACGTTCCGACACATGTAGGGGATCGGAGTGTCACGTACCGACACATAGTGGTAGGGGATCGGAGTGTCATGTACTGACACAAGAGGAAGAAAGATAATGAATCTTGAAAGATGTTAATATACTCAACATAATGAACTTAATCCCAATGAGTATGGTATTGAGGCTTGAGCCCTCATGGATGAACTTGATGGTATTTATTGACGATTATAATACTTGTTTTGCTACATATTGAGTTTATAGTTGATTTATAATATTACTTGATATATATATTATCTTCTATTTTGAGTTGGCCGATGATATCTACTCAGTACGTGTGGTTGTACTGACCCCTACTTTCTTGTTTTCCTCTTTGTTATTTGTGTAATGCAGCAAACGTTCCGTCAACTTCAATTCAGCAGTAAATCGAGCCAGTCTTCGTCACACTGGAAATTCAGGGTGAGCTAATGCGTCTAGCTTGGACTGGATCTTCTTCTTCAAGTCTTGATGCCTTGAACTTCCGGCATGGACTAGCTTTTTAGTTATTTGTTCTTAGGCATTTAGTTTAGTAATTTGAGGATAGATGTTCTTGTGATGATGACTTCCAGATTTTGGGGATAATAATAATAGTTATTGATTTGTTTTTATTAATGAGTTAAGTCTTCCGCATTCTTTTGTTGATATTGTATTAAAATTTAAGGGTTAAATTGTTGGTTCGCTCACATAGGAGGGTAAATGTGGGTGCCAGTCGCGTCCCCGAAATTGGGTCGTGACAGTTGTTAAAGAATTGAATAGTCACTGACGTATGCAGAAAGAAGAAATATTTCGTCATCAGATAATAAAGTGGCTATAAGAAACACAAGTGTACTTAAGAGGAATAAAAAATATGGGATGGTATTAACCTATTACATGAAAAGATTTACTTTTGTCAATGGGAAGCTATGCTTTACGGTGATTGGTGTTGCTTATTTCTTTGTGGCAAATGGATTTGTTAAGTTGGCAATTTACCAACTTATTCAATACTAAGTTAGGGGCTGCATCAATCAAAGTGTATACAATTGCGCGATATCCCAAAACATGTGTACGAAATATTTTCATGCAATTTTCTTATGCCTTGAATCATGTTTCTTAGGATCTTTTTTTATATTTATCACAACTCAATTGGTTTTTGATCGGTATTAAGTAGTTTTAAACTTCTTACGTGCCTCGTTCATTAAAATTCTATTCAGATTTGTAATTTGTGATGATGGTTTTTGGAGTACCAAAATGACAAATGATGTTAGAATGTACAAAACTTACCATCGCTTTATTAGTTACTATTGTTTTACTTGAAAATAAAATAAATGAAAATGGATTTGTTTAGAAAAATCAACTTAACATATATTTTGAAGAAAAATCGATAGTTCAAAGAGAGTCTCCACTTAATATTTTTTTCAAAGAAATTAAGAAAACTTACTTTTTCAAAAGATTTTAAATAGACAAAAATTCAATTGAAATAAGAAAAAGGGTTCCGGGTTCAATTTACATGCCGAGAAAATGTTATGCCTTAAAATATTCGCTAACTTACGGTTGATCAACAATTTGACTAAAATGACTTTTGACCAACTTTTGAAATTTTTTGAATTAAGTATAGATATGATAAATTATAAATTTAAAGAGAATCATTTTGTTGAGAAGATAATTTTTTAACCGCAAACAACTAAATATAACTAAAATTAGAAGTTAAACATTCTAAACAACATAAAAGGGGAAATACGATTCTTGGGGATTTAATTAAGTCAAACCAAAAGATAGCAATGTTACAGAGTTAATACAAAATAAAAAATAACAATGAATTTTTTAAAAATGTCAATATTTTAGCATTTAATCGGATTCATTAGCCCTATTTTTAATATTTATTAAAAGTGTCAATATTTTAGATTGTGTTATGAAACTATATAAATTAAGAAAAAGAAAACAGTAGAGAGAAAAGAGAAGACTTCTTATTCCTCTTAATATATATTTAGGATTGAGATCTTCTTTACAATGAAGGAGAATCCCTTTATTTATAGGGGAAATTTGACTTGGTCCCCAAGTAGGATTCCTAACCATATCCTAAAAGGACTCTAAACAATTAAACATTCTCTATAATACGAATTGTTTATACTACTCCCCCTTGAATGTCGATAGATTATGTGCCTTGTTAAAACCTTACTAGATAAAACCCAATGGAAAAAAAATCTAGTGAAGGAAAAAAAATACATATATCTAATAATACGCATTATGGATGCCTCATTAAAAATCATACAAGGAAAATCCAATGGGAAAAACCTTTGTGAGGAAAAAAGTGTACATTGCGTATTAAGTCACCTTAATCACAACATCAATTCAGAGACTAGAATCTTTGTTTTCCAAGCTTGTACATCATCTTAATGAAAGTTGTAGTTGGTAGAGACATGATGAATAAATCAACTATAGTATTACTTGAACAGACCTCTTGCATGTTGATATCACCATTCTTAGGAGCTCACGATTGTAGAAAAACCTTGAAAAAATATATTTTCTTCTATGTACTTTTATGAATCTTCCCTTCAAGATTAAAGATTTCTGCAAGTTCATTACTTCAATTTCTTTAAGTAAAATAATCTATTGCCTTTTAAAACTGTTCAATATTTTCAATTTTAGTCATCAACTTGCATAATAATACTTGTATATGCTCTATGCATTTTGAATCTATTTAATACTTATGAGGATGATAATAATTTTTCTAAAAACTTGTACATACTTTAGATTTTGAATCTTTCATGACATTTCATATTAATTTTTGTCAAGTGATTGAAAACATTTAATATTAAATGTATGACGTCTTTTAGTGCCTAGATTGCAAGTCAAAAAAGCTTTACGCCTACCAAAATGTAGCGTTACACTTTTCACTTGATAACTATTCCTACATCAGCATGCTTTAATAGACGTAGAATTTATATTCTCATAATCTTTTACAATATTGCGCGTTACTGTAGCAAGATATCGTCAACGATTTATCATTTTGTATCGATTCTCAATACGACATAACTTACTGAGATCTCATCACTTTATTATTTTTAGGTAGCTATCTGTAACACCCCGTAGCCAAAACAAACCAAAAATTAGTTTTTCAGAAAAATCTGCAGGTGCTACCAACGGTGGCATTGACCCATCGTAGCCTGAACTACGGTCCGTCCTGCACAACCGTCAAAGGGATCGGAAACTCCCACATAATTCAGCCTAGAAAAATTGATTAAGTCTTGGACGAAGGACGGACTTACGGTCCGTAGGTCAAACGACGGTCCGTAGTCTGTGACCGTCGATCAAGACTCTCTTCAAACACTCTCTGACAAGAGCTATGGATGACCAACATGGTTCGTAGGTGGACCTACGGTCCGTAGGTGGAAAATTTGCAGCCAATTAAGAGGAAATGCAGTTAGGTCAACTTAAAATCATCATAACTATTAACACAAAATCAATTATGTCTCCCATTACCTACCCACATATATATAATTGAATTATCTTTCTATAGACATCGACCTTGCTAAAATCAGACCTCTGAGTAAAAAGTTATGCCCATTTTAGTAAAGGCCTGTCGAACAGGCCCTCACGATGGGGCGTCGGGCGCACGACGGACCGTCAGTCCTGGCAGTCGTGAGGCCCGACAACAACCTTTCCAGGGGTCTTTTTGACCTTTCCACTTTGTTTAAACCCTAGGTTACGTCGTTTTGACCCTAAATCATCATATTTTAGTTAGTTTAAGCCTAGAAACATGATCAAAACATATCCAAGTCAAATCGTTAATTCAAAACTTAGAAAATTAGAAGAAAGAGAGGAGAAAAAAAGCTCAAGAACCCTAGTTCAAGAATTCCACAATCTCCAACAATTCCCGCCCCAAAACTTAAGTATTTTTCTGTGGATTTCATCACCAGGTATGTGGGATTTCACTAGTGGGTTTCTTTCACTCATTGGGTCCTAATTTTCAGTCAGTTCTTGATTCTCTTATCATGATTAAGCCTAGGGTTTCTAGAACTTTGACATAACTTCATGAATTTATTAAATATATGATCCAAATAAGACTATCATGTTATTACTCAGATTATCACATAAATTTCAGAACCCTATCTTTGTATTTCTTTAGTTCTTGAATTACACATTCTAGGTCATATGTTTGAGACACTTCAGATATACATGCCTCAGTTATAAATGCATAATTACCAGATTAATTGTTGCATTCTCAGTTTGCATTTTTAGTTTTGAGCTATCCAGTATTTACAGAAATTCAGATATAATTAGTTAATTTGCAGAATTCATTAGGAGTAGCATAATACCGAGTTGACTAGGGTTTAGCGTACCCAATAGTCCCAGAACTACGAGCCATGTATGTTGTAAGTCCCCTCTGTGGGCAATCAGTTTAGTGATCACGCCAACATGCCTTTATACCTTTGGAAGGGTATATTGGGTTCTCTCAATAGGGCGTATACATCGGACTCCACATTTAGCTCATGTGGTTTTATTAACGGTTATTAGTAGCTCCCACAGTTCAGTCAAACTCTCTGCATTGACCATTTATCAGTATATTCAGTATTCAGTTTCAGCATGTTATAAATTGGTCATTGCATCCAGTCAGCTTAGAAATCAGCACATCTCGTTCAGATTATTATACCTATTTTTGTGCTTGTTCAGTTATATTTATTTCAGCTTTACTCTATCCTACATGCTCAGTACCTTTCAAGTACTGACGCATACGTGCTCTACATCTTTTCGTGATGTAGGTTCAGGTTCTCAGCATCCAAATTACGCATAGATCGATTTCCTGCTCTCCAGTTCAACAGATTCAGTGGTGAGTCCTCATTCTCTGAGGACAACATTCATGAGTTTCGTTTCAGTATTTAGTCATTTAGTTTCAGTTTTTGCTAGATTTTGTTGGGGCTTGTCCCAGTATTTCTTGTCTAGTTTACAGGCTATTTTCAAACATAGTTAGACTCAACTTAGTATTGAGTTAATATTTCTTTTGTATTAAAGTCATTCTTTTCAAATATCTCACTTATAGACTATGGGTATTCCCCATCTTTTTATTTTAAGAATGATTTAGCTTCTGCAACAGTTTATTATCTTTAGTATGCTCATGATTAAGCCATCATGGTTAGCTTGGGATCACTTGTGGTTCTAGGTTCCGTATCCGCGTCTCCGGTGTAGCTCGCGGCGTGACACTCTCCCTCTCATGAGGTTTCATAAAGTGTTATGCGTAAGCTCTTCAACAACACATTGTCTCCTTATACTCATAATTTGGGATCTTTGATTTTTTACCTTTTTCAAGGATTATTTTATTAGAATTGATTAGTCTATCATGCTTCATGCATCTAGTAGACTCTATCCTTAAGGGACATTTAATACGAGTATTTACAACTCTAGTGTTTGCTTTTAATCTCCCCCTTATGTTAGTGTTAGACAAACTAACATATATCTCAATCTTTTGGCGAATCTATCTTTGTGCATCATTGTATATTCATCGATTATATATTGCACATCAAAATAATCAGATGAAAAATATCTGGTCCCTGACCATAAATCAATTGAAATAAAATTTGATCATAATTTATTGATCTAATGCATACAACTACATTATAATTCAAACCATGAAATGTTGTTTTCATAAGCAATGATTGACTATAAATTCAAGGAATTTAATGCCACATCAACTTGAAAATATATCAAATTATAAAGATGAATTATCTTGATTTCCTATTCTTAAAGTGGTGCTCTTAACTCAATTATCTTGCACAAACAATTTTGTGAATGTTAAACTGCCAGTTGACAACAAGCACACATGTGATTATATTATAGATGGATCTCTTTATCATATCACATGATAAGTGAATGAGACCATATTCACCTTTTATACTTTTCAGAATTTAAGGATTTAATCCAAATTTAGTTGATCCAATCAATTTATCACTAGAACAAGCAACATAAATAATTCTTAAATAATCTTCTAGTTCTTTAATGTATGACTATTACTCGGTATGCACATTTTTGGGATACCAAATTAGTCATGTCAACTAATAAATTTTTTTGTACTCGTAAACTCCAAGTTTACTATCTCATATGCCTTTTTGCTCTAGTAAATTCTCAATGAATTAGTATTATATGAGAAAAATTCAATTTTTATACTTTGTAACTTTTAGATTTTTTTTTTCAATTACTCTACCTCTTCTAAAGGTGAGTCGTGATCCCATCACTAAAAATTCATCATCTGGAATATTAACATTTATCAAAGGTTTTTATTCTTCATGAATGGCACACACTCATCTAAGTTTATCAAATTATGATAACTTATTACCTCATTCTCCATCTATGTGCATTATTAAATCACTTGTCTTCTCTTAGACATAGTATATATGCTACCACATTCACTTTATAGAATGAAGCAATTTCAATGAGAAAAAATTTATGACTAATTTTATCAAAAGCACATTTTTTTCTTTAATAATCAAAATATCATCAATATAGTGCATTGCTACTCAAACCAATGTCTTATTCATCCAAAAAGATCTTAAGTCATAAATTCGTGAGACTTGAACTCAACATCTTTAATATATCATGGTGAATCAAGACTTGAACTTGATGTCTTACCCCCTCTTGGTGCGATTACACATGAATCCATCGTCTTACATCTTTATGCAATTGGACATTAAACCATCGTATTACCCTCTTTATACGATTGGATATTAATCAATCATCTTACCCTTTTGATGCGATGAAAATTGAATCCATCATCTTATTCTCAATTGAGACTCATCCAAATCTTTAATGATGTTATATCATACCGACTCCAATAATATTGCTCATATATATAGTTATGATAATAATAATAATTTTCTAATTAAAATAAACATGTACAAATGCTCGCATAGAAAAATGTTCAATCACTGCCACCGTTTCTTTTGAGTTTACATGCAATCATCCTACATTTTTTTCTCAATTGATTTGTAGAATATTAAAATTGACAATACATGTTAATTAAAGACTTTCTTAAACAAAACCTACTTGCAGCATACATAAAAGTCATAAAGTCATAAACCAACAAATATTTTATTTTAAAATTTAGATAATGAAAAGGGCTTAAAATTGACCACCATATTGACGCATAATTACAAGCAAAATATAAATATAAAAGAATGCATTGTAGTGGTACTAATAATTTTTGTTGTTCCGAAAGAGAAAAATATACACAATCTTTATGACGATAAAATTAGCGTAGAACTTGCATGTGTTACTCTTTTATTTTAATGGCTTATAAAACTTTCGCAATATGATAAGGTATCCACAATGATGCCTTGATACTTCAAAATATATTATAGATCAGATACATACATACCTGGTAAGAAATACATCAAGTTCTATGAATATTAGCAAACGATTTATATTACTTTATCTTCAACAATGTTGGTTCTGTCAATCTGAATAATTAGAGACTCGTGCTGATAACGTGTTATGAAACTATCTAAATTAAGAAGAAGAACAAAGTAGAGATAAAATAGAAGACTTCTTATTCCTCTTAATAGATATTCAGGATTCACAATCTTCTTTACAATGAAGGAAAACCCCTTTATTTATAGGGGAAAACTGACTTGGTCCCCAAGTAGAATTTCTAAGCATATCCTAAAAAGACTCCACATAATTAGACATTCATTACAATATAAATTGTTTGTAACTGTTTGTTCAACTTTAAGACTCTATATACACTCAGTGTGTATCAGTGTAAACAAAATTAATTTAAGCATGAATCCCTGCATTTATTCATGTATATCAGTTTTATACCTGTATGCCTATATTTTCTTTTGCATATTTCAGCCTTCAATTCCAACTCTCAACCTGTGTATCACTATATTTTTCAAAGGTGTATCAGTGTATACAGAAGGTATAGCAGTCGTTTTTTTGGGATTTTTGAAACCTGAAAGTTCAATTTCCAGCTCATATTTGTCGTCTTCAACCTGTACATTAGTTTCACAACCTGACATGGGGGCGGACTTGAAGAAAAAGGGGATTTGGGGCCTTTATGGACCATCCAAAATGCAAAGGAGAGAGAAAGTGTCCACAATGGACATGGATGACATCACATGCAAAAATAAAAATTAAAATAAGAATTAGCATTTGAGGCAAAGAAGAAAAGAAACAAGCAATACATGACTTAATTAAAATAAAGTATTCCAAGTAATCTAATACAAAATTCACTACATTAAATGGGGTAAATAGGTCTAACATTAGACCATTGAAAGGCAAAGGACGAAGACATTTCAAGATCTGAAGGTGGTAAAAGACAAACACAATAAGAGCAGCTAACCCTATGAAAAAAGTGATTAACAAATGACAAATTCACAACATAAAAGAGATAGAAACATGCTGCATATCAGGCAAAAAAAATCAGACCTCATTGAGTCATATTTACTCTTATTTGAGAAATGTATTGCAAGGCAAGGCAATGGTAGATTAGTAGCTGTCAAATAAACACAAGAAAATCTCATTTATTTTAATCTGTTCAAAGGAAATCCAGTGACCTCTTATTTGAGAAATATGTTTCACTTTTTTAGAAAAATATGATTTATATCCATAAATTTTAAAAACTACCAAAACTAACCATAAGTTTGTATTACAAGTCAATCGAATCTTTGTTGCAAAAATAACAAATAGTGTCAATGACAGTAGAGCAATGTGGTAGTTTGAAGTAGTAATGTTAATGACCACAACACTAACATAGTTCCTCTCCAGGAGCATGACGTTTCAAACATAGAGTTTTACAATTCTATTTAGCTTTGGCTCAGAGTGTAGCCTACCACATCAATAAGCAGGTCCCAGCTCCTAGTGATACTAATGGTGGATCAGTGGAAGCTAGGGTCCGAGATTTTTTTAGGATGAATCCGCGTGAGTTTATAGGGTTGCAAGTTGGTGAGGACCCCCAAAACATCATTGATGTAGTTAAGAAAATCTTTGGAGTGATACAAGTAACTGGAAATGCAGATTGAGGGGGATAAGCTTAGGTAACATGCTAAGGACAATAATAAAGCTAGAACAAGGAACTATGAGTACTCTCAGCAAAAATCGGGTGGTGGAAATCTCTCACAGTTTCAATAGAGATCTTCACCCCTAGCACCTTCATTAGCTATTGCTCCATCCACCAAGTCTATAAGGATCATAAAGGTAGGGCATCAGGCTCTAAGTCTCAGGGGATTAATTCAGGTAATCCAACTTTTCCAAAGTGTCGTAAGAACCATCCGAGCGAGTGGCTTGCGGGCATGCTTTAGGTGTGGTAAGTTGATATACCATGAGAGTAAGGTATTTTTGATACATATCACTTAAGACTTGTGTGTTTCTAGGTCCATATTTTATTAGAACTAATATGTATTGTGCGAAATATGCAGACTATAGTCTTGGACGAGGTAGAGAGAGATACAACTGAAATTCTGCAGACGTGGCCTCCCTGGGAAGTGACGCACAAACTGTAGGCCTATCACGGTCCATCAGTGGTAGGCATGGACTAATCTTCAGGGAAATATGACCAAGTGTGGAGCTATAAAGGAGAGTCCGTCATTTGTATCTGCAAGTTTGAGCGAAACCAAGTATGGAGACACGAAAAAAGACCCACGAACTGTGATCCACCCACGGTTTGTTCTGTTGGTCCGTCATTAGTATCTGCAAGTTTGAAAGTTCCAATTTCTTAGTTATTTTCTAAGTCATGATCCATAGAGGGACCTACGGAACATAGGTCATTCCACGGTCCGTAGGTTAGTATCATCAATTGAAGCCGCATCCAAAAAAATTATTTCCTTATTCCATTTCCTTTTTGTTAGGATGAGTTTTTCTATAAATAGGGTATGTAAATCTCATTATTGGGGGTTTGACATGATTGTTTTACTTCTAGTTTTTGGAGTTCTCTTGTGGAATCAACATTGAAAGTTTAGCAATTTGATTTTCCAAGTCCGTTTTGAAGATTTTTACTTAGAAATTCAAGTTGTGATTTTGGGTTTCTTCTACTCTAATCATAAGTGCATGAATTCTTCTTCTATAACTATGAGGTCTGTTATTCTAAGCATGAGTGAAAATCACAACTAGGGTTGTGAAAACAATGAGCGATTAACAACATATGAATAATACTTAAGTGGTTCTTGACTAGTGTTGATGCATGCATTGAAAATTCTATCATTTAGAAGTCTTTTTAATAATTATCAACGTTAGAACTCTCCTTGTTGCTACTTTCCGAACCAAGGAGGTAGTTCATAAGAAAGGAACTATTAACAAAGATTTAGTGTGATACTATCTAATAGTCTAATGTCAATTGGTGAGAGGGTGAAAACTAACCCATACATTGATGTGATATCTAATTTGTGGTAAAGGTAAAGGTTAGTAAATTATACACACGTCGACGAACCAAGATGTGGGGTGAAATTCTCTATTTGGTGGACCAAGAACATAGGGATACATAACTTACCACTTTGCATGTGATAAATTAGGAAAGACTTACTATTATTAGGATAACCACATTATGAACTTATGGGGAACACATATATCCTATTTTTCTCTCTCTCATTGATAAAAATAAAGTTTGAATCTTGTTCACTTATTACCTAACAGTCAATCATTTATTTGTTACACAACCCCTCCTTTTATTTTCTTGTATAGGAAATAAGTTGTCTAAATGAATATAATCGTAAGTTGAGGTTAAGTCTAAACCATATTCCTCGTAGGATCGAACCCAATCTACAAGTTGGGTTATTTATTTGAAAATGATTGCTTATACTTATTTAGAGAGGTATAATTTGAGCGTATTTTATTTTGACACCACTGACGGGGAAGAAGGCTTTTAGATTATACGTAATTACATTATTGAACTTTAGTAAATTATTTCCTATTTTGCTTTTAGCTTTGTTTTTGTTTCTGCATGTTTCCCTCTAGTTTATGCCAAGTACACAGATTCGAGGTGAAGTATTGAACCAATATGATCCAGAGTTGAGCAGAAGTTTTAGGACACTGAATAATCAAGGGCTCCAAGTCAATCCTATCGAATTATATCTAGGTTATTGAGTTGACTTGCAGCCTCACGGGGTTCTTAGTGAAAATTCTCAGGTTCATGCTGATAATCTACTGGGAGATGACTTGAGGGTACAGAATCCACGAGAACCAATATTGCGTGATAACTATAGGGTCGAATTCAATACCATTGTGTTAGAAGGACCAATTATGCTACCTCGTCTACCTCAAGGGCACGCATTTATGGTGACTAGCAGTTTGATGAAAATGTTTACAACGAGGGGTTTGTTTTCTGGTATGGCATCGGAGGATCCCCATGGGCACATGTTCAAGTGAAGAGTGTTTTCAAGAGTTGCATGGATCGACAAAATTGGACATGGATGTCATAGGATTGAGAGTTTTCCTTTTTATCTTTGACGGATGATGATGCGATATGGTTTTATGAGTTCCCATATAACTGCATTCATATATTGCATCAATTCACAAGGTGTTCGTGGCAAAGTGATTTCCATTGTCAAATAAGTTGAACCACAAATATAAACTCAACAACTTCATTGCACTACCTGGAGAGTCTGTGAGTAGTTCATGAGATAGGTTCACTATATTCAGAAAAAGTGTTCTAAATAACCACATTGATGATAAGTTGCTGAAGGAATACTTCTACAGAGGTAAGGATGATAATAGCAAGGCTACTATCACTGGATTCTTATGGTGAGTGTACTTTTGAGCAAGTCAATGAGAAATTGGAAAAATCTTCCGAAACAACAACGCTTGGAGTGCTATAAGGCAAAGACCCAGATAAGCTATAGTTTAATATGCACCTAATCAATTTGCCGCTGATATTCACAAAGAGATATCCAAATGAGGACAAAATTGGGGTTGGTCTTGAAGCATGTGAATGGAGGTGCCAAAAATGTAAATGTTGTGAATTGTTTGACAAGAAATCAACCACCACCGGTTGAGGAATGTTAATAGAAAGAGGATCTGTATTTGGTGAATGATCAGATAGGGGTTTCTAAGCAAACACCCAAGAAAAATTAGTGCAAAGGTCAAGGAAACGAAGGTCGAAACTATGACACCTACAATTAAAAGGGTCGATATGTGTTAGATCAAAACTACAAGGACAACAAAAACTAAAACCATAACAACTATGACAACAAGAATGATATGGATGGGACTTATGTTACTCTATAAAAACAGGAATCTGGCAATAGGGAAACTGGGGGTAGTATGTCATGTATTGAGGATATGATGCAGAAGATGATGGAGAGGTTTGATTTGAGTTATGAGAATGTGAAAGAGATGCAAAATTACTTGTATGGTATTGGTCAAAAGGTTGACGCCCATGTGATGTCTATCAAGCAACTTGAGATCAATTGTCTACTATAGTGAACCCACGTCAGCTTAGCACACTTCCTAACAACACTATTCAAAATCCAAAGAATTATAGGCATTATATGGAAATCACTACTCGAGGGGGTAAGCAGAAAATTGATCCACTTTGTTGTCTGATGTTGAAATTGTTGTTAAGAATGATGATGATGAGGTTGAGATTACTAGAGAGTCCGAGAATGCTACAGAGAATGAAGTAGATATAACTTAAAAAGTTTTTCCCATGCATTCACCTCCACCCCGATTCCCACAGAGTTTGGTGAAGAAAAATGAGGAAGGAAAATACCACATGTTTATTACTATGTTGAAACAACTTTCCATCAATGTTTCATTGATAGAAGATTTGGAGAAGATGCTTGGGTATTCAAAATTTATGAAGGATTTGGTGATTTAGAAGAGGTAGTCAGTTTTAAAGACGATGATTAGTTTCAACATTATAGTGCTGTTGCTACGAAATCACTTGTGCAGAAAAAGAATAATCCTGATGCCTTCACTATTCCTTGCACCATTGGTTTTTGCATTTTTTAAAGGCATTATGTGATTTGGGTGCTAGAATTAATCTGATGCCATTGTTGATTTACAAAAAGTTAGCTTTAGGGTCTCCAAAACTGACTGCGATGTTATTACTCATGGCCGACATAACTGTGAAGAGGCCCATTGGTGTGCTCCAAGATATACATGTGAAAGTGGAGTTATTTATCTTTCCTACGAATTTTGTGATACTGGATTGTGAGGTTAGTATGGAAAAGGGGAAGATGAAGTTTCGGTTGATGGTGAAGAGGTAAGTTTTAATATCTGTAGGTCCATGAAGTGGGAAAGCGATCTCAAATCAGTGTATGTGGTGAATCATATTTTGGAGCGAGGTTGATGGTTCTATTAAAAAGAGGTTGGCTGTTGATTCACTTGTGGAGATAATGATGAATTTCGAGGGTGATGATATTGAATACTATAATGAATTAGTTGCGGCATTTGATAGGTTCGATTTACCTTCTAAACCAAAGAGATTAGAGCTAGATATGAAGAATCCCGACTCTCCACCTTCAAAACGTCATTGAAGAGGATCCTAAAATGGATCTTAAGTCTCTATCATCGCACTTGAGGTATGTATTCTTTGGAAGAGAAGGAACTTAAACGATCATCATTGCGGTCGATTTGAGTGAAGAGTATGTTGATGCATTTAAAGAAGTTCAAGAGGACTATTGATTGGAATATTGCAGACACTATTGCGATTCCTCCTGACAATTTGTTCTCATGAAATCTTGATCATACCGGATCACAAACCTAGTCTCGAGCACCAAATAAGTGTAAATTAACCTATGCAAGAGGTAGTGAAGAAGTAAAAATCATCTAGCCGTTTGATGCCAGAGTTATTTATCCCATTGCTGAAAGTAGTTAGGTGTGCCCTATTCAGTGTGTGCCGAAGAAAGGTGAGATTACTGTTGTACCTAATGCGAGAAACGATCTTGTTCCGATGCGGCCCGTGACTGGATGGAGAATATACATGGACTACCAGAAATTGAATGGTTGGACAAAAAAGGACCATTCTCTATGTTGTTCATGGATCAGATGTTGTCCCCCTTGCTAGTGTGGGTTGGTATTGCTTTGACATGGTTATTCGGGGTATAATCAGATCTCTATAGCTCTGGAAGACCAAGAGAAGACCACATTGACTTGTCCTTATGGGACTTTCGCATTCAAATAGATGCCATTTGTGCTATCTAATGCTCCAGTGACCTTCCAGCGTTGCATAATCTCTATCTTTTCTGATATGGTGGAGGATACTATTGAGGTATTTATGGATGGTTTTTCTGTGGTTGGTGAATCATTTGATGGTTGCTCTGATCATTTGGAAGGTACTGACAGTGTGAAGAGTGCAATTTTGTGCTCAATTAGGAAAAGTGCCACTTCATAGTGAAAGAGGGGATCGTTTTGGGTCATCTAATTTCTTAGTAGTGTATTGAGGTTGATAGAGAAAAATTCAAGGTAATAGAATAGCGTCCACCACCTATCACTGTTAAAGGTGTTAGAAGTTTTCTTGGACATGTAGGTTTTTATTGGAGGTTTATCAAGGATTTCTCAAAAATTGCGCACCCATTGTACAAATTGCTTGAAAAGGAGTGTTAGTATGATTCTGATGATGCTTGTGTGAGAGTATTTGGAAAGTTGAAGGAAAAGCTAGTTTCTGCACGTATAATTATTTCAGCAGATCAGGGACAATCTTTTAAAATAATGTGTGATGCGAGTGAAGTGGCGCTTAGTGTGGTATTGGGACTGAAGAAAGAAAAGATTCTTCATCCTATTTACTATGCCAACAAAGCTCTAAATATTGCTCAAATTAACTATATAGTGCATGAACATGAACTCCTTGCTGGGGATTTCACATTCAATAAATTTTGATCGTAATTGCTTGGTACTAATGTCATATTGATTACTGACCATTTTGTATTAAGTTATTTGATTTCTTAGAAGGATGCAAAATTGAGGTTGATTAGTTGGGTATTGATGCTGCATGAGTTCAATCTTGAGATGAAAGACAGAAATGAGAAAGAAATCAAGTTGCTAATCATTTATCCATATTAGAGGAGGAAGAGATGTTCAAGCTAGGAGATCAGGATGAAATTACTGATGTGTTTCCAGATGAACAGGCCTTTGGGGCTTCTAATGATCTTATTCCTTGGTTTGCAAACTTTGCTAATTACTTGGAAAGTCATCTAGTTCCATCGAATTTTTCTTTTCACCAAAGGAAATAGTTTATGCATGATGTGAAGAAGTTCCTTTGGGATTAACTCTACTTGTTCCATGTTTGTGCTGATGGAACTATTCATCGATGTGTGCCCGAGGTTGAGATGATGAGTACACTAGAGTAGTGTCATTATTCTCTTGTTGGTGGGCACCACAGTGGTATTCGAATTCGCATAAAATTTTGCAGTCTGGGTATTATATCCCTACCATCTACAAAGATGCTCATGATTTCACAAAGTCTTCTAAACATTGCCAAAGAGAAGGAGGAATTTCAAAGAGGCAAGAGATACATGTAACTACCCCCATGTACACAAGGCATGCTTGACCCTTTGGAGGTATTGTACAAGCCTCTTAAATATCATTAATTACATAAGATAAGAAAAGTAGTGCGAATTTAAAACTTTTCACAAGAATAATAATAAGAAACTCTTTTATAAAATACTAAGTAATAAGTCTGAAGACACAACTTAAATATCTTAGGGTCACGACCCTTTACATTGAAAGAAAATACATAATAAGTCTTAAAGAAATCATAGAGTATGTCCTCAAATATATGAGGACATACGAAATCTTGAGAGAGTCAACTTCCTAGTCTTTGCCTTCTAGGAACCTTCACTTGCCTTCAGCCTATACTTATAGAGTATAGAAAAGTATGGGGTTAGTACAAACATTGTACTAAGTATGGCATTATGAAAAACATGCAAATGTGGACATTTTAGTTGAAATTAAGCTTTCATGCTATTTAAATGAAACGTTAATGAATATAGTCACAAAACATCAAATAGATCATCGCTTAACACATAGAACAAAACTTCCATAATTTCAACATAAGGATGCACTTTACAGTAAATCCATTTCCCTTGAAGTTTCCTAATCCAAAGTTATCCTAAAACTAACTAAGGTAAGACATGAAAAGACACCCATACAATCTCTTTAATACATACCTAAGTGATTCCTAAGACTACCAAATATAGGAATACTCACCACACTTAACGAACTAACATTCAATATCAAAGACACTAGAGGAACATACTTGCATTGAAGGACTTCACATAAGAACCATTCTCCAAGACAACCGTCAAGTTACACTTAGTAAAACGTGAAGGTAGCATCCCATACTACTACTTCCACCTTAGTGCTCCTTCGGGATTTGTTTAGCCTAGGCACATCACATTCATAATTTGCATAATCTTTAAAAATCTTGCACATAAATCAACATACTTCATAAATCTTAGACATAGAATCAACATGCTTCACTTTCCTTAGAAATAAAGTCACATTACTTCAAATATATAGCATAATGACCCATTCATTCATTTTCACATAAGGACACACCAAGACTCCCTCCAAATGCCTACTTATGCAATGGTTAGATAGCGTCCCATACCACCACCTAACCTAAGTAGTGCTCCCTTTAGAAGGCTTAGTTCATTACATTTTTTTGTTGGGGCTAGCTTTAACCCACATAAACCATGATATCTAGAAACAGAATCCCCGTATTAACCCCTACCAGATGAAGTATCCCGACTTGCCTAAGGTGGGGTCATTCTTGAGCCTTTACATGGGATTTCCAATAGCTACTCTTATGCGGGCACATAGTTAAGGGATAAGGAGATTACTTTAAGTAACTCATTCTCAACTAACGAGGATTACTTATATCAAGAGGTACATTGGATACAAATTCTCAACTCATGAAATGTATCCATACCTTCTTCAAATCCTCTTGGTCTAAGCATAACTTCCCCATGGAGTCTTAAACATTCATTAACTATAGGTTAAGGTTTAGCTATTTAGGACCACTTCTAAACTCTCGAAGGGTACTTATTCCTAAAGGTTACTTTTGAACACCACATCTCAACTCACGAAGGGTATTCAACCTCAAACCTATCTTAGAAAACCCTTGGGAATAGTGAGGTTTCTACTAAACACTTCATCTCAACTCACGAAGAGTGTTCACCCCCAAATTCCCCTTTTCATACTATAGGAATAGTAGGTATAGTCGAGACACTTCATCTCCACTCACGAAGAGTGTCTACCCTACAATCCCCCATAACCCAAGCTGCAAGACCTTGACCTTCAATGGAGGGTTGAGAGAATTTCAGATGAAAAGAACTTTTGAGTGTTTTGGGAAATTTTGATTTCTAATTGACGGTTTGGGGTTTTTTATGGGGAAATTAGTGTATAATGACCTAAAATTAATGTATAATAACACCCAAAAGTACCATAAAAAACCCTACATCAATTGGCCCTTTTTAGACAAGTCAAACTTGACTTAAATTTTTGGAGTTATCGTCGGGTAACAAGTCCGCAACGCGGAGCTGTTCTCACAAGATTTTTGAAAATAAATTCCGAGACAGCAGAGTCCGTATTGTGTGCATGATTGCAAACCAAGAGTTTGACCCAAGGTGCACCAAGTCCGCGACGCAAACTAGTTTCACTAAGGAACAACATTGGCTGCCTTGGGCAGCTTGTTGGCCCAAGGTTTGGGTCCTCCTCAAGGACCCCTAGGGCAGTCTTTGGGGAGTCGTAACCGGATATTTTGACCCTGTATGTGTTAGAGTTATCCCCACTGATTTTAGACTCCAAACAACACATAGAAACACATATAACATACAAGGACACACTAGCACATTCATAAGACTAGTTTCGAACGTCTTGGTTGTCTCTTGACATTTGACTTCCAAACTTACCAAACTGACTTCATACATTAAAATTCACTATTTTAACACATTATTAACTCATGAGACACTTGATAAGATCTAGTTCAACGTAGTTCATCATGAGGGTCGTTACATTCTCCTCCACTAAGAAAAACATTCGTCCTCGAATGACACTAAACACTCTCAAGGACATCAAGGACTCAACTAGAAGCATATAACACATAAACTCATGGGCATAACATTCATATTAAATACACAACTTACAAAGAACACAAACTACACATCATTAAGCATTTTAAGCAACACAAGCAAATTTGGAACTATTTCCACATTTCAAAGCATACCCTCACTTCTCCATTTCTCATTTTATTTATGGAGGAACTACCTTCTACAACATTAGACATTCTCATCACATCATTTAAAATCTCAACATGCAATAACCTTCAAATCACACATTGACACATAAAAATAATTTTTTTGAAGCAATTAAGCAAATAACATTAGCTACATATTGATATGAGAAATATATATTAACAACCAATGTACTCACATGGCTATGATATCATCAAGAGCATGGAAAACATCACATTATCAATGCATTTCATAACATAAGGAGACATGCAACTCATACTCAAATCCAGGACTCCAAAACATAACCAACCTACTAAGGATTTTGGTCTCAAGCTTGATTAATAATACATGGAAAAAAAGGGTATCTAACACCTTAATACTCAACTCATTCTCCCCCACTTAGGGCAAATCCATATAAGACAAATAAAAAAACCATAAGGAATTATGACTTACCGAGGTATACACTCTGTATTAGCTCCTTTAACCTATTCTACTCAATTCTTTTTAAGACCATTACCAAACATCTTCAAGGTCTCATACTTCAAAATCCCACTATACCACTCATAAGGTGGAAACTCATACTAACCTTAATTTATGAACATCAAGACTAACAATCAACCTTACTAGTCAAGCATAACACTCTCCTCTAGAATTCATGCTTATACAAACTCTCTTAAACATCACCTTATTCAACTTTTAGGTACCACATAACTCAAAATCATGGAATAAAACTCCCTTTTTTCTTTCCACCCATTGAGGTAGCTTCATTTGGAACCAACAATCTTGACATATATAGTCCTTCATTTGCTAGCATAACCTCTTAACTACCTTGCTAGGTAAACATACTATCTTTCTACTTAGAGTAAACCTACATAATAACTTCAATACAACACAATGAACACTATGAAACATTACCCACACAAGAGGGAAGCCCTCAACTCTTACAATTTACCACATTCCTTCAACACTCCTCAAATCTACACCTTACTTTTCTATTATCATTGCACATAGCCATAAGATAACTCATTTCCCCCAAAAAGGACATCATTCAACCATTATAAATCTTATCATACTAATTACATCATAATACAACTTCACATCATAAGACCTCCAATCTCATAGATCACATGTAGCCATATATGGCATCACATCACAATTATCCAAATCCACCTCCCTTATATTCATCTAGTCACCAAAACCACAATAAGCATCAAAATTCACCTTTTTGTCCCTCCATCCTATTAACATAACCCCTTCCAAGCAATCACATCTATAAGGACACGAAACAAGGGAAATAATTGAGAGATCCTATGGATTTAAGCTCTATGGCATGACACAAGAGTAATGAAGAAAGTAAAATTTTTATCGCCTTATAGCCTCTCACTCATGTCGTGCAAGATTAATGAAGAAAGTGAAACTTTTATCGCCTTATAGCCTCTAACTCATGGATGTGTCACGACTCACACCGATGAACAAGACTCTACTAGACTTTGCTTGTGAGACTTTGGACCCTAAATGATTTCCCGAAACCTTATGCCCTGATACTAAGTTTGTAATGACCCGCAAGTACACCCTAGAAGAAAAGAGCAGTCTTGAGTCTTCATAAGGCGTACTTGAACCTTCAGAGGTGTTGTAAAAGCCTCTTAGCTAATACTCATTATATAAGATATGAAAAGTAGTGCGAAATTAAAAATTTTACAAGAAAAATAATAAGAAACTCTATTATAAAATACTAAGGAATAAGTCTCATCGTTACAAGCCAACTTAAAGACACAACTTAAATATATTAGGATCACGACCCTTTACATTGAAAGAAAATGCATAATAAGTCCTAAAGAAGAACTAAAGAATGAGGACATGCCAAATCTTGAGAGATTCAACTTCCCAAGCATTGCCTTCTAGAAACCTTCCCGTCCTTTGGCCTATACTTAGAAAGTATAGAAAAGTATGGGGTTAGTACAAACATTGTACTAAGTATGTCATTATGCGAACACATGCAAAAAAGGGCATTTTAGTTGGAATAAAGCTTTCATTCTATTTAAGTAAAACTATCATGAATATAGTCACAAAACATCAAATAGATTATCGTTTAACAGGTAGAACAAATCTCCCATAATTTCAACATAAGAATGCACTTTACAGTAAATTCATTTCCCTTGAAGTTTACCTATCCAAAGTCATCCTAACACTAACTAAGGTAAGACGTAAGAAACCACCCATAAAAACTCTTCAATATAGTCCTAAGTGATTCTTAAGATTACCAAATCTAGGCATACTTCACCAAACTTAACAAACGAGCATTCGATATCAATGACACTAGAGGAACATGCTTGCATTGAAGTACTTCAGATAAGAACCATCCTCCAAGACAACCCTCAAGTTACACTTAGTGCAGCGTGAAGGTAGAATCCCATACTAATACTTCCACCTTAATATTCCTTGGGGATTCCATTAGGCTAGGCACATCACATTCATCACTTACATAATCTTCAAAAATCTTGCACGCAAATCATCATACTTCATAAATCTTACACATAGAATCAACATGCTTCACTTTCCTTATACATATAGTAACATTACTTCACTTTCATCACATAATGACCCGTTCATTCATTTTCACTTAAGGACACACCATGTAACGACCTGTTTAGTCGTTTTGGAGCAGCAGAATTATTTCTGGAAAAACTGGCTGGACGACGAGTGTCACGACGGACCGTCGTGGTCACGACGGCCCGTCGAGGGGGTGTCGTTCCAGGACACTAGAGTTCCTCAAATTGGATATTAAAATCGACTCTCTGTAAATTGTGACGGACCTGCAGGACGTTCCGTCATAATCACGACGAACCGTGGTGAGTTTCCGTTGCAAAACACTTCAACGTTTGAGAATTTGGTTCGAAAAACGTGTTTCTGACCGTCAGGACGGAGGTGCAGGACGGACCGTCACAGGGGTGATGGGCCGTCACAGCCACCTGGAACCTGGGGAGGTGCGACGACCACCGTGACGGACCATCGCAGGCACGACAGCCCGTCACAGGTCACGCAATCCCAGGCAGTTTAGGATTTCTCCACACGTTTTAAGGGTCGTTTTTGACTATTCTTTCCTTAATTATAAAGATTGAGGGTGGTTAATTAATAGTCTAATTACTTAGGGGTTAAAAGGGGTAACCTTAAGTTAATAGTGGGGTTTATGGTCCTTTTTCACACTTAATTATATGATTAATTAGGGTAAAAGAAAGAGAAGAGGGTTTGAACATAAAGAAAAAAAAAGAGAAAGAACAAGAAAGAGAGAGAGAGAGCAGTCGATCAAAGGGAAAAAAGGGTATCAAAGCTTGGAATTCTTGCTTGTTGATTTCAATCTTCGGTGGAGGTAGGTTAGTGGTTTATGTTACGATATTCGTAGTGAACTCTTAATAGTGAATATTATGTGTTGATAGTATTGTAAACCCTGCTATGTGCTTAAATTGTATGCTTGCATGATTTGATTACGAAATTGTGATGAATTAACAAAGCATGATGAAGCTATTGAATCCCAAATCTTGAAAGAACCCTATGAGAGAAGGCTTGATAAATTATATAATGATAATGAGGATGCCTTAGTGTAAAAGAAGGCTTGATGAATTAGGGGATCGGGTGCCACGTTCGGTACCAGGATAGAACGAATATGAGGATCGGAGTGTCACGTTCCGACACCAGGATAGAATATGAGGATCGGAGTGTCACGTTCCGACACCAGGATAGAATATGGATCGGGGCCACGTTCCGGTACCAGGATAGAATGAAATGAATATGAGGATCGGTAGTGTCACGTTCCGACACCAGGATAGAATATGAGGATCGGAGTGTCACGTTCCGACACCAGGATAGTATATGGATCGGGTGCCACGTTCCGGTACCAGGATAGTATATGAGGATCGGAGTGCCACGTTCCGGCACCAGGATAGAATTAGAGGAGCGGCGTGTCACGTACCGACACAAGAGGAAGAAAGATAATGAATCTTGAAGATAATGAATATACTCAATCTAATGAACTTAAATTCCAAATGAGTATGGTATTGAGGCTTGAGTCCGCATCTGTGAACTTGACGGTAATTGTTAATGATAAAGTAATTGTTTGTTGCTACATGTTGAGTATTGTAGTTGATTTACATTATTATTGATATATATTGTTCCCTATTTTGAGTTAGCCGATGATATCTACTCAGTTGTGGTGGTGTACTGACCCCCTACTTTTATGTTTTCCTCTTTGTTATTGTGTTATGCAGCAAACGTTCTGTCAACTTCAACACAACAGTAACTCAGGCCAGATTTCGTCATACAGATCTCAGGGTGAGCTAACGCTTCTAGCTTGGACTGGATCTTCTTCTATAAGTCTTGATGCCTTGACTTCCGGCATGGACTAGTTCTTATGTTTTTTAGCTTCTTAGACATTTCTTAGATTAGTTTTAGTAAATTGATCATAGATGTTCTTGTGATGATGACTTGCTTCCAGATTGGGGATATTAATGATAGTTTGAATTGTTTATTTTTAATGAGTGTTAAGTCTTCCGCATTATTTTCTGTTGATATACACTGAAATGTTAAGTTTTAGATGGTTGGTCGCTCAATAGGAGGTGTTGTAGATTGGGTGCTAGTCGCGTCCCCGATTTGGGTCGTGACAGACGTTGGTATCAGAGCATTAGGTTCAGTGGTCTCATCACACAAGGACAGGTCTAGTAGAGTCTTAAGGAACGGTAGGGGGACGCCTTTACTTTTCTTGAGAGGCTATAAGACTTTAGGAAAATTCCATTCTTTCATTCTTCTTTCGTGCTACTACTTGAGTCCAATTGGTATCTAGGTGATACAAATTGGTATCTGACCATCTTCATTCTATTTCCAAGATGGTTAGAACTAGAGCAACGACCGCACCAGCAGCGACAACGGAAGGACAAGAAAAGACTGAGCCAGCCACTGGGGCTGTGGCTCAGGGAGAGAACAACGGCAAGAGGCCGTGGTAGAGGTCGTGGGAGGATGTCCTCTAGAGGAAGAGGACGAGCACCTAGTCCATCTGAGGCTAGGGCAGTGACTCCTCCACCGACTGAAGGGTAGTAGGTGGAGAGGAGTGTAGAGAAGGGTGAGGGAAAGAAACTGAACAAGTGCAAAATGAGGAATTGCCACCCCAACCTACCCCAGAGATGATCAACCAATACTTGCTTATCTTAGCGGGTTATCCGATCAGGGACAGGCTCCTCCAGTGGTTTCCGCACCAACACCTCCGGTTTCGGAAATACGACATGCGGCTACTATGGCTCCCCGCATGGATGCCTCATTGGGAATCGGCACATTCCACGACTGACTACTGGGCCTATTATGACAAATGATCAGCATGAACTTTTCAGTAAGTTCTTGAAATTGAAACCTCCAGTCTTCAAGGGTGCAGAATCTGAAGATGCTTATGATTTTCTGGTGGATTGTCATGAGCTACTACACAAGATGGGGATAGTAGAACGGTTTGGCGTTGAGTTTGTAAGCTATCAATTTCAAGGGAACGCCAAAATGTGGTGGCGATCACATGTTGAGTGTCAACCAACAGAGGCACCACCAATGACTTGGGAATCATTCTCTACCCTGTTTATGGAGAAATATATCCCAAGGACCTTGAGAGATAGAAAGAGGGATGAGTTCTTGAGTCTGGAGCAAGGTAGGAATGACGGTTAATGCATACGAGGCTAAAATTCGCGCACTATCCAGATACGCCACCCAACTCTGTTTCAGTCCACAAGAACGGATCCGCCGTTTTGTAAAGGGGTTGAGGTCAGAATTGCGGATTTCAGCCTTACAGATAGCGGCAACAGCAACATCCTCCAAGAGGTAGTAGACTTTGTGATAGAGGTGGAGGGAGTGAAACCGGATGACTTCACCACCACGTCTACATCGAAGAGGTTTCGAAGGGGAGGTGAGTTAATGGTTCTTATTCTAAAGGACAGAACTCCGGAGGTCACTCCAATCGACCAATACAGTCTTCACTAAAAACTGTAGTTGGGGGTCCACCTCAGAACGGTCAACACTTCTCTGAGAGGCCGATGCGTGAACCCAGAGAATGTTATGGTGTGGAGAGATTGGACACAATAAGAGGTATTGTCCAAACCAGAGTTACAGAACCCCACTGGCTAGAGGTAGGGGTGGTAATGGTAGAGGTCGTTATTCTGGAGGGCGTGGTGGCCGAGGTAATGGTGGTCACCAAAACGGCAGAGGTGAAGGGCAAAACGGATCACTACTACACAAACATGGTAGGGGCAACGGCAGACGAACGATAGGGCCCATTGTTACGCTTCCCTGGGAGATCTGAAGCGGAGGCGTCTGATGTGTATCACAGGTAATCTCTTGGTTTGTGATTGCATGGCATCTGTATTGTTTGATCCTGGATCCACATTTTCTTATGTGTCTTCCTCATTTGCTATGGTCTAAATTTGCATTGTGAATTACTTGACATGCCTATTCGTGTTTCTACTCGGTGGGTGAGTCTGTGATAGTTGAAAAGGTATATAGGTCTTGCTTGGTGAATTTTGTGGGGAGCAACACTTATGTAGATTTGGTTATTTTAGAAAGGTGACTTTGATGTAATTCTGGGTATGACTTGGCTTTCTCCGAATTTTGCGATTTTGGATTGTAATGCTAAAACAGTGACGTTAGCCAAGCCTGGGGCAGATCCGTTAGTGTGGGAGGGCGACTACACTTCCAGTCCGGTGCGTCTATCTCCTTTCTTCGTGTTAAGAAAATGGTGAGTAAAGGGTGTTTAGCTTTCTTGGCACATCTCAAGGATGACACCACTCAAGTACCTTCGATTGAGTCAGTTTCGGTAGTCTGATGAGTTTTTGGATGGTTTCCCTGCAGATCTTCCTGGTATGCCACCAGATAGGGATATCGACTTCTGTATCGATCTTGAACCAGGTACTCGCCCCATTTCTATACCCCCTTACAGAATGGCTCCCGCGGAGTTAAGAGAGTTAAAGGCTCAACTTCAAGAATTGTTGAGTAAAGGCTTCATTAGACCAAGTGCATCTCCTTGGGGTGCTCGGTGCTATTTGTGAAGAAGAAGGATGGGAGTTTCCGAATGTGCATAGATTACCGACAGTTGAACAAGGTAATATAAGAACAAGTACCCCCATCCCTCGCATTGATGACTTGTTCGATCAGTTACAAGGTGCTTGTGTCTTCTCAAAAATTGACTTGAGGTCCGGTTATCACCAATTGAAAATACGAGCAACGGATGTGCCAAAGACTGCTTTTCGAACTAGGTATGGGCACTATGAATTTGTGGTAATGTCCTTTGGTCTTACGAATTCCCCTACTGCTTTCATGAGTTTGATGAACGGGATTTTCAAGCCATACTGGATCTCTTTGTGATTGTGTTTATGATGACATACTGATATACTCCAAAAGTAAGAAGGAACATGAGGAGGAGCATTGAGAATGGTGTTAGAGTTGTTGAGAAAGAAAAAGCTTTATGCGAAATTCTCCAAGTGTGAGTTTTGGCTAGATTCAGTGTCCTTCTTGGGGCACGTGGTTTCTAAGGAAGGAGTGATGGTAGACCCTTCTAAGATTGAGACAGTGAAGAATTGGGTAAGACCTACAAACGTGTCAGAAATAAAAAGGATTTTGGTGGGTTAGCTAGCTACTACCGCCCGATTCGTCAAGGGGGTTCTCTTCTATTGCTTCCCAATTGACGAACTTGACTAAGCAGAATGTTCCATTTGTATGTCAGATGAGTGTGAGGAAAGCTTCCAGAAGCTTAAGACGTTGTTGAGAACGCCGCTACTCTACTTGCTTCACTCTAACCTTGCCGGCCTATCCTTAGCGGGTAGAGGGTTAAAACTTCATTGTCTATTGTGATGCATCCTATTCTGGGTTGAGTGCAGTGCTAATGCAAGAGAAGAATGTGATTGCTTATGCTTCGAGGCAATTAAAGGTGCATGAACGTAACTATCCAACCCATGATTTGGAGTTGGCCCGGTAGTATTGCACTAAAGCAATGAGAGACACTACTTGTATGGGGTTAAGTGTGAAGTCTACACGGACCATCGTAGCCTACAGTATGTATTCACTCGAAAGACTTGAACTTGAGACAGAGGAGATGGATGGAACTACTGAAGGACTACGACATCACTATCTTGTATCATCCGGGGAAGGCGAATGTGTGTGGCAGATGCTTTGAGTAGAAAGGCCGGAAGCATGGGAAGTCTAGCTCATTTGCAAGCTTCTAGACGCCCATGGCTAGAGAAGTGCAGATTCTGGCTAATGACCTTATGAGGTTGGAAATAGATGAGAAGGGAGGATTGTTAGATTATGTAGAGGCAAAATCTTCCTTTCTTGATCAGATTAAGGGGAACAGTTTGATGATGAGAAACTAAGGCGAATTCGAGATAAAGTGTTGCAAGGAGAGGCTAAGGAAGCAATAATCGATGGGGAAGGGTGTTTTGAGGATTAAGGGAAGAGTATGTGTACCCCGCATCGATGATTTGATCACCACTATTCTTACAGAAGCTCATAGTTCCGGATATTCTTACATCCTGGTTGCAACCAAGATGTATCGCGACCTAAAGCAACACTTTTGGTGGAGTAGAATGAAGCGAGATATTGTTGAGTTTGTGGCCAAGTGTCCAAACTGTCAACAAGTGAAATATGAACACCAAAGGCCCGGAGGAACACTTCAGAGAATGCCCATTCCTGAATGGAAGTGGGAGAGAATCGCGATGGACTTCGTGGTTGGTCTTCCAAAGACATTGGTAAGTATGACTCTATTTGGGTGATGTGGATAGGTTAACTAAGTCTGCTCACTTCATTCCTGTCAAGGTGACCTACAATGCAGAGAAGTTAGCCAAGATCTCATCTATGCTCTGAGATCGTTCGGTTGCATGGAGTTCACTCTCCATCATATCAGATAGAGGTACGCAGTTTACTTCTAAGTTTTGGAGAACATAACATGCTGAATTAGGTACAAGGTTGGACCTTAGTACTGCATTTCATCCTCAGACCGATGGTCAGTCTGAGCGAACGATTCAAGTGTTGGAGGATATGCTTCGTGCGTGTGTGATAGAGTTTGGTGGTCATTGGGATAGCTTCTTACCTTTGGCAGAGTTTTCATACAATAATAGCTACCACCAATATTGACATGGCTCATTTGAAGCATTGTATGGGAGGAGGTGTAGGTCTCCCATTGGTTGGTTTGATGCCTTTGAAGTTAGACCTTGGGGGACTGATCTGTTGAGAGATTTCTATGGAGAAGGTGAAAGCTATTCAAGAAAAGCTTCTGGCGGCACAAAGTGAGACAAAAGGAGTATGCAGACCGAAAGGTTAGAGACTTGGAGTTCATGGAAGGTGAACAAGTCTTGTTGAAGGTTCACCCATGAAAGGGGTGATGCGGTTCGGGAAAAAGGGTAAGTTAAGTCCAAGGTATATTGGACCATTGAAGTGCTTAGAGAATAGGGGAGGTGGCTTATGAATTAGCCTTGCCCCCAGGGCTGTCCGGGTGCATCCGGGTTTCCATGTATCCATGTTGAAGAGAGATACCACGGAGATGGAAACTACATCATCCGTTGGGATTCAGTTTTGTTGGATGAGAACTTGACTTATGAAGAGGAACCGGTTGCTATATTAGATAGAGAAGTTCGCAAGTTGAGGTCGAGAGAGAGATTGCGTCCATCAAAGTTCAATGGAAGAATCGACCGGTTGAAGAAGCTACTTGGGAGAAGGAGGCAGATATGCAAGAAAAATATCCACATTGTTTACAGATTCAGGTACTCCTTTTCGCCATTGTTGTTTTCTTCCTTTGATCGTTCGGGGACGAACGATGGGTAAATTGGTATCTATTGTAACGACCTGTTTAGTCGTTTTTGGGAGCAGCAGAATTATTTCTGGAAAAACTGGCTGCTGGAACGACGAGTGTAAGAAGGACCGTCGTGGTCACGACGGCCCGTCGAGGGGGTGTCGTCAGTTCCAGGACACTTAGAGTTCTTCAATTGGATATTAAAATCGACTCTCTGTAAATTGTGACGGACTGCAGGACGTTCCGTCATAATCACGACGAACCGTGGATGAGTTTCCGTTGCAAAACACTTCAACGTTTGAGAATTTGGTTCGAAAAACGTGTTCTGACCGTCAGGACGGAGGTGCAGGACGGACCGTCACAGGGGTGACGGGCCGTCACAGCCACCTGGACCTGGGGAGGTGCGACGACCACCGTGACGGACCGTCGCAGGCACGACGGCCCGTCACAGGTCACGCAATCCCAGGCAGTTTAGGATTTCTCCACACGTTTAAGGGTCGTTTTTGACTATTCTTTCCTTAATTATAAAGATTGAGGGGTAACATTAATAAGTCTAATTACTTAGGGGTTAAAAGGGGTAACCTTAAGTTAATTAGTGGGGTTTATGGTCTTTTTCCACACTTAATTATATGATTAATTAGGGTAAAAGAAAGAGGGTTTGAACATAAGAAAACAAAAGAGAAAGAACAAGAAAGAGAGAGAGAGCAGTCGATCAAAGGGAAAAAAGGGTATCAAAGCTTGGAATTCTTGCTTGTTGATTTCAATTCTTCGGTGGAGGTAGGTTATGGTTTATGTTACGATATTCGTAGTGAACTCTTAATAGTGAATATTATGTGTGATAGTATTGTAAACCCTGCTATGTGCTTAAATTGTATGCTTGCATGATTTGATTACGAAAATTGTGATGAATTAACAAAGCATGATGAAGCTATTGAATCCCAAATCTTGAAAGAACCCTAATTCGCTTGATATATTATAAATAAGATTGATGATGCCTTAGTATGAGAGAAGGCTTGATAAATTATATAATGATAATGAGGATGCCTTAGTGTAAAAGAAGGCTTGATGAATAGGGGATCGGGTGCCACGTTCCGGTACCAGGATAGAACGAATATGAGGATCGGAGTGTCACGTTCCGACACCAGGATAGAATATGAGGATCGGAGTGTCACGTTCCGACACCAGGATAGAATATGGATCGGGTGCCACGTTCCGGACCGGTACCAGGATAGAATGAATATGAGGATCGGAGTGTCACGTTCCGACACCAGGAGAGAATATAAGGATCGGAGTGTCACGTTCCGACACCAGGATAGTATATTGGATCGGGGTGCCAATTCGGTACCGGATGTATATGAGGATCGGAGTGCCACGTTCCGGCACCAGGATAGAATTAGAGGGGAGCGGGTGTCACGTACCGAACACAAGAGGAAGAAAGATAATGAATCTTGAAAGATAATGAATATACTCAATCTAATGAACTTAATTCCCAATGAGTATGGTATTGAGGCTTGAGTCCGCATCTGTGAACTTGACGGTAATTGTTAATGATAAAGTAATTGTTTGTTGCTACATGTTGAGTATTGTAGTTGATTTACATTATTATTGATATATATTGTTCCTATTTTGAGTTAGCCGATGATATCTACTCAGTACGGTGGTTGTACTGACCCCCTACTTATGTTTTCCTCTTTGTTATTTGTGTATGCAGCAAACGTTCTGTCAACTTCAACACAACAGTAACTCGGGCCAGATTTCGTCATACCAGATCTCAGGGTGAGCTAACGCTTCTAGCTTGGACTGGATCCTCTTCTATAAGTCTTGATGCCTTGACTTCCGGCATGGACTAGTTTCTTATGTATTTTTAGCTTCTTAGACATTCTTAGATAGTTTAGTTTAGTAAATTGATCATAGATGTTCTTGTGATGATGACTTCCAGATTTTGGGGATATTAATGATAGTTTGAATTGTTTATTTTAATGAGTTTAAGTCTTCCGCATTATTTTCTGTTGATATACACTGAAATGTTTAGTTTTAGATTGGTTGGTTCGCTCACATAGGAGGGTGAATGTGGGTGCCAGTCGCGTCCCCGATTTGGGTCGTGACACACCATGACTCCCTCCAAATTCTGACTTGTGAAAAGGATAGATAGAGTCCCATACCACCATCTACCCTAAGTAGTGCATTCTTTAAAAGACTTAGTTCATTACATTCTTTTGTTGTGGCTATCTTTAACACACATAGATTATGAGAGATAGACATGGAATCCCGGTATTAACCCCTACAGTATGAGGGATCCCTACTTGCCTAAGTTAGGGTAATTCTTGAGCCTTTACAGGGGTTTCCAATAGCTACTCCTATGTGGGCGCATAATTAAGGGATAAGGAGATTACTTTAAGTAACTCATTCTCTACTAACGAGGAGTACTTGTCTCAAGAGATACATTGGATACAAATTATCAACTCATGAAGTGTGCCCATCCCTTCTTCAAATCCTCTTGGTGCTAAGCATAACTCCGCCATGGAGTTTTAAACATTCATTAACTATATGTTAAGGTTTAGATATTTTGGACCACATCTCAACTCACGAAGGGTACTTATTCCTAAAGGTTACTTTTGAACACCACATCTCAACTCACAAAGGGTATTCAACCTCCAACCTATCTTAGAAAGCTCTTGGGAATAGTGAGGTTGCTACTAAACACTTCATCTCAACTCACGAAGAGTGTTCACCCCCAAATTCCCCTTTTCAAACTAAAAGAATAGTAGGGATGGTCTAGACACTTCATCTCCATTCACGAAGAATGTCTAGCCTACAATCCCCCATTTCATTCATTAACTTCATTCATGCATTCAAAGTGGGTATGTGAGTACATGTGAGCACACATTTTGCATAATCACCACATTCATATATTGACTTCTAAAAATTTTCATACCTTCATTTATCATAATTCAAACACTAGTATGTTTCACACATTATCATGCTTCACATATATATAACTTCATTTGGACATGATATCTTCAAGTCACACATTAACAACTTCATAAGAGCACCACATGCATATCATTCAAAATCATCACTTCACTTCATATGCTATGCCTTCAAGGTCGTAAAAACAATACACACATTCATAAATATATTCATATACTTCAAAAAACACCACCACTGAAGGTGGACCATACCACTCAAGATCATTTCGCAATAAGAACTAAACAATGTAACCAACTTACCATTCATCCAATCTTTCACCACCTTTCCTCAATTTCTCCAATAATTCATAATAAAATAGCATTTAAGTCAATATCTAATCACAATATAACATATATAAATACAACTCTAACATTATCTAGATAAATACACTAAACCCACTTTATAAGCTAAAAGTTGGAAATAAGAATGAGCATGGGTTCATTAGGGTTTTGACATTAAAATTATATTAAAATAACATATTTCAATCTTTCAAACATTTTCATACAAAGACCCATGCTTAGAGTCAAAAATAGAAGAAGTTGGATTTTTAAACCCATTCTGAAATCTCTTTGGAATGGATCCTTGAATGAAAGAAGGTTCAAGGATGAACTAACATATCTTAATATGAATAAAACCCACCAGAATTGAAGAAGAAATCCGTTGGCATCCATATCCTAAGCTGCAAGACCTTGACCTTCAATGGAGGCTTGAGAGAATTTTGGAGGAGAAGAACTTTTGAGTGTTTTGGGAAATTTTGATTTCTAATTGAGGGTTTGAGGTGTTTGATGGGGCAATGAGTGTATAATGACCTAAAATAAATATATAATAACACCCAGAAATACCATAAACAACCCTACATAAATTGGACCTTTTTAGACAAGTCATACTTGACTTAAATTTTTGGAGTTATCGTCGGGTAACAAGTCCGCAATGAGAAGCTGTTCTCACAAGATTTTTGAAACTAAATTCCGAGACAACAGAGTCCGCATTGTGTGCGTGACGCGAACCAAGAATTTTACCCAGGGTGAACCAAGTCTGCGACGCAAACTAGTTTCACCATGGAACAACATTGCTGCCTTGGGCAACTTGTTGTCCCAAGGTTTGGGTCCTCCTCAAGGACCCCAGGGCAGTCCTCGGGGAGTGGTAACCAGACGTTTTGACCCTAAATATGTCACTATAGGTGTTATGGTCATACCCACTACTTTTATACTCCAAATAACACATAAAAACACGTATGACATACAAGGACACACTAGCACATTCACAAGGCTAGTTTCCAAACTTCTTGGCCGTCTCTCGACTTTTGACTTCCAAACTTACCAAACTGACTTCAAACATTAAAATCTACTATTTTAACACATTATTAACTCTTGCAACACCTGCGAATCGCTAGTTTAACCTAGTTCATTATGAGGGTAGTTACACTACCTGTGAATTCAATTATGGTGATTGAGTTGTTTGATGTTTGAGACATTGATTTATTGATCTATTTGTGAGTACACATCGGATGAAGTATATTCTTGTAGCAGTTGATTATGTGTCGAAATGGGTGGAAGAAATTGCACTTTCAAACAATGAAGGTAAAAGTGTAAGTGCATTCCTAAAAAAAGAATATCTTCTCCTGATTTGGTACACCTAGGTTGATTATTAGCGATGGAGGTTCCCTCTTTTGAAATAAGGTATTCAAGGAATTGTTATAAAATATGTCACAGTTGAGCCATCCTTTCCATCCGCAGTCTGATGGGCAAGTTGAAGTGTTAAACAGAAAGATCAAACAGATTGTTGCTAAAACAGTGAATGGTAATAGAACTAACCGACTTAGGAGGCGTGATGATGCTCTATGTGCCTATCACACCTCATTAAAGACTCCCATAGGTATGTGATGTTTGTCTATCGTGTTCAATCATACTACTTCCAATACAAGTGTCTACAAATTGATGATAGTATAGTAACTCAACAAAGGGTTGGGGTCTTGTCCAAGAGAGCGGTAGTGAAAACTAGAAGATAATTAGAATTTCATTCTAATAAGTCGTAACTAAAGAAATTAATAATTAAGGACATTATGAATTCATTGGGTGACACATAAGTGTAAATTATCAAAGTTTTTTTTTTTTTTTTAATCACAAGTAATAAAAATAGCGAAAAATAACGAGAAATATAAGCAATGAGAGGGAGAATTATTGGGATGTCAACGCAACACTAGTTAATCTAGATTATTGGTTACATGCATTAGATAGAAGATTTATATAATAATAGTGAGTAGGTTAATCTTTACATGAAAATAAGTTCTCTCTCTCGAACAACATACTCCATTTCAAATGTGTTCCTCTCGGACACCCATTTGCAGAATGAAGACCAGCCTACTCCTTACCCCAGTAACTCTCTAGAGCTACGTTTTAGGATATGAGACTTGGTCTCACTCTTTTGAGATAAGCCTCAGGTCGGCCCACTCCTTAAGCCATCAATATAGTTGTCACACCCTTTTTTTGCGCAGCGGCGTAAGTGTTTTTCCAATTTAAGAGACATTATTAATTAAGGAATTATTTTAATTTTTTTAGAGTTGCCACTTGGAATTGAATGATGTTGTTCCAAGTCACCTTTTTTTAAACCCTAACAAAAAGGAAATGACTTTTTTAGTTTTGGTCTGTAAACCAGTTCGGGTAAGGAATTCTGTTGACCGAGGGAAAGGTATTAGGCATCCCTCAAGTCCCGTGGTTCTAGCACAGTCGCTTTATGGACTTCTATGACTTAAACTAATTTTTTGAAAATTCTATTGTTAAAACAAATGTATTTACCCTCATTCTTTGATTTATTAAAAATATTAAAAACTACCTTATTTTAATAATCTATGCCCCTTAATTAAAAATATATATACGCATATAAATTCAATCAACCAAAGTAGAATAAAAAGAAGATATTCTTTATTTTACTTTTTCTTTTGTTATTATTATTTTTTGTTATGTTTCTTTTTTTCTGTTTTTTCCTTCTCATCTTTTACTATTATTATTATTATTATTTTATTATTATTATTATTATTATATTTTATACTTTCAAGTTTTTTTATTTAACGTAATTCTTTTTTCTGTTTGGACAAAGAAACTTTCAATTTTTTTCTTCCTCTTAAATTGCATGTTTTTTTAATATTATTTTATACTTCTTTTTATTTTATTTTTTTCTTTTATTTTCTCTTTTCCCCCCTTTTTATTATATTCTTACTCACATTTTATTTTTAACTTTTCCTTTTTCTTTTATTATTATTATTATTTCCTTTTTTTGTTTTTTCTTCCATTTTTATTCGATTTTTTTACGTCACTAACGTTAAACGAACATCGTTCTAACTAAAATTAATATATTTACAAAATAGGTACACATGTTATCATTATAAAACTAAATATGAAAAATTAAAATGACTTGGACAATAATTTTACTTAAATATAAAATAAACTATAGGTTATTTAAATATGAAATTAATCACGGTTTGTTATAACAATTTCACACTAAATATAACTATACAAAGGATCTAAACATAAAGTTGATATGAAATATTTGAACATACTTCATATAATTATATCAATAAATATTAATGGTTTAAACACATGCGAAATTTAACAACTTTAATATATTGCAATCCATTCTCGCATTATCATGACATAAAACCAATACAAAATAAAATTAAGTATTACCTCTTGTGGAAATTATTTCATGAAAAGAAAGAATTTAGGAACCACGAACTTGAAACCTCAAACTCCACTATTTTTTACTTGTGTTTTTTTTTGCGTGTGTTCTATAGGAAAAAATTAAAAGTTTCTTTTGTTGTTTCTTTTTTTCCCCTCTTTTCCCTTTTTGTTTTCTTTTTGGTCTTTTCCGTTTGCTGATTTTTCTTTTTCCTCCCCCTGTGTTGCTGATTTTCTTTTTTTTTCTCCCTTTGTTGCTGATATTCCCCCCTCCTTTTTATAATTTATATATAGTTATGTATATGTGTGTATGTGTGTATGGAAGAGTTGGGTTAGTGGAGAGGGGTGTGGGGTGAGTGGAGAGAAATTGTGAAGTGGGGGTGGGATAATGGGTAGGTTAATTTCTTTTAATTATTTTTTTGTTATAAAATAATAATAATAATATTAATTAAGAAAAATTAAATAGCTAAATATAAAAAATTAAAATGACTAATTTATTAAAACATTGAATGAATAAATAAAAGTATACCTTAAAGTGTAATTCTATTTTTCGTGGTTTTCATATCTTTTAAAAATAAACTTAATAAAATAAGATAAAACTCAAAAATATTTATAAAGAATATTTAAGCTCTAAAAAGGGTATAAAACTTAAATTCGGTAAAAAATTACGTGTCTACAGTTTTCGCCTCTTTGTCTGCAGTCACGAAGAGTTTTCAGACAACGAAGTAGATAAAGTGACAAGTTTTGACCGAACTCTTATTTGAAAGACCAAAATTTATGCGATCGAGTCCTTGTTTTGGACAGCCTACATATCTCAGGTTATAAGGGAATGGGGTCACGTGTAGTTCAAGGAGATGATGTGATGAGTTGGAGTTAAGTGAGGTTCCATCGAGGCTGTAGATCGCGACTCTTATTCTTACATAAAAATATAAATTGAAAGCTAATAGTGAAAAGAAAAACAAATGTACAAACTTCTATCCATGCAGCTTTTCTTGAATCTACACTTGAATTTTTACTTTAAGATATCACCTTGATTTTTTGGTGAATATCTTAACCTAGAACTGGAATGGAGGCTGAACCTGCCACATAGACGGAACTTTTGACATTCTTCAAAATGACAATTTGAAAAAATTTCTTGAATAGCTGCGTGTTTTCTTGGTCAAAAGTTGACTAGTAAAGGATGTGAGGAAGTCAGGCAGCTACATGCATTGAAGAAGCTAATTCTAACCATCATGGAATTGATCATTCTACAAAATATTGAAATTTTGTTCTTGAATTTCAAATCCATGTCTCACTTGGAAAAACCTGAAAACCACCACAAACAAAAAATAAATAAAATTTTTGCCCCAGTTTTCACTGGGAAAATTTTTGTGAGTTATTAGCAAATATAAATATAAAACATTAACTCCGACTAGGAAGTGTTTATTTTAGAAGAAAATAAACTAAAAATCTAGACTATGTGTCACGACCCAATTCGAGGACGCAACTGGCACCCACATTTACCCTCCTATGTGAGCGAACCAACCCATCTAAACCTTAACATTTCGATATAATATCAACAGAAAATAATGCGGAAGACTTAAACTCATAAATAAAACAACTCACTATTATTAATATTCCCAAAATCTGGAAGTCATCATCACAAGAACATCTATGATCAAATTACTAATCTAAACTATCTAAGAATGTCTAAGAAAACTAAAAATACATAAGAAACTAGTCCATGCCGGAAGTCAAGGCATCAAGACTCATAGAAGAAGATCCAGTCCAAGCTAGAAGCGTTAGCTCACCCTGAGATCCGGTATGACGAAATCTGGCCCGAGTTACTGTTGTGTTGAAGTTGACGGAACGTTTGCTGCATAACACAAATAACAATGAGGAAAACATAAAAGTAGGGGGTCAGTACAACCACACGTACTGAGTAGATATCATCGGCTAACTCAAATAGGGAACAATATATATCAATAATAATGTAAATCAACTACAATACTCAACATGTAGCAACAACAATTACTTTCATTAACAATTCCGTCAAGTTCATACATGAGGTCTCAAAGCCTCAATACCATACTCATTTGGGAATTAGGTTCATTAGATTGAGTATATTCATTATCTTTCAAGATTCATTATCTTTCTTCCTCTTGTGTCGGTACGTGACACTCCGCTCCTCTATTTCTATCCTGGTGCCGGAACGTGACACTCCGATCCTCATATTCTATCCTGGTGTCGGAACGTGACACTCCGATCCTCATATTCATTCTATCCTGGTACCGGAACGTGGCACCCGATCCTCATATTCTATCCTGGTGTCGGAATGTGACACTCCGATCCTCATATTCATCTATCCTGGTGTCGGAACGTGACACTCCGATCCTCATATTCATCTATCCTGGTACCGGAACGTGGCACCCGATCCTCATATTCTATCCTGGTGTCGGAACGTGGCACCCGATCCCCTAATTCATCAAGCCTTCTTTTATACTAAGGCATCCTCATCCTCATTATATAATTTATCAAGCGAATTAGGGTTCTTTCAAGATTTGGGATTCAATAGCTTCATCATGCTGTTAATTCATCACAATTTCATAATCATAATCATGCAAGCATACAATTAAGCACATAGCAGGGTTTACACATACTATCAACACATAATATTCACTATTAAGAGTTCACTACGATTATCGTAATATAACCATAACCTACCTCCACCGAAGAATTGAATCAACAAGCTATCTTCTCAAAATCCTTGCTATCCTCTTCGTTTCTCTCTCTCTACTCGTTCGTTTCTCCTCTCTTTCTGTTCTTTCTTGTTGTTTGTTTTATTCAAACCCTCCTTCTTTTTACCCTAATTAAAAGTATAATTAAGTATAAAGGAGGACAATAAAACCACTAATTAACTTAAGGTTATCCCTTTTAACCCCCAAGTAATTAGACCTATTAATATTAACCCTCAATCTTTATAATTAAGGAAAGAATAGTCCAAAACGACCCCTTAAAACGTGTAGAGGAATCCTATTTTGCCTGGGACTGCGCAACCTGTGACGGGCCGTCGTTCCTGCGACGGTCCGTCACGGTGGTCGTCGCAGCTCCCTCGAGCTCAAGTGGCCTGTGACGGCCCGTCACAGCCGTGACGGTCCGTCCTGTTCCTCCGTCATGACGGTCAGAAACTCGTTTCTTGCACCAAATTCTCAAAAGTTGAAGTGTTTTGCAACGGAACTCACGACGGTTCGTCGTGGATGTGACGGCACGTCCTGCAGGTCCGTCACAATTTACAGAGAGTCGATTTTCAGTACCCAATTTCAAAATTCTAAGTATGTTGCAACGATACACACCTCGACGGGCCGTCGTGCCTACGACGGTCCGTCGTGGTGTCCGTAGTATGCCAGTTTTTCCAGAATAAAATCTGCTGCTCAAAACGACTAAACAGGTCGTTACAATAGATACCAATTTACCCATCGTTCGTCCCCGAACGATCAAAAAAGAAAAAACAATGGCGAAAAGGAGTACCTGAATCTGTAAACAGATGTGGGTATTTCTCTTGCATATCTGCCTCCTTCTCCCAAGTAGCCTCTTCAACCGGTCGATTCTTCCATTGCACTTTGATGGATGCAATCTCTCTCGACCTCAACTTGCGAACTTCTCTATCTAATATAGCAACCGGTTCCTCTTCATAAGTCAAGTTCTCATCCAACAAAATGAATCCCAACGGATAATGTAGTTTCCATCTCCGTGGTATCTCTTCAACATAGATACATGAAACACCGGATGCACTCCGGACAGCCCTGGGGGCAAGGCTAATTCATAAGCCACCTCCCTATTCGCTTTAGTACCTCGAATGGTCCAATATACCTTGGACTTAGCTTACCTCTTTTTCCAAAAACCATCACCCCTTTCATGGGTGAAACCTTCAACAAGACTTGTTCACCTTCCATGAACTCCAAGTCTCTAACTTTTCGGTCTGCATACTCCTTTTGTCTACTTTGAGCCGCTAAAAGCTTTTCTTGAATAGCTTCACCTTCTCCATAGAATCTCTTAACAGATCAGTCTCCCAAGGCTAACTTCAAAGGCATCAAACCAACCAATGGGAGACCTACATCTCCTCCCATACAATGCTTCAAATGGAGCCATGTCAATACTGGAGTGATAGCTATTATTGTATGAAAACTCTGCCACGGTAAGAAGCTATCCCAATGGCCACCAAACTCTATCACACACGCACGAAGCATATCCTCCAACACTTGAATCGTTCGCTCAGACTGACCATCCGTCTGAGGGTGGAACGCCGTACTAAGGTCCAACCTAGTACCTAATTCAGCATGTAATGTCCTCCAAAACTTAGAAGTAAACTGCGTACCTCTATCTGATATGATGGAGAGTGGAACTCCATGCAACCGAACGATTTCTGAGATGTAGATTTTGGCTAACTTCTCAGCATTGTAGGTCACCTTGACAGGAATGAAATGAGCAGACATAGTTTACCTATCAACAATTACCCAAATGGAGTCATACTTACCCAATGTCTTGGGAAGACCAACCACGAAGTCCATCGCGATTCTCTCCCACTTCCATTCAGGAATGGGCATTCTCTGAAGTGTTCCTCCGGGCCTCTGGTGTTCATACTTTACTTGTTGACAATTTGGACATTTGGCCACAAACTCAAAAATATCTCGCTTCATTCTACTCCACCAGAAGTGTTGCTTTAGGTCGCGGTACATCTTGGTTGCACCAGGATGTATGAATATCCGGAACTATGAGCTTCTGTAAGAATAGTGGTGATCAAATCATCGATGCGGGGTACACATACTCTTCCCTTAATCCTCAAAACACCTTCCCCATCGATTATTGCTTCCTTAGCCTCTCCTTGCAACACTTTATCTCGAATTCGCCTTAGTTTCTCATCATCAAACTGTTTCCCCTTAATCTGATCAAGAAAGAGGACTTTGCCTCTACACAAGCTAACAATCCTCCCTTCTCGTTTATTTCTAACCTCATAAGGTCATTAGCCAAAATCTGCACTTCTCTAGCCAATGGGCGTCTAGAAGCTTGCAAATGAGCTAGACTTCCCATGCTTCCGGCCTTCCTACTCAAAGCATCTGCCACAACATTTGCTTTTCCCGGATGATACAAGATAGTGATGTCGTAGTCCTTCAGTAGTTCCATCCATCTCCTCTGTCTCAAGTTCAAGTCTTTCTGAGTGAATACATACTGTAGGCTACGATGGTCCGTGTAGACTTCACACTTAACCCCATACAAGTAGTGTCTCCATTGCTTTAGTGCAAATACTACCGCGGCCAATTCCAAGTCATGAGTTGGATAGTTACGTTCATGCACTTTTAATTGTCTTGAAGCATAAGCGATCACGTTCTTCTCTTGCATTAGCACTGCACCCAACCCAGAATAGGATGCATCACAATAAACAATGAAGTTTTACCCTCTACCGGCAAGGTAAGGATAGGCGCGGTAGTCAACAAAGTCTTGAGTTTCTGGAAGCTTTCCTCACACTCATCCGACCATACAAATGGGACGTTTTGCTTAGTCAAGTTCGTCAATTGGGAAGCAATGGAGGAGAATCCCTTGACGAATCGGCGGTAGTAGCTAGCTAACCCCACAAAACTCCTTATTTCTGACACGTTTGTAGGTCTTACCCAATTCTTCACTGTCTCAATCTTAGATGGATCCACCATCACTCCATCCTTAGAAACCACGTGCCCCAAGAAGGACACTGAATCTAGCCAAAACTCACACTTGGAGAATTTCGCATAAAGCTTTTTCTTCCTTAACAACTTTAACACCATTTTCAAATGCTCCTCATGTTCTTTCTTACTCTTCGAGTATATCAGTATATCATCAATAAACACAATCACAAAGAGGTCCAAATATGGCTTGAAAATCCCGTTCATCAAGCTCATGAAGGCAGCAGGGGCATTAGTGAGACCAAACGACATTACCACAAATTCATAGTGCCCATACCTAGTTCGAAAAGCAGTCTTTGGCACATCCGTTGCTCGTATTTTCAATTGGTGATAACCGGACCTCAAGTCAATTTTTGAGAAGACACAAGCGCCTTGTAACTGATCGAACAAGTCATCAATGCGAGGAATGGGGTACTTGTTCTTAATAGTTACTTGTTCAACTGTCGGTAATCTATGCACATTCGAAAGCTCTCATCCTTCTTCTTACAAATAGACCGGAGCACCCCAAGGAGATGCACTGGTCTAATGAAGCCTTGCTCAACAACTCTTGAAGTTGTGCCTTTAACTCTCTTAATTCGGCGGGAGCCATTCTATACGGGGGTATAGAAATGGGGCGAGTATCGGGTTCCAAATCAATGCAGAAGTCTATATCCCTATCTGGTGGCATACCGGGAAGATCTGCAGGGAACACATCTAAAAACTCACGGACTACCGAAACTGACTCAACCGAAGGTACTTGGGCAGTGTCATCCTTAAGATGTGCCAAGAAATCTAGACAACCCTTACTAACCATCTTCTGAGCACGAATAAAGGAGATAATACGCACCGGACTGGAAGTGTAGTCACCCTCCCACACTAACAGATCTGCCCCAGGCTTGGCTAACGTCACCGTTTTAGCATTACAATCCAAAATCGCAAAGTTTGGAGAAAGCCAAGTCATACCCAGAATTATATCAAAATCACCCATTTCTAAAATAACCAAATCTACATAAGTGTTGCTCCCCACAAAATTCACCAAACAAGACCTATACACTTTTCAACTACCACAGACTCACCCACCGGAGTAGAAACACGAATAGGCGTGTCAAGCAATTCACAATGTAAATTCAGACCATTAGCAAATGAGGAAGATACATAAGAAAATGTGGAGCCAGGGTCAAATAATACAGATGCCATGCAATCACAAACCAAAAGATTACCTGTGATAACAGCATCGACGCCTCCGCTTCAGATCTCCCAGGGAAAGCGTAGCAATGAGCCCCATTATTGTCTGTCCGTTGCCCCTACCATGTTGTGTAGTAGTGGCTCCGTTTTGCCCTTCACCTCTGCCGTTCTGGTGACCACCATTACCTCGGCCACCACGCCCTCCAGAATAACGACCTCTACCATTACCACCCTACCTCTAGCCAACGGGGTTCTGTAACTCTGGTTTGGACAATACCTCTTAATGTGTCCAATCTCTCCACATCCATAACATTCTCTGGGTTCACGCATCGGCCTCTCAGAGAAGTGTTGACCGTTCTGAGGGGGGTGGACCAAACTACTGTAGTGAAGACTGAATTGGTCGACTTGCGTAACCTCCGGAGCTCTGTCCTCTAGAGTGAGAACCAAAACTCAACCTCCCCTTCGAAACCTCTTTGATGTATACGTTGTGGTGAAGTCATCCGGTTTCACTCCTTCCACCTCTATCACAAAGTCTACCACCTCTTGGAAGGATGTTGCTGTTGCCGCTATCTGTAAGGCTGAAATCCGCAACTCTGACCTCAACCCCTTCACAAAACGGCGGATCTGTTCTTGTGGACTGAAACAGAGTTGGGTGGCGTATCTGGATAGTGCGCGAAATTTAGCCTCGTATGCATTAACCGTCATTCTACCTTGCTCCAGACTCAAGAACTCATCCCTCTTTCTATCTCTCAAAGTCCTTGGGATATATTTCTCCATAAACAGGGTAGAGAATGATTCCCAAGTCATAGGTGGTGCCTCTGTTGGTTGACACTCCACATGTGATCGCCACCACATTTTGGCGTTCCCTTGAAATTGATAGCTTACGAACTCAACGCCAAACCGTTCTACTATCCCCATCTTGTGTAGTAGCTCATGACAATCAACCAGAAAATCATAAGCATCTTCAGATTCTGCACCCTTGAAGACTGGAGGTTTCAATTTCAAGAACTTACTGAAAAGTTCATGTTGATCGTTTGTCATGATAGGCCCTGTAGTCAGACGTGGAAATGTGCCTATCTCCAATGGTGCATCCATGCGGGGAGCCATAGTAGCCGCACGTCGTATCTCTGAAATCGGAGGTGTTGGTGCAGAAACCACTGGAGGTGCTTGACCCTGATCAGACAACCCGCTAAGATAAGCAAGTACTTGGTTGATCATCTCTGGGGTAGGTTGGGGTGGCATTTCCTCATTCTGCCCTTGTTCATTCTCCCCTTCACCCTCTCTTATCACCTCCTCGGTCGGTGGAGGAGTCACTGCCCTAGTATCAGATGGGCTAGGGGCTCGTCCTCTCCCTCTAGAGGACGTCCTCCCACGACCTCTTCCACGGCCTCTTGCCGTTAACTTTCTCGAGCCACAGCCCCAGTGGCTGGCTCAGTAGTTTCCTGTCTTTCCGTTGTCGCTGCTGGTGCGGTCGTTGCTCTAGTTCTAACCATCTGCGAAATAGAATGAAGATGGTCAGATACCAATTTGTATCACCTAGATACCAATTGGACTCAAGTAGTAGCACGAAAGAAAGAATGAAAGAATGGAATTTTCCTAAAGTCTTATAGCCTCTCAAAGAAAAGTAAAGGCGTCCCCCTACCGTTCCTTAAGACTCTACTAGACCTGTTCTTGTGTGATGAGACCAATGAACCTAATGCTCTGATACCAAGTCTGTCACGACCCAATTCGAGGACGCAACTGGCACCCACATTTACCCTCCTATGTGAGCGAACCAACCCATCTAAACCTTAACATTTCGATATAATATCAACAGAAAAATAATGCGGAAGACTTAAACTCATAAAAAACAACTCACTATTATTAATATTCCCAAAATCTGGAAGTCATCATCACAAGAACATCTATGATCAAATTACTAATCTAAACTATCTAAGAATGTCTAAGAAAACTAAAAATACATAAGAAACTAGTCCATGCCGGAAGTCAAGGCATCAAGACTCATAGAAGAAGATCCAGTCCAAGCTAGAAGCGTTAGCTCACCCTGAGATCCGGTATGACGAAATCTGGCCGAGTTACTGTTGTGTTGAAGTTGACGGAACGTTTGCTGCATAACACAAATAACAAAGAGGAAAACATAAAAGTAGGGGGTCAGTACAACCACACGTACTGAGTAGATATCATCGGCTAACTCAAAATAGGGAACAATATATATCAATAATAATGTAAATCAACTACAATACTCAACATGTAGCAACAACAATTACTTTATCATTAACAATTTCCGTCAAGTTCATACATGAGGTCTCAAAGCCTCAATACCATACTCATTTGGGAATTAGGTTCATTAGATTGAGTATATTCATTATCTTTCAAGATTCATTATCTTTCTTCCTCTTGTGTCGGTACGTGACACTCCGCTCCTCTATTTCTATCCTGGTGCCGGAACGTGACACTCCGATCCTCATATTCTATCCTGGTGTCGGAACATGACACTCCGATCCTCATATTCATTCTATCCTGGTACCGGAACGTGGCACCCGATCCTCATATTCTATCCTGGTGTCGGAACGTGACACTCCGATCCTCATATTCATCTATCCTGGTGTCGGAACATGACACTTCGATCCTCATATTCATCTATCCTGGTACCGGAACGTGGCACCCGATCCTCATATTCTATCCTGGTGTCGGAACGTGGCACCCGATCCCCTAATTCATCAAGCCTTCTTTTATACTAAGGCATCCTCATTATCATTATATAATTTATCAAGCGAATTAGGGTTCTTTCAAGATTTGGGATTCAATAGCTTCATCATGCTTGTTAATTCATCACAATTTCATAATCATAATCATGCAAGCATACAATTTAATCACATAGCAGGGTTTACAATACTATCAACACATAATATTCACTATTAAGAGTTCACTACGATTATCGTAATATAACCATAAAACCTCCTACACGAAGAATTGAAGCAACAAGCTATCTTCTCAAAATCGTTGCTATCCTCTTCGTTTCTCTCTCTCTACTCGTTCGTTTCTCCTCTCTTTCTGTTCTTTTCATTTTGTTTTGTTTTATTCAAACCCTCCTTCTTTTTAGCCTAATTAAAAGTATAATTAAGTGTAAAGGAGGACAATAAAACCCACTAATTAACTTAAGGTTATCCCTTTTAACCCCCAAGTAATTAGACCTATTAATATTAACCCTCAATCTTTATAATTAAGGAAAGAATAGTCCAAAACGACCCCTAAAACGTGTAGAGGAATCCTATTTTGCCTGGGACTGCGCAACCTGTGACGGGCCGTCGTTCCTGCGACGGTCCGTCACGGTGTTCGTCGCAGCTCCCTCGAGCTCAAGTGGCCTGTGACGGCCCGTCACAGCCGTGACGGTCCGTCTGTTCCTCCGTCATGACGGTCAGAAACTCGTTTCTTGCACCAAATTCTCAAAAGTTGAAGTGTTTTGCAACGGAACTCACGACGGTTCGTCGTGGATGTGACGGCACGTCCTGCAGGTCCGTCACAATTTACAGAGAGTCGATTTTCAGTACCCAATTTCAAAATTCTAAGTATGTTGCAACGATACACCCTCGACGGGCCATCGTGCCTACGACGGTCCGTCGTGGTGTCCGTAGTATGGCCCAGTTTTTCCAGAATAAAATCTGCTGCTCAAAACGACTAAACAGGTCGTTACACTATGAAGTGTTTATCCTATGATAAAGTAATTTAATCAAATTATCCAAGAGGGTCCTGCTAGTCCCACTATCCAGGAGGGTCTTGCTAGTCCCATTATCCAGGAGGGTCCTGCTAGTCCCATTATCCAGAAGAGTCCTGCTAATCCCATTATCCAGGAGGGTCCTGCTAATCCCATTATCCAGTCCTGCTAGTCCCATTATCCAGGAGGGTCCTGCTAGTCCCATTATCCAGGAGGGTCCCGCTAGTCCCATTATCGAGGAGGGTCCTGTTAGTCCATTATCCAGAAGGGTCCTGTTAGTACCATTATCCAGGAGGTTCCTTCTAGTACTTTTATCTAGGAGGGTCCTGCTAGTACCATTATCCAGGAGGGTCCTGTTAGTACCATTATCCAGGAGGGTCCTGCTAGTACCATTATCAAGGAGGGTCCTGCTAGTCCCATTATCCAGGAGGGTACTGCTAATTCCATTATCCAGGAGGGTCCTGCTAATCCCATTAACCATGAGGGTCCTGCTAGTCCCATTATCCAGAAGGGTCGTGCTAATAAAATTTTCAAAAAACTAATAATACAAACGAACATTGTGAATGCTATCTTCATTACTTGGCAGTTCCTTCAAGGAAATAATAATAATAATAAATAATAATAATAATAATAATAATAATAATAACAATAATAATAACAATAACAATAATAATAATAATAATAATAATAATAAGAATAATAATAATAATAATAATAATAATAATATAGAATAATAATAATATTAATAATAATAATAATAAAATAATAATAATAATAATAATAAAATAAATATTCCAACATTCACGTAATTTCTATTTTGATATATATTATCCAATTTTCATATAATATTCCACAAGTCTTTCTTGTAGGGTTTCCATTTCGCTCGCTGTAGACTAGGTTGAACATCTAGGTTCCTCGAATCTTCAATCTTGAAACAACTAATGTCCCTGCTTCAACAAAGAAAATTCGTGAGTTTGAAAAGGTGGTGGTTGGTTTCTGGTTCCATCTTTCGACAAGGGTGACTCAAACACTTGTGACGCTTTGGTTGTTTCCAACGGTCAATACTTCTTATTAATTATTGTAATTTCATCCAAATTTGCTTATTTTGGGACCTAAATTCAATGTCTTTATCTCACAACACTCATTGTTTAGACTTCATAGAATCGGAGAATTTTCGAATTCAACACTTGAATACAGATTATTACTCATTAGCCTGATGCTTTGCCTAGTACCATTTAGAGACTTGATAGCGAGTCTTAAAATTCCTTCCTAGTTTTATGACAAAGACTCCACTCAAATACATATGAAAAAAAGTGAAGAAAAGTATTAGAAAATTATGAACTATACGAGAATAAAAGAAAAGATTCGATTAAGACTCTTTTTTTAGTAAGAAGAAGAAAGAAAAACATATATGAGTGTGGGAGCCGAGTCTACTGATCATACCATGCAATTTCAATTGATTTCCAGACTTGGTTATCCAATCTATTCATCAACCATTATTGATCATTCAATTTTGATGTGGAATCCCGACACTTAATGAAGCCATAAATAATTTTGAACCCTTATTCAGTTTGTGATATTCACGAAGGTCTTTGCCACTAAAAATCTATCATGCTAATTGCTCCAGCTCACGTTTGCCTTATGGTACATGTCATAATTTTCACTAATAAGACTCTCTCATATTCAACTCCTTTTTGCCTTACAATTCCCACTTCGGGTTTTCACCAATAAGACTTTATTTCTTTCTACTCACATTTGTCTTTTGGTGCCCATTCAGGATTTTTACCTACCCTTAACCAACTTACTCTCGACATATCAAGGGTTGATGCATAGACATTTCTTTGACTGACTTTAGATGATGGGGTTGATTTTGAGCTTTGAGATGAGAGACCAAATGAATAAACAAACAACTTTTGCACCAATTTACTACAATATGAATTTTTGGATTTGTGTTTGGTTAAACCGAACCCAAAACTAGGGATGCCTACGTATCTTGCCGAAACAAGAATAGGTCGAACGTAGTTCAGACAATTTTTTTTATTTTTTTTAAAAGTCAAGGAAACAACATAACCAAAAGATTCCATTGAATCAACCCTTGAAATATCGAGCCCAAACATAAGAGTTTCTAGTGTCAAAAATCAAATCATATGTAATGTTTTTTCACAGCATCAGCATTGACGACCGTTTCTGTCACTTTGCCTTCTATGTCTGCTAAGTAAAGAGCACCATTGGGTAATACCCTTTTAACAACGAATGGTCCTTTACAATTTTGAGAAAATTTTCCTTTGGTTTCGGCATGATGTGGCAAAATGTGTCTCAACACTAATTGACCCTCTTCGAAATGTCTGCGATGCACCCTTTTGTTGTATGCTTGTGCCATTCTTTTCTGATATAATTGTCCATGACATACTGATGTCAGACGCTTGTCATAAATCAAAACTAATTGCTCTAACCGAGTTTTGATCCATTCATCATCATCAATTTCAGCCTCCACAACCATTTGTATAGACGGGATCTCAATCTCTGCAGGCATAACTGCCTCAGTCCCTTATACCAGTGAATATGGGGTAGCTCCCACTGATGTACAGACTGTAGTGCGATAACCCAACAAAGCAAAAGTCAACTTTTCATGCCATTGTCGAGAACTTTGCACCCTCTTACGAAGTATCTTTTTTATATTTTTGTTAGCAGCCTCTACAGCCCCGTTTTCCTTTGGGCGATACGGAGACGAATTTTGATGCTCAATCTTAAATTAGTAGCATACCTCTTGCATTAAGTGGGTGTTGATATTTGCAGCGTTATCAGTTATAATCACCTTTGAAATACCGAACCGACAGATGATGTTGAAAAGATGAAATCCACCACGACCTTCTTGGTCACTGACTGAAAGTTACTGCTTCCACCCACTTTGTAAAATAATCAATGGACACCAAGATGAACCTGTGACCACTATTGGTCCAATCACATCCATTCCCCATGCCACAAAAGGTCATGGAGCAGACATTGCATTCAACTCAGAAGGGGGAGAATGTATCAAATCACCATGTATTTGACATTCATAACATTTACGAACAAATCGTATGGAATCCCGCTCCATGGTGAGCCAATAATATCCTGCTCGAAGTATCTTCTTGGGTAGAACATATCCATTCATATGAGGTCCACAAACTCGCGAGTGTACTTCAATCATGATTGTGGAAGCCTCTTGAGAATTTACACACCTTAGAAGACCTAAAACTGGTATCTTCTTGTACAGTATGCCTCCGCTTAAGAAAAAACCCCTTGCTAGTCGTCGAATTGTCCTTTTTTGATTAGTATCTACATCCGACGGACATTCTCCAGACTGAAGATATGTTTTGATATCATGAAACCAAGGCTTACCGTCAAATTACTCCTCAATCATGCTGTAATAAGCATGTTGATCACGAATATGTAGGTATAAAGGGTCGATATGAGCATCATCAGGGTGTTGGAGCATCAAAGATAAAGTGGTCAATGCATCTGCAATCTCATTGTGCACTCTGGGAAGTGTCTAAACTTTATCAACACGAATCGTTGACAAATACCTTGTAAACAATGTTGATATGGTATGAGCTTCGGGTCTCGAGTTTCCCATTCCCCTTGAATTTGATGAACTAGTAAGTCTGAGTCTCCTAACACTAACAATTCTTGGATGCCCATGTAACAGCTAACCTCAGACCCAAAATGCACGCTTCATATTGAGACATATTATTAGTACAATATAATCTATGTTGGGCTGATATAGTGTAATATTCCCCTGATTCAGACATAAGAACAACTCCTATTCCAACTCCTTTCCTATTAGAGGCACCATCAAAGAATAACTTCGAACCTTGATTGTTATCTTGAATAACTTCATCGATACAAGATATCTCTTCATCTCGAAAATAGGTTTTAAGTGGTTCATATTCTATCAATAGGGTTCGCTGCAAAATGATCTGCCAATGCTTGAGCTTTCATTGCGGCCCGTGTTACATAAATAATATCAAACTCCGTGAGTAATATTTGCCATTTCGCAAGCCTGCCTGTGGGCATGGGCTTTTGAAAAATATATTTCAACGGATTCATACGAGATATGAGATAAGTAGTGTAAGATGAAAGATAAGGTTTCAACTTCTGTGCCACCAAAGTTAGGGCACAACACGTTCTTTCAAGAAGGGTGTAATTCGCTTCGTAAATGGTAAACTTCTTGCTGAGCTAATAAATGGCCAGCTCTTTCTTCCCAGTGTCATCATGCCGACCCAGTATACAACCAAAAGAATTATCCAGTACTGACATATACAATATCAAAGGTCTTCCCGGATCGGGGGGAACCAACACATGACGATTCGATAGGTAATTCTTTATTCTTTCAAAAACTTCTCGACATTCTTCGATCCACTCGAATGTGGAATTCTTTTTCAACAACTTAAAGATAGGCTCACAAGTTGTTGTTAGTTGAGAAGTGAATTTGCTGATGTAGTTTAACCTTCCTAGAAGGCTCATAACCTCAATTTGTTCTTTGGAGGTGGCAATTCTTGAATTGCTTTTATGTTTGAAGGATCTAACTCGATACCTCTTCGACTTACTATGAACCCCAAAAGCTTCCCCGATGGTACTCCAAATACACATTTTGCAGGATTAAGCTTTAGATTATACCTGCGGAGCCTTTCGAAGGATCTCCTTAAGTCTTTCACATGATTTGACTGTCTTTTAGATTTAATGATAACATCATCCACATAAACATCGATTTCTTTATGCATCATATAGTGAAACATGGTTGTCATTGGTCTCATATAAGTTTCCCCTGCATTTTTTAAATCCATAAGGCATAACACGATAACAATATGTACCCCATGGAGTGATAAAAGATGTTTTTTCTGCATCTTCGTCATCTATAATAATCTGATAATAACCCGCATAACAATCCCAAAAGATGCAACCTCATGTTTAGAACAATTATCTAATAAAATATGGATGTTAGGAAAAGCAAAATCATCTTTTGGACTTGCCTTATTCAAATCACGATAATTAACACACATCGAACTTTGCCGTCTTTCTTAGGGACGGGTACAATATTGTCTAACCAAGAAGAATATTGAGCGACTTGAATGACTTTGGCCTCAAGTTTTTTTGTGATCTCATCTTTAATTATCACACTCATGTAGGTTTTGAGTTTTCTCAACTTCTGCTTTATCAGAGGAAAAGTAGGATCAATTTGCAACTTGTGAACAACCATGTCAGTTCTTAATCCAGGCATGTCATCATAAGATGACGCAAAAACATCTCTGTAGTCAAGCAGGGCCTTGGTATATCGTCTTTTTGATGTCGAACATGTACATCTATCTTAGTCTCCTTAATAATTTCCTGATCATCCAAATTTATCGTCTTAGTTTCACTCATGTTTATATTTGACTGATTTTCAAAATGATTGAAATCCCTCCTTACATCTTCAAATACTCTGTCTTCATCATATTCCATATCTTGACTTATTATTTCAATATTAGGTCGAAGATTAGATTGGATATTAAGATCTGGCGAAAAATTCTGCATGCATGTCATATTACTAGAATCGGCATAAAAAGAACTGTATAAAATAAAATGAATAAATATATTAGACTAAAATAAAGATGCAATTACATCCTGTTGAAAAGGGAAATAGAGAGTTTGAAATAAAACGACAAGATAAAATCCGAATTACAATCCTTGAATGAATCGGACGACAAAAGAAAAAAGAAGATAGACTACCAAGACTCGTCTTTAACGGGGAGAGGGGTGGCCTCCCAATTGTTTCACTTGACATTAGGACCAATGAAATGCACATAGCTGTCGCTAGTGCCTTCTCCGAGTTCCACCATATCAACCTCGACAAATAAATCTTAAAAATAGTTGATCATTTCTTCGCTTACTTTCATCACTGGCTATGGAAAAGATGATTGATAAGATTCTGTTGCGCGGGCTTTGATGAAAGATTTGTAGATTGGTTGTATAGTCTTGGTAAGTGACCATACATCTCTCTTCTGCATCTTTTCCTTCATTTTTTCCTCGACTCTATGTTGGTAGCCTAAGTCAAATGTACCGATGCTCTTTCGTAGACTCACTGGATAATCTTTCCCTTGCAAGAAGATTCCTAAGCCTTTACCCGGCTCAAACCCATGTGTCAACAATTAATTCACCACCATTACAGACGCGATGGGCATCTTTTGTTTTGAAATGACACTCCCCTCGAGGACATGCTCAACAACCACTACCTCAAAATCTTGCTAAACCAGTGCCTCATTCTTATTATTCGCCTTGATAAAAGGGAAGGAAGAGTCTTTGTAGATTGACAAGTCCCCCTCACCATGAACAATCACCTCTTGTCGGTCATATTCAAACTTAATCATCTGATGCAATGTTGAGGGGACTGCTCCAGCTCTATGCGCCCATGGCCTCCCCAATAATATATTATAGGACGCGTTGATATCAAACACTTGAAAATTCACAGCGAAATCCACAGGACCTATGGTTAGTACGAGCTCTATCTCACCAATGACATCTGTTTTTGACCCATCAAAAGCTTAACACATACATTGTTGGGTCATACCCTTTCAGCACTAACATTCAATTTCTGTAGAGTTGATAAAGGACAAATATATGTTCCAGATCCTCCATCAATTAGAACTCAAGTGGCATATGAAAGATCACACTTTACAGTGATATGGAGGCCTTGGTTATGTCCTGTACCTTCTTTGGGTAGTTCATCATCTGAAAAGGTGATGCGGTTTACCTCAAATATTCTCCTAACAGTCTTCTCTAACTGACTCACTGTAACTTTACTAGGAACATGTGCTTTGTTCAAAATTTTCATTACAGCCTTACGATGTTCATCAGAATTTATTAGAAAATACAACAAAGAGATTTGGGCTGGAGTTTTTCTTAATTGTTCCACCACGGAGTAGTCTGATAGTTTCATCTTGCTTAGGAATTCCTCTGCCTCTCCTTCAGTGACCAGACTCTTTATTTGTATTTGGTAATTTTCAGTTTTCCTTAATCCCATCGGGACGTAACATCTCCCTAACGGGTTATTCCTCCTACTTCATCTATTTCTTCATCAATTTCTTTTCCCTTGTATGTCACGACAATAGGCTCATAATTCCAAGGAACGAATTCGGGGTTAGTCATTGGGAGCTGGGTACTGGCCGGTTAATCACAGGAGGAATATGGGCCCCTTGCACGATCAAGATAGGCTTGTTTGGCCTCTTTGGGACAAACAATCTTGCCTTACATGGACTTGCCCAAACATCTTCAAGGGCTCCTTTCACAGTTAAGATGGGGTGTTTGATGGGCTCAACTTTTCTAACCTATTTTCCGCCCCTTAAGGCATCCTTTTTGTTAAATCAACAACATTTGCCGACTTCTCAATGCAAGTTCCAACCTTAAGGATTGGCTTGTATAGAGATGCAAACTCTTTGTGACCTTTCATTATTTCTCTCTTGTTTGCTTCAGTATGCCTCGACAATGGATTTTGATTGAAGTAGGGTCCACTCGGACTTCCAACTATAATTTGATTAGAATCGATCAAATACTTAATGACCCTTTTCAATTACCAACATCTCTCCATGTTGTGCCCTGGGGCATTAGAACAATATGCGCAATGTTGAGAATAATCCAAATTTCTCGGGGGAGGATTCGACATCTTTCTCTCGATAGGACTCAAAACATTCAACGTCCTTAATTTTTGGAACAAGCTAACATAAAACTCCCCAATCGGAGTAAACTCATCTTTAACGCCATTTCCCTTCTTGTATTGTGGTCTAGGACGGAAAGGAATTTCAGCAGTATTTTGATGAACTTGTAGGGGGTGGGGGATGATTTTGTAGAGTTGGTGCACGCCATTGTGGATTATAAGGGGGTGCAATTGGTTGTGCATTAAAAACATGAAATGGAGAGTATGGGACAAAATATTATGGAGCTTGGGAAGGAAAATAGTGTTTTAGGGAATTATCTTGGACATGAGTCCTAGGCGCTGATACAATAGTGGCCACATCCTCCCTTCTCTTCTTCCCTCCAATATTTCCAGATCCATTTTGAAGAACTTGTGTTGTGGCTTTTAAGGAAGCTTGACTTACAATATTTCCAGACTTGATGCCATTTTTCACCATTCCCCCTACCTTAATAACTTCAGCGAATGTCTTCCCAACGACAGAAAGCAGATAGTGAATGTAATCATGTTCTTGCGCCTTGAGAAAAACGTCAATCATCTTTGACTCCTTCATCGGTGGTTAAACCCTAGCAGCTTGTTCCCTCCATCTAATAGCATATTAACGAAAATTTTCCATGGTCTTTTTCCTCGTGTTGTCTAACGAGGAGCAATCCGGCACAATGTCAATATTATATTGGAATTGTTGTACAAAACATTGAGCCAAATCATCCCATGTGTTCCTGCTGGTGATATCCTGATCTATGAACCATTCAGATGCAATCCCCACTAAGCTTTCCCCGAAATACGCCTTAAGTAACTCTGCTTTGCCCTCTTCACCCCTCAATTGGTTGCAATGTCTCTTTATATGAGCTATGGGGTCTCCGTGACCATCGTATTTCTCAAACTTTGGAGTATTAAAACCAGCAGGCAAATGGACGTGAGGAAACATACAAAAGTCACTAAACGAGATGCCTTTGTGGCCTCCTAGTCCTTGCATATATTTTATACTCTGTTCCAAAATCTTCATTTTTTTAGTCATTTCTTCATGTTCCTCATTCTTGACCATCTTCTCAATTTCGACAGGGGACCTATATTGATGAATGTGGGGATGAGAACTTGGAATTTTAATGGCCTCTTCAAGAGTGTAACTGTGATCACGCCGAACTTTGGGCGGAGGATCGCTATTGGATTTGGGCACCATCGTTGGTTGCGGGACGCTGTTAGTCGGGGTAGTTGACACGAAGATTGGATTACTTATCATAGGTGTAGTCAAAGGGAGCACCATAGAAGTTCCAGCGACATTGGATGTGTTAATATAGGGGCCGAATCCAAGGGGGATATATCGGATCGCTTGTCGACACCTTGATAGGGGAGACATATTTGTATTAAAATAGTCCCGGATTGAATACGATGGAGGTTGTCCACTCATCCAAGCCTTGTACATCTCTGCCATTTGTTTTTTTAATGACCTTATCTCTTCTGTTGTCCCTGTTTCTTATGAATTCATCTGGTTTTGGATCTCATCATTGTTCGATTTTTTCCGTCTTTGGGGGACATTCTTTGTTTCCCTTTCGATCTCGTATTGTAAGGATGTGATACCAGTTTAATCACAAACCAACTACCTATAAGCTAGTATGTATCTCTTTATTTCTCTTCTTTCTCTCTTTATCTCTTTGAATGGAGTAACAAACCGATTAGTGTTAAGAAATTATGCACATTGCATCCACATACGTACTTCTAATATGGAGGACCTTATGTTTCATCCTGACTTACCTAGGTATTCTTCTATTCCTTAGTTTTTTAATTATTTTATTATTATTATTATTATTTATTTATTTATTATTATTATTATCATTATTATTTTTTTTCTTGTTTTTTTGGCTTTTTTTTAATTAGAAAGAGAAGAAAGAAAAAAGAAAAAAACCAATTTGGATCGAACCCCCTAGGTTGCCTACGTATCATGTTTGGTCCATAAAGCAGATCTTGCGTAGTTCGACAAAGATATTACTTTTTTTAGCATGACATATTCACATAAGGTGACCAAAAGCAAATTTTTTTCATTCATTTTCAAATATTTTTAAAACAATGATTGGAATAAAAAATAAAAAAAAACAGAAGTACCTAGAACTTAGCTCTAAATGAAATAAAATAACAAAAACGAAAAAGAGAGAATGAGAAAAAAAATGAAATAATCACTACTAAGAAAATAGACTCAAAAAGAAACTAAATCCTCAAATCTCAATCATCTCCAAGACCTTTATAAATCTTCGCCAAAGCTTTCGGTAGATAAGGAGCCAAAGCATGGGCCTGTCGGCCCAACCTCTCATCGTTCTGGTGTAAATATCGAGCATAAACATTATTGAGTTTATCCCTGAGTTGTAGTATTCAGTCTATGGCTTCATCAATATTTTCATAACAATTCTGTAACCAGTGGTGAGCACTATTGACTTAATGCGCCAAATTTTCCCTTTGTTCTTGGAGCTCTTCAATTTCAAGGTAGAGTGAATCTTGCTCGGCTATCCTTTGACCTCTCTCAATCTCACAGTCTGCATGATAAGCATTGAAACACCTTGCTATTTCTCTTTCCCGGTCCATAGAGTCTTTAACTTGTGTTTGGAGTCTAGACTGTGCGCAGATAAGATGGGCCTTTCTCTCTTATACTCCTCTTTCTATTGCTCCATAGCGCCTATGGCAATGTCCAAGTCTTTTAGTAAGGTCAGAATGGCAGAACAGTGTTTTCTACCTCTAACTTCAAATATCGCATCACGTTGGGCCAACTCCTCTTTAGCGTTTTTCAGGTCATTACTTAGGATATCCAGAGTAGATTTATAGCTTCTTTTGACTTTGAGGCGAGCTTGCCTAATCTTAACCTCAATTTCTGCTTCTCGATCTATAGGTCCTTTTATTGACCCTTCTGGCATAACCTTAGGAAGGGGCTGATCATGAACCCACTCTATGTACGCTTGGTCCACTTCGCCTCTTGTGCGATACTTCACCATATCGTGGGGACTTGAGAGTATGCACCCCCCCAAATCTTAAATATCTTGATTGCCTTAAAGTTATCTTGGGATGAAACTCATACATGAATTCCCGCATATCTTCATTAGGTGGTAGAAACTGGCGTCGCCCAAGTTGTCGCATAACTCTAAGTGGCATGTAAGGTTGGACACCTGAAGACCTATTAGGAGATGAATGATTGAAAAGTAGACATGTATATCACCTCGGCCAACGGAAATCAATGATAATTCCACACAATCTTGTCAGTAGTCAGATTATTGAGGTGTTGCTTCCAAGCTTCAATACCATTTCTGAAAACTATGATCTTTGATTCTTTCTTTGTGGCCTCCAATATTATCATTCCATTCTACTTTAAAGTCCACTGCATAAGGGTGATAACGAATGTGTTAAATCATCCATAGTTGTATTAACATATTGCATCCCTCAAAGTAGTCTTTTCCATCCTTGCAAATTGTTAAAGCACGATAGATGTCTGCCAGAATCATTGGTACGAGGGTGATATTAGGCTTTTTCTCAAAAGTTGTAATGACTGCAGCCAAGTTCATGCTAATCTTTTCTCCCTTTTTTGGAAATACCATGATCCCCAAAAAAGCCACCACGAAGTCATCATAAATGTGTGCTTCCCAAGTCAGACGACACCCATTATTATGGGGTTTCTTTCCATACACTTCAAATCCATCACTTTTGCCATATCTTTTGTGCAAAAGTTCTAACGAAACCCATCCATTATCGAGACAACCACCTATAGCATTCTCATTTATATGCAGTAATTCTAAAAACCTCCTTCCATTAATATGTTTTGGTATCATAGGCTCTCCTTTGTGTAGATGTTTACCCTTTCCAATGAATGCCCCTATCTCCTCAATGGTGGGGGTGATTTCACAACCAGAAAAATGGAATACATTCCTTAACGGGTCCCAAAAATGCACTAGTGATTTTATCAAGTCCCATCGTGGCTCAACATACAAAAGGCTTTGTAGAAATCCCAAGCGTTTGAACACAATTCCTTGTCCATGGTTCGTCATATTTTCATACCATGTATTCAAGAGTGTCGGGGCCTTATCCATTATCATGAATTGAGGTGATTGATCCTCCGTTTGTCTCTTATCTCCCTTTCCATATGGATTCATATTTTCCTCTATTATGATAGTGACAAATTAGGCTTAATAAAATAAATTTTTTTAATAAGAATAACGTAAAAATCACACACACAAAAAAGTTTTTTTTTTATTTTTTTATGTTTATTTTATTTTTATTTATTTATTGAAAAATATGGTTATTAAAGGAATATTCAATTGTATTTTATTTTTTGTTAATTAAATTTCCAACTTTTTTTGTTTTATATAGAAAAACTTGATGGTAATGGTAGATTTTGTATTATTAAAGAAATATATTTTGATAGAGAAAACTGTGTTTAATAGAAGGATTACGTCAAAACATTAATTTTGTATTTTTCGTTATAATTCATTCATCTAAAGTCGATCAACATTTGTATAGTCTTCCCAATAATTCAACAAGTAACACAAATAATGTACATGATAGTCTTAAGTAGGGATACTTCTTCTAGACAGACTCGACCCCTATGTGGAGCTCCCATTAATTCAAAAATATACATTATGCAGATAAATCAAATCCTATTAGGGATAGTCATAGCTAAGGCTTGTTTTACTAGGTAAATAACCTAATAGAGAAGGTGTCTAGACTGGCTGTAAAACGAGCGGACCACTCGAGTCGAGAAGGGATAGCTTACCAGTAGCAGGGCTTTTCGGCCTCATTGTTAGTCCTTTGCATCCTAAGACATGTGTTACTATAGAATCCTTCCCAGAAGCGTTGCCGCATCTCTTGTATCTCATGGCTCGGGAGCGTAATCGCATCTCCGAATAAAGTATCTCAGAAGACTCAAATGGATGCGCGAGGAAAGACAGTTATATGATAATCCACATATTATCAAAATGATAAATAAGCAAGAAAAAAACATATTATGTCATTAAACACAATATCCACAAATTGATAAGTATGTAAATAAATAATAAAGTCACATAGAAGTCCATGTTTATATGCTTAAATTCTAGTTAGTCCCCAGCGAAGTCGCCAGGGATGTCACTCCCCTTTTTCGTGCAGCGGCGTAAGTGTTTTTCCAATTTAAGTGAAGTTATTAATTAAGAGATTATTTTAATTTTTTTCAGAGTCGCCACTTGGAATTGAATGATTGTGTTCCAAGTCACCTTTTTGTTTTAAATCCCTAACCAAAAGGAAATGATTTTTTTAGTTTTGGTCTGCGACCAGTTCGGGTAAGGAATTTTGTTGACTAAGGGGAAGGTATTAGGCATCCCTCGAGTCTCGTGGTTCTAGCACGGTCGCTTTATGGACTTTTATGACATAAACTAATTTTTTGAAAATTCTATTGTTAAAACAAGTGTATTTACCCTCATTCTTTGATTTATTTAAATATATTTAAAACTACCTTATTTTATTAATCTATGCCCTTTAATTAAATATAAATATACGCATATAAATTAAATCAAATAAAGCAGAATATAATAAGATATTCTTTATTTTACTTTTTCTTTTGTTATTATTTTTTTTGTTACGTTTCTTTTTTTTTCTCTTTTTACCTTCTCATCTTTTCATATTATTATTATTATTATTATTATTATTTTTTTATTTTTTTATACTTTCAAGGTTTTATTTTTTTTATTTGACTTAATTTATTTTTTCTGTTTGGACAAAGAAACTTTCAAAAAGAAAAAAACTTTCTTTCCTCTTCAATTGCATGTTTTTTTAATATTATTTTTATACTTCTTTTTCTTTTATTTTTTTCTTCTGTTTTCTCTTTTCCCCATTTTTATTATATTCTTTCTCACATTTTATTTTTAACTTTTCCTTTTTCTTTTTATTATTATTATTATTATTTTAGTTTTTAGTTTTTGTGTATCTTCCATTTTTATTCAATATTTTTTTACGTCACTAACATTAAACGAACATCCTACTAACTAAATTAATATATTTACAAAATAGGTACACATGTTATCATTATAAAACTAAATATGAAAATTAAAATGACTTGGATAATAATTTTTACTTAAATATAAAATAAACTATGGGTTATTTAAATACGAAATAAATCACGGTTCGTTATAACAATTTCACACTAAATATAACTATACAAAGGATCTAAACATAAAGTTGATACGAAATATTTGAACATTCTTCATATAATTACATCAATAAATATTAACGGTTTAAACACATGCGAAATTTAACAACTTCAATATATTGCAATCCATTCTCGCATTATCATGACATAAACCAATACAAAATAAAATTAACTATTACCTCTTCTTGAAATTATTTCACGAAAAGAAAGAATTTAGGAACCACGAACTAGAAACCTCGAACTCTACTATTTTTACATGTGTTTTTTTTGTGCGTGTGTTCTTCAGGAAAAAATGAAAAGTTTCTTTTGTTGTTTCTTTTTTTTTTTCCTCTTTTCCCTTTTTGTTTTCTTTTGCTCTTTTTCGTTTGCTGATTTTTCTTTTTCCTCCCCCTTTGTTGCTGATTTTATTTTTTTCTCCCTTTGTTGCTTATTTTTTCCCCTCCTTTTATTAATTTATATATAGTTATGTTTATGTGTGTATGTGTGTATGGAAGAGTTGGATTAGTGGAGTGAGGTGTGGGGTGAGTGGAGAGAAATGGTGAAGTGGGGGTGGGATAATGGGTAGGTTAATTTCTTTTAATTATTTTTTTTGTTATAAAATAATTATAATGTTAATTAAGAACAAAAATAAATAGCTAGATTAAATAATATAAAAAATTAAATCACTAATTTATTAAATCTTTGAATGAATAAATAAAATATACCTTAAAGTGTGATTCTATTTTTGTGATTTCATATCTTTAAAAATAAATTAATAAAATAAGATAAAACTCAAAATATTTATACAAATATTTAAGCTGTATAAAAAGGGTATAAAACTTAAATTCAGTCAAAAATTACGTGTCTACACTAGTAGTATTGGTGTCGCAACTTCTCTCTCAAACAAGCTGAAGACACATTAATAAACTTGTATTTGCAAGTACAAATTTGTTAAATTCAACCACAACTACTAGAAAAAATCACCATTAAACTACAAGCAAGACCCAACAACAATTTAACCCATACTTTCGAAATCACACCACAAGAATGGGGATTTTAGCCACACATCAATAAATAGAAATCATATCTTCAATGATGTTGAAATCAAATGGGTATGAGAAATAAAGTCTTGATTTGGGAAAAGCAAGAAGAATCATTGAGACTCACTTCCAAATCGAAAGAGATGAAACCCTCTTTTTCTTCAAGTCTTCAAATTACCCTCAAACATAGAGTAAACATATGAAAAGACCATATTCTAGAAATAAAATAGTAATAATGTCCGACTCTCTAACAACTACAATTCTACTAGTAACTATAGTTTTTCAGTTCTGTGTTGCAATGGATTGTTCGGTAGCATTAGTAGGAATAAATGACAAATTCTACAATTCTAGCATTGGTGTAGTTCACCACCTTATGGTACAACCATTAATGTCATTGAGCTTAGTTCCATTGGGAGATATAGTACTACTTCGAAGAACTACTCCGCGACGCCGACTGCCCCTTTGTTCTGCCGATTTGAACCTTTCCTTCAGGGCTCATCACACTGGTACAAAAGTCTAAGTAGGATCTTTGTAATCCACCAAATGGACTTGGCGATTCTCAAGCTTCCATTTCTTCATTCTTTTCATTCTTTTTGTTCCTCTTTGTGACATAATGTCCATGCTTTCCTTCAAACTTTAAATACCTGAAACTTAAGAGTTTTCATTAGACATTGACATAAAAAATATATATTATAAGAACTACTTTTACTAAATTATAGCCCTAAATGAGTACAATCTATGAACTCATCAAACCCCCCACTTAAACTTTTTCTTGTCCTCAAGTAAAGCTAAAGTCCAACAGTTGAAAGAGGATGTCTCAAATAGTGCTACATAAGAATCAATAATGAATGTACACAAAAATACTCAAATTACTTATGCAAGGATCAACTGTGTACTAAAACATTCAACTTGTGACACTCTATTACCAAAAATTATTTGGCCGACATTACTTGCTTCAAATGTAAGTTCAAGCTCAAAAAAAGCATTTGAATTACCTCACACAAATGATGATTCCATTTTTACACACAAGGTTATAATAAACTCAAAGTTCAGGAATCATATACAATGCTCACTCTAAAAAAGAGGAACACAATACATACTTTCACCCATAGGTTTGCCCTTATTATTCCTGTCAACATTTGTTTTAAGTTCTCATTATCAAAAATGTTTTTCTAAGGTTTGTAATGGGTTTGAGTGTAAAGGTATGGTAATTTAGAAGTAGTGACTACTTATCCTAATGAATTTTGGTTCTCGTAACACTTCCTTTCTTCTTATTTCCTCATCTTCGTTAGTGCTTCATAAATCAACCTACTATTCACTTCCATGGGTAGCTTGGAAACCCTATTTCCTTTGTACTCTATTCCACATCTTTCTTTTTATTTTTTCCTTTTCTTCTTATCTTTTTTTAAATGGAGGGTTTCCATCTTCTCGCAACACCATAGGTTCAGGAAGAGTTTCTTTAACAACCCATATCCGAAATAGTCCAAAAATATAGTTTTTATAAGTTGCAGGTGCCACTGATGGAAGCCAACTATGGAGTGTGAGTAAACCTACAGTTTTCCAATCAGCTCTATCGATGGCCAGTCAACTTTTAGTCCTAAGTCGTGAACGATGGTTGACCAATGCAAACCATTAGTCGACTTGCGGTTCGTCAGTCAGCTCCGTCGATGGACCGATCAAATTTTTGTCCTTAGTCATGAATGATGTCTGACCATTATGGATCGTCAGTTGACTAATAGTCCATTAGTCAACTCCGTTGATGGTCTAGCCAACTTTCAGTCCACAGTCGTGAACTCTCCTAGGAGTTCATCTTATGAGCATATCAGATGATAGAGTAAGCATTGAGAATGGGTCACAATCTTCTTTTGTAGGGGAAACTAATGAAAAAAAAGACACTGATCCAATATTTCATTAGCTTAAGAGAGAAATCTACCAGTAGAGGGTGGAGGTTTTCTCCCAAGGCTGAGATGGTGTTCTTTGCTACCAAGGTAGATTATGTGTTCCTAAAGTGGGCGACTTGAGACATCATATTTTTGTAGAGGCCCATAATTCCATATATTTTATCCATCTAGGCGCCACTAAGATGTACCGCGATCTGTGCGAAGTCTATTGGTAGAATAGTATGAAAAGAGATATAACAGATTTTGTGGCTAAGTGATCCAAATGCCAGCAAGTCAAGGTATAAAATAAAAAACAAGGAGATATGAATCAAGAGATTGAAATTCCTACTTTGATGTGTAAAGTGATCAAAATGGACTTCATCACAAGTTTACCTCGTACTAGTAGACAACAAGAATACATTTTGGTGAAAGTTGATAGAGTTACTAAGTCTTCATGCTTTTTGGCGATCAAGACTACATATTCTGCGGAGGACTACACGAAGCTTTAAATTAATGAGATTGTGAGGTTAAAAGGGGTTCTTTCGTATATTATGTCAAATAGAGGCCCTCAATTTTTTACCTCTCAATTTTGGAAGTCGTTTCAGAAAGGTCTTGGTACTCATGTTAACCTTCGCACAACATTTTATCCTCAGATGGAAGAGCAGGCAGATCATACCATTCATACTTAGAGGACATTTTGGGAGCTTGTGTGATAGTATTTAAGGGTAGTTGTGATGACCACCTTCCTCTTATAGAGTTTACCTACAATAATTGTTACCATTCAAGTATTCAGATGGCTCTTTATGAGGCATTATGTGAGCGTAAATTTATGTAACAACCTAAAACGAACTAGGTTAAAATGGATCCTATAATGTGTGTTATTAGTTAATAAGGTGTTAAAATAATGAATAATAGATTTAGAAGTCAGTTTGAAGAGTTTGGAGGCGAAACGTCAAAGGCGACCAAGATGTTCAAAAACTAGTCTTGTGCGCGCGCTAGTGTGTCCTTGTAAGTTGCATGTGTTTTAAGGTGTTGTTTGTTTTATACAATCAGTGGGAGAAACCCTATAACTATAGGTATATACGTATGGTCAAAACGTTCGAGAACGACTCCAAGGACCAATCAAAGGGTCCTTGCGGATGACCCAAACATAGGCCAAGGAAGCTGTCGGGGCAGCCCCCTTTTGAAGGTGGCTGCGCGTCGCGCAGCTAGCACATGGGAGGTAAAAAGTTGCCTTGTGATGCGGTATCATCATGATCTTCACTGCCTCAAAATAATTTCGAAAATCAAAAAATATGAACCCGCCTCCGCGACGCATAGTAGCTGCCAAGTTTTGGTTGCGTCGTTTTTAAGTCAAATTAGACTTGGTTAAAAGGCCTATTTATTGCACAGGTCTTTTAGTTACTTTGGAGATTATTTATTGATGGTTATTAATTCTTTTTAAACCCCCAAATTCACCAATCAAACTAAACCCTCAAGCCAAACAAAAGATCTCCATTCCTCTCTCCAAAATCATCATTGATGAAGTTTTGAAGCTCCAAGGAAGAAGGTCAAAATCTCCATGTTTTTCGCCATTACTTTCATTGGATTTCTTCAATTAAGGTATGATGATTCATCATGATTCTTCTTCCATTCAAGGAGCCATTTCAAAGGCTTTTAAAAGATCTTTTAAAACTTAAAATCTTATTTTGAATTCTAAGCATGGGTTGTTGCGTGAAAAGGTTTTAAGTGATGTTTTATGGATTGATCAATGTTAATTGAGTTTTTAAAGATCAAATATTCCATGATCCCTACAGTCCTTGAATTACTAATTTCGCTCTATTTGGGTGAATTGATCATGACTTAAATCTTATTGAATTCATGTGTAGATTGTAGTGAACTATTGAATTATGTATTGATCAATGTTAGAATTGTTCATATGTTTGATGTATATGTTGGTATGTATATTGAGTATTTATGGATCATTTATATGGATAAATTGTTGGCCTTTTCTTTTATTCATTATTATCGTAAAGATATCTTGTTATGTGAATATGTTGGAAAGGCTAAGGAATGGTGATGATGGCTATTGAAAGGTGGTGAGTTGACCTAATTTATTTGTTTAACATAGAATTGATATAGATTGTTATTGATTTGTATGGTCCAATTATGGTGGCAGTCTTTAATTGTTATATATGTTATGAACATGGACTTGTTGACATTCTCATAGAATTATGGTATGATCATGATATGGTATGTCTGAAGGTATAAAGTAAAGGTACTCATGTAATGTCTAGATGATATTGTATGGGTATTATAATGATATTTGTCATTGATTGGTGTGGTCCACTTATGGTGATGGTGTTTAATTGTTATATATGTTATGAACATGGCCTTGTCGGCATTATTAGGGAATTATGTCATGATCATGATATGGTATGTGTGAAGGTATAAAGTTAAGGTACTCATGCGATATCTATATAATCTTGTATGGGTATTATAATTATATGATTGAATTTATTTCCTCTCTAGTTGATGATATATGATGTGAAGGACTAGGGAGAACCTTTAGAGAATGATGTGGTATCTTGTGTGGTATACTAGTTGTCCCAACTGTGTACTTGAAAAGGTATTGAATGACATTCTAGGGTTGGTACACATAAATGCCCTTCCATTAACGATTTTATGAGGTATTCTAGAGTATGTCTTAAAGTTGTAGACTTAAGCATGATGTCTCTTCTTGTAAAGTCTAGAACCCTAAGTGACTGTGAAACCTTGATGTAACTAACCTAAAATGAAATCGGCTTATATATAGCTTCGCTAGTTCTTTAAGGGCTTCTAATTAGCTTAATTAATGTGTATGTGATTTTTGAAGTCATTCTGGTTCAGTTTGATGTCAAATGTCAAGAAACATCTAAGACGTTCGACAACTAGTCCTTATGTGATTGCATGTGCTTATATGTGTGTCCTAAGGTTACAAGGTCTTAAATGATGGATTATATTTCTTAGAGGCAGTGTATAAAGTTTGGAAGAGTTTGGAGGACACACGTCCAATAATGTCCAAGGAGATTGAAAGTTAGCCTTTGGACGTGTTTGTGTGTGCCTTAGCATGTTTCATAATTTGTTTGATGATGAAATTATTAGGGTAGGTTACTAATAATTATACTTGCAAGTTTAAGGATTCAACGTCCGGTCACGACACCACCTAGGATCCACACGATCCCTAAAGAAGAACCCCAACTCAAAGGGGCAGACTGCCTCGCAGTGGCAATCAACGACCCAAATGATGACCAGTCCTTTGAACGATGCCTCATCGACTTAGGGCATCGATGGAGCCTGCAGGAATGAAATTTGGGGATTTTGAAACACAAACGACAGACCATAAACGATGAGGCGTTGAACAACTGATGATCCATCAATGCGAGGGCTTCGATAGGCATCGACACTACCTGCTATTTTTCTTCCATGCTTGAGGTGTTTTTGTGAAATTCACCCCAAGTCATATAAATTGTATTGACGATTTTTTTAGGTGTATTTGGTATTTTATGAGTATTAAATTTTTTTGACCCTCATTTAGACCCTAACACCTAAGTCAAAAACCTTTCTTTCCCAAACTTACTTCAAAATCCTCCTTGAGAGCTCAAGGTAAAGATGGAGCTTGATGATGGATTTTCAATGGAGTTTATTATTTAATTCTCTGTGTATTATAATAATAAAGTATAGAATTCCTTCTTCTAAGGATTGCTATCACCTCAGAGTTAATTTTAAGGTGATTTAAAGAGATGAAAAAGTCTAATTTGTACTCTAAATCAAGGGTTCTTGCATGAAACATTTTCAAATATTAAGATATGATATTATTGATGTATAATTGATGTTTTCCAATGAAAATCTCCATGAACCCTTGACGTTCTCAAGTTTTTATATTTGGCTATAGTATGGGTGAATTGATCATGACTTGATAATAGTGAATTCATATGTAGATTACTTCGGGCTATTGCTTTATGAAAATATCATGTTACAATTGTATATAGATTGCCTTAAATTGGTTATATTCATATTGTATCATGTTGTATCACTGTATGGTTTGATTATTGGTTTGGATTAGTGGTTATGGCTATAGGTAAGAGCCTTTGTGAGTTGAATTGATTGAAATGTCTAAGGAATGTTGTTGATGATGATGGAAATGTGGTAAGTTGTCTTGATCTTTCTATATTGTGTAGAGATGTTGTAGAATTTTTTCTAATGAATTTTATTTAGTGGTATGTTCCACTTATAGTGACGGTGTTTATGTGTTGATTCTGTTGTGTAAATAGCCTTGTCGGTATTATTTATGCAAATCATAGTAGTATCAAGCTAGGGTTTGGATGAATGTATAATGTGAAGTTGAATATGTGAATTAATGTGATCATGTTAAATATTCTATGGATTATATGATTATGTAAAGTGAAGTATCAGGAAATATATGTGTAATCTAGTATAATATGAAGATAGGAACTGTAGTACTCTTGTTATGCTGACGTGATCTTATATGAATGCTTATGTCATGATTCTTCTTTAAGTAATTGTACAGGATGGTAAGAGTTCTAAGATGTGTCTTATGTGATAATGTTATATATGAATGTGTGAGAGTAAAACATGTTATTCTTAAATGATTATGTGTGACTATGCTAGATTGATGAGTCTCTTTATTTGTTGATGTGGTATCTTGTGTGGTAGACTTAGTATCCCTACTTGGTACTTGAATGACATTGTATGAGTAATATGATGAATGGTGTGTCTTGATTTGGTATACCTAAGTCCCCCTTTTTGATGTATGAATGATATGCGAATTGGTGATTCCTTGACTTGGTAGGCTAAAGCACCCATGTCTTTTATGTACACGATTGATTAATGTATGACCCTGAAATAAATAAAGACGATTATGATATCTTTGAAGTTTAAAGCCGTAATGGTATCCTTATCGTATGAATGATGGACTTAGGGATAGGTTGGCTGCAACGACATGAAACCATCCTTAAGAAAGTCATGAAGCTATCTTAGTAACCATTGTGTGGTATCCCTAGTGGACCCATCCTTGGTAAGGTGTATTATGATTTGATTATGACTACTATATGATACCTCTTCATATACAATTGTGATTGAATTATTCCATGTGAACTAAGGCTAGCACCGAATCAATATGCTCGGGGAGTAACACTACATATTTTGAGACTATAGTACAAAGAAACCGTTAATATTCCTTAACCATGTGACTACATGGAATGTGTCCTTGTTCTAACCTAGGCATGTGGAACACCCTCTATCGGAGTAGGGTAGACTCATGATTCCATACCTAGCTAGTATGGTCTATGTCGATTAATGCCTATTCTCATCATGTGGGGTAAATTCTAGTACTGGATAAATTTTACAACATTTAGGTAGTTGAATGGGACAATATCTAGACATGGAACGAGTCGGATTTGAAGATGTTACGATGTAGGTTCCTTAGGTCTTTTCAAAGACCATGTGTGAAATCCTCTAAATGTATGGTTTTCTCTCAAAATGGTTCTAATGATAAATATGGTCTCTAAATGAAGTATATTTTATAAGAAGTTACCTATCTAGGGTAGCTTTGAGAATTTCTTAGCTTGGCTTGAAGAGGGTGTATGGCGGTCTCTTCATGTTTTAGTTAGGTGAGTCGTCGAATATCGTTAGTAGGAATTTTATATTGTGTAAAGACTTGTTTATTGAAGGTGAAATTATATGATACGTGATGTATTGGAATAACTTACTCTAGGTAGTCTTGAGTATCATCTATGGGTGTGTGAAAGGGTTGTATGGTCGGCCGCTTGATATCTTAGTTAGGTGGTGTAAGGATAATCATTTGTAGGATGTCCATGTGAATATGCTTATGTGATTGATGCTACTTTAATGTGTTTTATACATGATTATTGACTTGTGTTATGTTTCTTAGACTCTTTTATGAAGGGTTTTATCATAATGTTATGAAATCAGGTTTCTATTCTAAATGTCCCTTTTTCATGGTTTTTGCATGGTTTCCATACTTAGTGCATTCAATGTGCTAACCCCTTCTTTTCCCTTTTTGACTAAAGTGTAGGGAATTTGATGTTTTGTTATGCTATATATGATGGATAGGTTTATTAGGGTTGAAGATGAAGTATTGGTGATTCCTCATTGATTTGAGGACAAGACTAGGAGCTTTTCAAAGAAATGATGTAAACGGATGTCCACAAAGTCCTAGTCTTTATTTTACGTCTTGTATGGACTTAGTCCCTATGTTGTAAATTCTAAGTATTAGATGGTGTAAAGAGACATTATAAAGCTAGATGTTTTTAAAGAAAGTCTTCCGCTTGCGTATTAATGAAAGTATTTCTTCGTTTTTGTAGAAAGTTTTAAATTCACATTTATTTTCAAGAGTATATTATGTGATTTTATGCGAGAGGCTTGTGTGAGACTTCTTGAAGTCTCATTCCTTGTATCAGAGCATAAGGTTTTGGGAATGTCTTAGATTGTCTCATAAACCACATGTTGTAGAGTCGTATTCATAATGTGAAGCGTGCAACATTATGAATAGGAGGATCATGGGTGCTATGAAAATTTTACTCCTTCATCCTTCTAGTCATGCCTACGAGCTTTGTTTATGGTGTATTTCCCTTGTTCCTTTATGTGATGGTCCTTAGAGTGTGACCTTTGAGAATCTTAGGTTCAGGTAGAGAAAAGGGCGTGCGTGATTTGTTAGATGGGATATGGAAGGTTGTGACCTTAGGTTTGTTGAGTTACCTTATGAGAAGTAGAGTATTGTTAAAAGAAATGGTAAGGTATAGTGATACAAAGGTGGAGGAGTGATACTTAAAATAGTTTGTAGTTGTTTAGATCCGACTCTAGGGAGGAAGGAGGTGATGCTTGAAAGAGTAAAGGTGAGATTGTCCTAGTACTGGTGTTGTTTCTCTTAGGGTGATCCTTGTAATATTCTTATGTTGACCTTAGATTGGGTTTCTCCTCAGTTGGGGAGTATGATGAATAGTATAGTTGTTGGGAGTGAGATATCCTTATCTTTTCTTTATATATTCAAGCCTTAAACTAAGAGTTATTGGTAACTTGGTTTATGTTGGAGTCTTTTATGAAAAAAGATTTTCGAAAATATTCTCCTTGTGATAAACATGTTTTGGTTGAATTCTTATTAAATGAGAAAATGAGTTTTCATGCATGACATTTCCTCCTGTTCATGTGCATTTAGGGTTGATTGCCTATTTGCTTTATGAGGTAGAGTAGTGAGCATGCCTAAATTTTTATATGAAGTTGAACTGTTGAGCATGCCATTGTGTTGTTGAGGAAGTTGCATGTTGATCCTTTTTGAGAAATTTCCTTAAATGTGCTATATTGAAAATGTTGTATGAATTTGCTTTGATGAGAACTTGCATAAGGTGCTATGTGGTGTTGAAATGAGCATGGTAAAGAATGGTGCATAAGGAGTTGATAGATGTAGTTCTATTTGCTTTAATGCATGAGGTTGTATAAGCTTTTGTTATGGAGTGATGTTCCAGCTATATATGTATATCATTATGATATTGGGTCCTTGGTTTTTATCCCTTTAAGTATTAAGTGTCATTCGAGGACGAATGTTCTTAGGTGGGGGAGAATGTAATGATCCTAAAATGAACCAGGCTTATCTAGAGATTCGCTAGTGCTATAAGGACTTCTAATTAGCTTAATTAATGTGTATGTGAGTTTTGAAGTCATTCCGATTAAGTGTGAAGTCAAACGTCAAGAAAAGACCAATACATTTGACGACTAGTGCTTATGTGTGTGTCCTGAGGTAATAAGATCTTTAAATTATGGACTATAATTTTTAGAGGAAGTGTACAAAGTCAGAGAGAGTTTGGAGGTCAAACGTCAAAGAACCTCTGAGACATTCGAAAGTTAGACTTTGGACATGCTTGTGTCTTTTTGTGTACCATAGCATGTTTCGTAACCTGTTTGATGAAATTGATAGGGTAGGGTCCTAAGACTAGACGTGCTTGTTTAAGGGTTTAACATCTGGGTACAACTCCAACTAATCCGAAAAAGGGCCTTATATAAGGACCCAACTCAACAAGGCAGACTTCCTGGCAGTGGGAATCAACGACCAGAAAAGATGGCCAGTAATTTAAATGATGTGTTGTCTACTTAGTGAGTCGATGAAGACAGTAGGGGTTCACTTTGGGGAGTTGTAGACCCAAACGAAGGGGCGTAGACCAGGTGATGGTCCGTCGTTGGGAGGGCGTCGATAAGCACCTGCACTGCCTGCAATTTTTCTGTAAAGCTTGGAGTGTTTTGGGAAATTCACCACAAGTCTTATAAATTTAAAGGACGGGTTTTTAGGTATACTTAGGTATTTTATGAGTATTAAAGAGTTTTGACCCTAATTTAGACCCTAAAACCTAAGTCAAAACCCTTTCGCTCCCTAAATTTCTCCAAAAACCTATATGAGAGATCAAGGTAAAGATGGAGTTTGATGATGGATTTTCAATGGAGTTTCTTCTTCAATTCTCTTTGTATTATAATAGTAAGGTATGAGAGTCCTTCATATAAGTATTGATATCATCTTAGAGTCAATTTCAAAGTGATTTTAAAGATTTCAAAAAGATAAAAAAGTCTAATTTTTACTATAAGTCATGGGTTATGTGATGAAATATTTTCAAACATTAAGATATGATATTATTGATGTATAATTCTCCATGAATTCTTGACGTTCTCAAATCTCTATATTTTTCTATAATATGGTTGAATTGATCATGACTTGATCATAGTAAATTCATGTGTAGCTTACTTTGGGCTATCAATTTATGAAAAGACTTTGTTAGAATCGTATATAGACTCCTTAAATTGATTATATTCATATTGTATCATGTTGGATCATTGTATGGTTTGATTATTGGTTATGCCTATGGGTAAAAACCTTTGTGAGTTGAATTGATTGAAATACCTAAGGAATGTTGATGATGATGATGGAAAGGAGGTAAGTTGGCTTGATCTGTGTATATTGTGTAGAATTGATGTAAAATTTCTTATGAATTGTATTGAGTGGTATGGTCCTTTTATGGTGGCAATGTTTATGTGTTGGTTATGTGATGTATATGGCCTTGTCAGTATTATTTATGTAAATTTTAGCAGTATCATGATATGGTTTAGATGAATGTATAATGTGACGTAATTTGATCATGTTGAAAATACGATGGCTTATATGATTATATAAAGTGAAGTATGAGAAAATATATGTGTAATATATCATAATGTGAATTTATGAAGTGTCATACTCTTGTAATGCTTATGTGATCATATGTTAATATTTATTTCATGATTCTTCCTTAAGTAATGGTATAGGATGATAAGAGGTCTAACAGGTGTCTTATGTGATAATGTTGTGTATGAATGTGTGAGATCAAAGCATGTTGTTCTTAAATGATTATGTGTGCTATAGTGGACTATGATGAGTCTCTTTATGTCTTGATGTGGTATCTTGTGTGGTAGACTTAATGTCCCTACTTGGTACTTGAATGACATTGTATGAGTAATATGATGAATGGTATGTCTTAATTTGGTAGACCTAAGTCCCTCTTCTTGATGCAAGAATGATATGTGAATAAGTGATTCCTTTACTTAGTAGGCTAAAACACAACTGTCTTTCATGTACATGATTGACTAATTTATGACCTTGAAATAAGTAAGGAAGTTTATGATATCCTTGAAGTTGAAGATGCAATGGTATCATTCTCGTGTGTTGGACTTCGAGATAGGTTGACTGTAACAACATGAAATCATCTTTAAGAAAGTCATGAAGCTATCCTAGTAACCATTGTGTGGTAGCTCTAGTGGACCCATCCTTGGTAAGGTGTATTATGATTTGATTATGACTACTATATGGTACCTCTTCATATACCATTGTGATTGAATTACTCTATGAGAACTAAGGGTAGCACTGAATGAATATGCTCGGGGAGTGACTCTACTTAACTTGATACTAGAGTACAAATAAACAATTGATATATCTTAATCATGTGACTACATTGAATGTGTCCTCATTCTACCCTATGCTAGTGGAATACCCCTATCGGAGTAGGGGAGACCTTGGATTTCATACCTAGCTAGTGATGATGAACTTATGTGATATGTGATGTGTTGGAATAGGTTATTTTTGGTAGTTTTGTGGATCATCTATGTTTTTGTGAAGGGGTTGTATGGACGACAACTTCATATTTTACTTAGGTGGGTCTTAGGATAAACTTAGTAGGGGGTCTATGTGAATATACTTATGTGATTGATGTTACTTGAATGTGTTCTATGTGTGATGATTGACTTGTGTGATGTGTCTTACACTCTTTTATGGAGGTTTTTATCAAAATGTCATGAAAGCATGTTTCTATTCTAAATGTCTCTTTTTATTGTTTTTGCATGGCTTCCATACTTAATGCATTGAATGTGCTAACCCCTTATTTTCTCTTTTTGACTAAAGTGTAGGGAATTTGAAGTCATAATATGCCTGGAGTATGGATAGGTTTATAAGAGTTGGGTTGAAGATGAAGTATTAGTGAGTTTTCATTGATTCGAGGACAAGACCCAAATGTTCCTTTTATGCCTTTAGTATTTATTTTAAGTCTTGTATGTGATTAGTCCCTATGTTGCACATTCCAAGTATTATATGGTTTAAAGAGACGTATAAATATAGATGATTTAAAGAAAGTCTTCCTCTATCCTATTAATGAAATTATTTCTTTGTGAGTCATGAAATTTTTAAATTCTTGCTTCGAGGGTATCTTATGCGATGATTGATACGCGAGGCTTGTGTGATACTTCTTGAAGTGTCATTTTCCCTGTAACGACTTGAGGATGCCATTTCTTCTAGGTTATGCCTCTTGGTCGTGACACTTGAATAATGAAAAAAAGGTTAATAAAAGCCTTGAAGTGAAAGACCTTTATGGTGTCCTTCTTGAGCGGAATGATGGACTTGGGAGTAGGTTGGCTGGAACGACATGAAACTATCTCTAAGGAAGTCATAAGAGCTATCCAAATAGACTTTGGTTGACAGCCCTAGTGGACCCATCCTTTGAAGAAAAAGTATTATGAGTCGGTAGGCTTAGTAATGCTACCTTCTCAAATACACCTAGGAAATGAATTACTCAACTATAAACAATGCAAAGCACTGAGATAATATGCTTGTAGTAGTAGCTCTACTTGAGTAGGAGACTAGGGTATAAAGAATCCCTTGATATTCCTTAACCATGTCCCATCATTACTAGTTCTAACTTTGTCAAGTACAACACCTTCCACGGTGTGGGGTCCTTATAACATCGGATTCCATACCTAGATAGTATGTTCTATGTCGGCTAGTGCCTATTCTCATCATATGGGATGTGCATTCTAGTATTAGAGAAGTTATACAATGTGTAGGTAGTGGAATGAGAAGCTATCTATACATTGCATGTGTAAGCTCTGAAGATGCTAGGATGAGTTCCCAAGGTATTTTAATACAATTATGTGAAGTCCTATAATAGTTTAATTATCTCTTAAATGGATTAACTAATCATGATGAGTTAAGTTAATGCGTGTGGAATAGAAAGGTTCTTATCTAGGGTAAGTTTGAGGATTGCTTAGGTAGACTTGGAAGTGTGTATAGGAGGTCTCTTCATGTATTACCTAGGTAAGTGTTGAGTAACCTTATCTGGAGAGTCGATGATGAAAAGTCAATAATCTTACTTTGGGAAGTCTTGAGGATCATTTGGATGTGTATGAAGGGGTTGTATAGGCAACCGCTTCATATCTTACTTAGGTGGATCTTAGGATGACCTTTTTTAGGAGACCTAAATGTTATATGGATTTTAAGTGATTATGTATCTTATGAATTACATTAATATGCCTTATATGTGAATATTGACTTGACAATGGTTTTTATACTTGTTTTGTGATTTTTTTATCAGACGAGCACAAAAAGTATTAGCATGGTTTTCATATATATATGCGAAGATTGATGTCTAAGGGTTTGTATAAGACCACCGAGATGTCAGTATGCTGCGTAGTGACTTGAGGGGACTGCTGGGTCGGTTCAATGTAGATCTCCAGTTTATTTGTTTGATGTAGGTGAAGCAGCCTTGAAAGGAATAAATTCAGTCCATGATACTATGCAGAAAGTGCAAATCATTAGAGATATACATAAGACAATCTAGAGTTGTCAGAACTCTTATGCAGATGTAAAAAGAAAGGAACTAAAGTTCCTAGTTGATGATTGGGTTTTTCTCGAAGTGTCACCTATGAAGGGGGTCATGAGATTTGACAAGAAAGGGAATCTGAGTCATAGATATGTAGGACCTTACAATTTTCGGAAAATGATTGATAAAATGTCTTATGAGTTGGAGTTTCCAGCAGAATTAACACCAATGCATCCTATTTTTCGCATTTCACTTTTAAGAAATGTGTGGGTTATCATACATCCATAGTGACATTATGGAGTGTGGACGTGAAAGATAGTCTGTCATATAAGGATGTACCAGTTGATATTCTCTATCATCATTTAGAAGGTTGAGAAACAAAGAATTCACTTCAATCAAGGTTTTGTGGAGGATTTCATCCGTAGAGGGAGCTACTTGGGAAGCAGAACCAGCCATGAAGTCCAAGTATCCTCACCACTTTCCTTCCAATTTCATTCCAGCTTGAGGTAATAGTTCCACTTCATTTTTTCAGTCATTCACGCGCAAATTCATTCTTAGTATTATGTTTCTTCAGTTTGTACTTACATTTTCAACTTATTTGCAGTTGTTGGAACTCAGTTCAACTAGAAATCAATTTATAGTACTTGGTGGTAGGTATTCCACCTCCTTCCCTCCATAATCAGATAGGTTAGTCTTCATTGTAGGATGAATGTTTCCATAGGGAGATGATATAACAACCCGTATAAGATATATACCAAAATTACAGACTTTTAGAAGTTGCAAGTACCACTGACGGAAAAAAACTATGGACCATCAATCGACTTACGGTCCAGTAAACTGTAGAACTTTAGTCATATATATTTTAATTACTTATTTTATTGAGAGTATCATAACACCAAGTTGGACTAGGGTTAAGCGTACCCAAATACTCCAAGAACTAATAGCCACGTAGGTTGTAAGTCCCCTACGTGGGAATCATTTTATTGATCACGCCATTATGTCTCTATTCCTTTTGCTTGGTATATTGGGTCCTCTTGATGGGGTGTATACGTCAGACTCCACTGTTCTCATATTGTTTTATTATCGGTTAGTAATTACTCCCATAGTTCAGTTATACTCCATTACATTGACCGTATTTCAGTTTTCAGTCTCAGAAATTTATAACCTGGTCATTGCATTTAAATTAGTCATGTTCAATATTTTAGCATCCTTATCACGTTCAGATTATTTCATTGCTTTATTTCTTTGTACAATTGTATATTATTTCAGCTTTACTCTATCCTATATGCTCAATAATTTTCAAGTACTGACGCATGCGTGTGCTATATCTTTTTTGATGTAGGTTCAAGTTCTCAGCATCCAAATCACGCTTAGATCGTTTCCCGATCTTTAGTTCAACAAAATCAATTGGTTGAGTCCGCATTCTCTGATGATAATACTCATGAGTTTCTTTTAAGTATTTTTAGTCCTTTAGTTTTAGTTTTGCTAGAGTTAGCTGGGACCAGGGTAACATAGAGGGTATTTTCACACATAAGTTAGATTCAATTTGTATTAAGTAAATATATTTTTGTATTAAAATCCTCAGTTTTCATATATCTCATTTATAGTATATGTCTATTCGAAATTGTTTCATATATTATTTATGATTATTGATTCTCCATCAATTTACTATCAATTTATCTTTACTATGCTCATGATCATGCTAACAAGGTTAGCTTGGGATCACTTGTGGTCCTAGGTCCCGTGTTTGCGTCTTAGGGGTAGCTCGGGGTGTGACAATTTCCTTTCACTTCTTTGACTTTTCCCTCTTCTAGTCTTCATCACATTTATTCCAAAGAAGGTTAAGGCTTAATGGATGTTCAAGAGAGGTTCACACACTCACAAGGGAGGTCACAAAAGAGGTGTATGTAAAATTTGCTCACACTCTGTAAAATTACCTAAGTTAATATCAAGAGAAAGCATTACTTATTTGACTAGACTAAGGGGTAAAATTCTAGTATTGTCATGCATGGTTCAAGAAAAGCTTATCACACAAGGCATCAACACTTGAGTCAAACAACACTCCACAATTTTGCTTTTGTGCAACGCTCATTACCAGAAAATCAATTTGACAAATGGCTAGTAAATCAAGATACAAAGAGTTTACATATTCTCTGTACAAATGTTCAATTGCAAGCACTATTCAAGTTATCGGTATGGATCCAAACCGACACACAAATATTCCTAAGAACAACCACATTTGAGTGCATGCAAGGGGTATCCAAAATTTGAGAAAACTTCAAAAACTTTTAGAAGGGTCAACATAATTTTATAATTAAAAATAGATAGGACCTGTAAGCTCAAACATCCACAAAAATTAGATGAAAAAACAAACTTTAAGCAGAACGACCCAAATAAAAGCAAAAGCAACACAACAATATTCATCACAAACGGCGTGGGCCTCACTCTATTAAAATAAAAACGTATCTATCCTCAAAGAAAAATAAAAGTATATAAAGATAAATATATAATAAAACAAATATGTAGGTAAATAGAGATCCTATCTATGCAGTCTCTCTAGCTGTCGGGTTCTTCGTGTCTGGTGCAACGCTCTATATATAGGTGTCAGTATTTCAAATAAACTTGGAAAGACCAGTCTCACTGGACTCCGCAACAGGTGAAGTTTCCAAGGAATCTTGCACAACAACTCAGAGCATAAATTCTTCAAGATCATTCTTGTATTCCTCCGGAGCTTCGTCAACTTCTTTTAGCATCTCATCATTAGTTTCTGATTTCACCTCTGGATAACGTGTATGCTCCATGTCATCTCCATGTCTTGTAATGGTTATAGGCCTCTCATGTGTATATGGAATTTCCACTATTCCATATATCGCAGGAATATCAATGGACTTCAGGTTGTCCACATCCTTTCTTATCTCAACGATGGTGGCCCTCAAGGCCATCACTTCCTCTGTGGCTCCTTGATCGCTCTCACACACCTATATGCTAGAATCTAGGGTATCTATAGTGGTTTTCAGTGGCTGCACAATAAAGTGGTTGTACGACATCATCTAGGGTAGACTTAACCATGAACTGAATAGAGCTTTCTATGTTGGCAACTCGATAATGAGCAATGTTGTTCCATCTGGATCAAGGATGCCTAGGTGATTTCATCACGGTAAGAAACAACAACAGTAGGTCTGGGTGGTAGTGTAGGAGAAGAAGAACCTGGAATATCATCAAGAGTATCTGTAGAAGTGGATATACATGAAGGACATCGGGCAAGAGTATACAAAGTTGTTTATGCGGGCATAGATCTAACTTCCACCCCTTCCTATTATTTCTTTTCTGCTTGGTCCTTGAGATGTTCAGCTTTGGTTCTTTGGATATTAGTGGAGGTTATAGGCACCACTTCTACATCTCTCTTAGCATCTATACACATTCGAGCTCTTTTGCACAACTCGGTGATCAATACCAGAAAAGGGAGAGATGTCTAACTCTGTTTAGCTCGCATATGTATCACAAAATCAATGATCGTTGCAAGATTGGTTCTAGTTTTATCCATGATTCATTCTAAACAAGATTCGTTCTCATGGTGAAGAATCAATTAATTTTGTGACAGCAAAATTGTGCTGCTTATAAACCCAAACAAGTATCTTGCATCCCCATTCAGATGTTTTCAATTGAAACTCCTTCTGCTAACCATTTTGTAGCACCCTAATCTGAGATCAATGGATCTAACAACTAGTTCATCTAATCCAATGTCTTTGTTTTAATTAGGTGTTAGCATTCACCGAAAATCTTATTGGACATACTAATACCGTAGTGATATTCTCACTGTCACAAGTTACATTCCTCTCTTAGACGACCAAATAGTCGACTCTTTTGAAAGATAATACCATCATCTTCCCCTGAGGTAGTAATGCACTGTAAGAACAATAAAATTATTTGACCATCTTCGTATGCATGATCTATGGATTTTTAAAAAAATATTTGAAACTTTTGGTGTTTCAGGGAATCAATTATATCTTGATATCTATCGATAACCCCGTCGATGGATAGTCGCTTTTCCTCAATAATCATTCGTAACCCTTCAGAATTTGATCTATTTGTTGACTTAGGTAGGGAACCTTGGAATATAGGGGTTAGCAATGTTACCTACTCTTAATTTGGAGGAGTCGGAGTGGTAAGTTTAGGATTTCAGATCTTAGAAGGATCATTCAACTTTAGATTTTATCTCATTTATCATTGCCTTTTCCACTTCATCTTCATAAGACACTATACTCTATCATATTTTATGGGGATAGTGGTGTAGAAAACCATGTTGTCATAGCTTGCGTCAAATAACTCCAGAGTGTTGGATTTTCCCTTGCGGTTTCCTTCAACTGTGGACAACTTGGGGGTATTGTACCTAGATACAGTTGTATTCTCATTGATTTCGATCCCATTTTCCTTCATTTGGGTTGGCTGTTTGTCCATGTAGCCAAAACATTAGAGAAGATTTAGCAAGTTTATTCGATCATAGAAAATGTATTGTAGTTAAACTCGCTAAACCTGTCGGTGAGGCACCGAATTGCTTTGGTTAACAAAAATGTGTTCTCTGAACATCTTAACATAACTATTAAAGAATATTGGTTGTGTGTATCCTTTTAACAATTTACCAATACCTTTTGGTGATGAAGTGTTAGGCTGTTGAAGTTTCAGTGCACTCATAGGTTCAAGGGTTGGGGGCAAACAAGGGGAAAAACACGAGTAAAACTTGCAATTTTCCGATAGCCTTTGGCAATCCAAGATGTCTAGCCGAAAGTTATTGAATCAACCAATAATCTTACACAAAATTAAGGGCGGCATGGAGACATTAAGTGAACCGCTAAAGGATCTGGTGAGCTCGACCAAGTTCGTTAAATTACCCAACCTGCTCACACTTGATCCACCCTCTTTATTTCGACCCCACAACCCCCAAAAATAAAATTAAATTATGTAGGAATGAGGTTAAGGTCAGATGAATGATATCAATAATGATAAAATCGCAATATGTACAGCCTTACAAGATTTTGTTTATATTAATATGCTCCAAAAAGTGATTTTTATCGTCATGATTAAAATAGGCAAAAATTTGCAAGTTTAAATAGGCAATCAATTATTCTAATCCTATTAGAGAGGCCAAACACATAACAATATGACACGAATATTGCAAATAAGGGTTGAAAATTTGGAAAATAAAAATAAAATTTTGGGGTTTGAGGAACTAACCTTTAATGCTGATCGAAATGTGATTGAAATTCTAGGTGACAAAGAAATTCTATTTCTCAGCACAAATCAACCACTAAAACGCTAATTGAAAGCAAAGATAATGAGGACACTACTTTGGTGTGAGGTTTTGATGTTTAAAAGCAAGAGAGAAAGAGTTAAAGAGTTCAAATTTATAGACCTTTGGCAATTTTAAGCCCTTCTAACGTGTCCATTCTACGACGTTAGTAGGACTTCACTGTTACGCTCGGAGACACACCAAGTGGTCTACTATTTTGCCTCATTTTACTGGACCTCCAATGTGTTATGAGTTTATTTTAGTAATAACTCATCCTCCACATGTACCATGTATCTAAAGAAAGATCCGATGTTTACTGCAAGGGGCAGGTCGAAATCTCTGGCACCATCTTTCCAGCTAATGGATGAAGATACTGATGCACAAACTTACACTTCATATGTCCTACCTAATAATAGGACATTGCCTATTGCACTCGGAATTAAAAGAATCAATCATGACTGGTGAATGTCGACATAGTCAATGCCTCCCACTTTGATGATTAGATTACATTGATCAGTTCTCCAGCCAGTGCTAAGTCTGCTTCTACTTCTAGCTCTAGCTCTGTGTTTGACTTAGTCCTAATGGTTTCAATGCCTCATCCTATGATGCTAATAGTATAGAAAAATAATGCTCGTGCCCTTCTTAATAATGTAGCAGGTGGCCAAGCACTATCCAACACAAGTGAAGCAATTTTTTATTTACTTAATAAACTGTTAGAAGGTAACTAAAAGTTAAAAGGGAGACATTTCTAGAACCACAACCTAAAATTCTGTAGGGAAATTAGATGTAGACAAAGCTACTACTTTGAATGCCAAAATAGACGCAATGCAACATAGCATGACTTTACAATTTAAGCAGTTGGCTCTAAATCAAGCCCCACTAAACGTGGTGAAACAAGTAGAAAACTGGTATGAGGTATGTGATAGTGGGAACACATGATACTGAGCAATGTGAGGCAAACTCAGATTTTGTAAATAATGTGGGTAATATGAAAAGGGGACAAGGCCAAAAAAATTATGGTAATAGTGACAATCCTAGTTGGAGGAACCATCCTAAACTTTTCTTGGGGTGGGAATCAAAACAAAAATCAAGCACAAGGTCCAAATCAGTACCATACCCAAGCGGCTGGGTAGCAATACCAAAATCCAAACCAAAGTGTGAACCAAAGTGTATCCAAAGGTGGGATGACCAATGAAGAGCTATTCCAAAATCTCCTGTCTGAAATGGGGACCAAGTTAAATGCTAGAATAGATAAGCAAGATGAGAACATCAGGAACATCTACATGTCCAAAATGAGTTTAGAGAAACAAGTTGCACAGGTGGATGATTCTTTGAACTTTCGTCCCCAAGATGGGATATCTGGTGATACTGAGCCCAACCCAAAGCATATGCATGCACCAAGTACTATAAGAAGGATACAATTAGAGAAACTAGCACCAAAAAAGAGAGACACTGAAGCAAAAAATCACAAAAAGGAAGTCGAAGAGGTAGTAAAAAGTCAAAATGTTGAGACACCCACACCTTAAAAGAAGTTACCACGTCCGTTTCCACAAAAGCTGAAGAAGCAGAAAGAAGATGAATGCTTTGGTAAGTTTCTCTCTCTCCTTAAACAAGTTCACATTAATCTACCTTTGGTTGTCATTTTGTAGGGTGTCCCCAAGTATGCTAAATACGTGAAGGACATGTAGCAAGAGGCGACTCATAGAGTATGAAATTGTAGCATGTACCACATATTGAGTAATGCAACTCAAGGATTCAAAATAGATTGCCCACAAAGTTAAAGGATCCAAGTAACTTTACAGTGCAAGTCACTATTGCGCAAAGTGTTCATTCCTGGAAGTTATGTTATTTAGGGGCAAGTATAAATCTTATGCCCTTATGTTTGTATCAAAATCTTGGGTTGGGTATACCTAAAATAACCAATGTTATTCTCCAACTCGTAGGTAGATCCATTCCTATGCTCAAGAGGGTGGTAGAAGATTTGTTGATGCAAGTAGGTTCATTGAACTTTTTTTTTGTAGATTTTGTGGTGTTAAACTTTGAACCTGATTCTGAGGTCTTATTCATCTTGGGAAGACCTTCCTTGGCCACGGGTAGGGCATTGATAGATGTAGCAGCTGGCTAACTAACCATGGAAGCACATGATAAGGTGGAAATAATTGGTGTGTACTGTACTAAAAAAATTCTCTCTGTTTATGAAGAGTTGTTGGCAATCACTATGGTTAATCACATGGTAAAATCACATGTACTTATGCCTGAAGATCCTTTAGAGAATGTTTTAGGGGGTTATGAGGTAGAGCGAGATTCTAAAGCACAAGATATAGAGTCATGCTTAAATCTAGCTTTAGTAAATACTCGTAGGATTCAAAATGAGTCATTAACTTGTGAGTTGGTCCCTCCACCAAAACTATCAATATAAGAATCCCATAAATTGTAACTCAAAATTCTTTTGGCTCACCTAAGGTATGCTTATTTGGGTACTAATGGAAGTTTGCCTGTTATATTTTCTGCAGATTTGTTTGACTTACTAGTTAAGACTGCATTGAGGATATTAAACCAAAGGAAGAAAGAAATTGGGTGGCAGATGAATGAAATTCATGGAATTAGTTCGGCTTTTTGTTTGCACAACATTTACATGGAAGAGGACCACAAACCTAAAGAAAAACAACAATGTTGTCTAAACCTTGTGATGAAAGAAGTGGTAAGGTTATAAAGTATTAAATGCTGGAATTATATACCTAATCTCAGATAACAAGAGGGTGAGTTTGGTACAATTGTGTTTCCAAGAAGGAAGGTATCAATGTGGTAAGGAATGAAAATAATTAAGTGATCCCTAATATGACATTGATCAAGTGGCGTATTTGTATGGATTACCGAAAACTAAATGATGTTACTCGGAAAGATGACTACATTTTTTAATTCATTGATTAGATGCTTGATCAACTAGAAGGGTAGGAGTACTATTTCATCTTATATGGGTAAACAGGGTAAACCAGATTTTTATTGCACTGAGGACCAAGAAAAACCACATTGACTTTTCCTTAGGAAACATATGGTTTAAAATGCATGCCTTTCAGACTTCGCAATGCAACAACGACATTTCAAAGGTGCATGATATCCATTTTTTATGACATGGTTGAAGGTTTTCTGTAGGAATTGATGGATGATTTTTTAATCTTTGGGAAGAAGGTATGTCTCCGGAATCTTGACAAGGTACTTGCTAGATGTGATGTTACCAACTTAGTGTTAAATTTGGAGAATTTTTGTTTTCTTGTTAGAAAGGGGATAGTGTTGGGATATAAGGTGTCTAAATCTAGTTTGAAAGTGGATAAGGACAAAGTAGAAGTCATTGAGAAATTGCCCCCTCTTAATTCTTTAAAAAAAGGGGTGCATAGTTTTCTTTGCTATGCAGGTTTTGTCGGTGATTCGTCAAGATCTTTCAAAGATTTCACGATCCATGTGCAGTATTTTCGAGAAGGTGGTGAAGGTTAAGTTTGATGCATTGTGTTTTAGAGCTTTTGTGCTTATCAAATGGAGCTTAATTGAGGCTCCTATTCTAATTGTGCCAACTAATGTGTAATGCTAGTGATAAAGCAGTGGGTGCAGCTTTGGGATAGAGAAAGAATAGAGTGTTCCACTCTATTCATTATGCAAGCAAGACCCTTGACTCCATAAAAGAAAACTACACAGTGAATGAGAATGAGATACTAGCTCTAGTGTTCACCTTCGGCAATTTCATATCATATTTGGTAGGAGCCCAAGTAATTGTTTTCACTAACCATGCATATATAAGGTACCTTTTAAATAAAAAATATGTTAAACCAAGGTTGATCCATTGGATATTGCTTCTCTAAGAATTTGACCTTGAAATCAAAGATAGGAAAGGTATAGAAAATCAAATAGTTGACTATTTATCAAGGTAGGAAGATTTCTAAAATGTGAATGAGGGTGAGAAAATCCAATAAAAGTTTCCGGATGAGCAATTGATGGCTCTGTATATCTCCCAACTGCAATCGTATGTAGAAATCGTGAAATTAATGTGAGTGGAGACTATCCACCAGGTAACCACCCAACAAAAGGAAAAGTTAAACCATGATGATAAGTTCTACATCTGGATGAATCAGTTTTATTCAAGAAAGGCGTAGACAAGGTAATAAGAAGGTGCATTCCGGTAATTGAGGTTCAAAAAGTTCTTGATAGACGTTATGCAAGCCTATATAGAGGTCATCTGGTGGTTGATTATGTGAAAAAATGTGTCGAGGTAGTCGATCTTCATTCTAATGACTCAATATTGGTGATCAAGTTCATCAAAACACATATTTTCACGCGTCTTGGCACTTTAAGATCAATAATAAGTGATGGAGGTATGCATTTCATTAACAATATTGTTAAGACCTCCTTGCTAAATATGGTATTCTCCATATCGGTTCTACAACTTATCATCCTCAAACTAGTGGCCAAGTGGAGATGTCGAATTGAGAAGTCAAGAAGATATTACAGAAAATGGTGAATGCACAAAGGCAAGACTGGTATAAGAAGTTAGATTATACTTTGACGGCAAATAGGACTGCATAGAAGACACCTATAAGAACTTCTCCTTACCATATTATATTTTCAAAAGCATGTCATCTTCCAGATGAATTAGAGCATCAAGCTTAATTGGCTATAAAGAAGTTAAACTTGGACAAAGAGCTAGTAGGTAAAATGAGAGTAAATCAACTGCATGAACTTGAAGAGTTTAGGGTTCACGCCTATGAGAATGTCAGGATTTATAAATAGAAGACAAAAAGGTGGCATGACAAGCATATTGTAGCTCGTACCTTCAATCCCAGAGATAAGGTATTACTCTTTAACTCGCGATTAAGGTTGTTTTTCTGTTAAACTTAAATCAAAATGGTATGGTCCTTACGACTTGGTGAATGACACAACATAGTACAGTTGAATTTCAAGGTGAAATTGGCCCCGCATTCTTAGTCAATGGGAGAAGAGTTAATACTTAATTTGATGATGATTCTGATCTTGATCGAAGGCTGTTGTTGTAAAAAATGAATGATCCAAGTTGCTTCATGGCGCGACATTAATAGAGCTACATGGGAGGCAACCCATGATTACTCTGTAATATATAGGTGGAAATTTTTCTTTATTTGCAACTTAGTTTTTACTAGTAAAACACATAAATAATTAAATTGTAGGTCATTGCACTGACAGGCGCGCCGCGCCAAGGCAAGGAGAACTGAGGACCTCCTTAGGCGCACTAGCAAATGCGCCGCTCCTCCATCTCCCCCAGCCTGGCATACAGGCAGACGCGCCGTACCAAGGCAAGGAAGACTGACATGCTTCACAGGCGCGATGTCCCTCCATCGCCCCACAATGCAATTTTTTTAAATCTAGGTTACATCTGGATTTAACCTAACAAACCTACAACAAAACCCTCCACTTGCCCATTCTTGCCCCCCCATTCCCATGTTTTAACCCCCAAACCACCAAAAACACTTCTTGTTCCTTTTCCCCAAACATTTCTCCTCCCACCGATAAAACCCACTAACCCCCCATCAAATCCTCCAACCACCCTTATATCTTCCTCATACCCTATAAATCAAACCCTTCTCCCCTTACTTTTCTTCTTCATTCCCAAATATTTCTTCTCTCTTTCTCCAATACCCAATATGACCCCCCCTTAAACTTGAATTTTTTTCTTTCTTCTTTTTTTTTCTTCATAGAATAATGGGCCCTAAAGTGAAGAATGTGATGAGTTCAAAGAGAAGCCGAAAAGGCAAATCTTTCGGGTGCGCTAGTGGTCATGAACCGTCACAAAAATTTGGCAAGAATGAAGTGGAAAGACATAGATGGGATTTTTTTGAGTGTCATTGGGAAGCGAAAATCATGGGGTTTGAATATGTGAATGAGGTAAGCCTACTGTCTCAATTTTTGGCTATCTATAGAACTATGAATGAGTTAGGCTTATGTTTTATGTTTGATAATGCCGGAGACTGTAATTTAACTTAGATGCATGAATTTCATACAAATTGGGTAACTGATACTAAGTATAAGTATGTGCAAGTTTTGATTGAGGTGTTGGGGACCCTAGAGTGTGATGCTGACATATTTAATGATTTGAAGGATAAACCTCCATATAGGGATATCCAACATACTTTGTGTGGGGTCGAGTCTAATTCTAGGTGGCAAAGGAGTAAGGACACGGGGAGGCATAACACCCTCTATTTTTCTAATTTCAATCAGGTGGCTAGAGTGTGGTTGAAGATATTGTGTAGTGTGATCCTTCCCGCTAAACACTTGATTGATGTGACTCAAGATAGGGTGGTGTTGGTGCACATGTTGATGAAAGAGATGTCCATTAATATGAGGGAAATTCTGCGACAGAATATGATGAAGTTCTTGAATAACTTGAGGTGGAGATTTTGTTATAGGGGTTAATTACCCATTTTTCAGAGGAGTCATGAGATTTAGGATGACAAGTTATACATGACTGTTGTTAGGAACCTGGATCTGACAGGTAAGTTTGTTGATGTCTTGCACACTAAGGTGCTAATCACATTCCACAGGCCTGTTTTGTCAACCCTAGATAGGCAAGCCCGGATGGCAGCGTCATGGTATGCATATTTTGGATGGGTGAGTTGTAGTTGTAGATTGGAGGTGGTCCAGTCACTGATGAGGAGATGTAGGCTTTGGCTGAACGCTATCCATTGATCGATGGTGCAGCCTATCTGTGCAAGACTAGTCCGACATTTTCTGATCTTGCGGACGATGATAATCCCACTAGTGATAAGGCCATGAATATGGCAGAGGTAAAAAACATTGTGGATGAGAAAAATGCCTTAATGGTGTTTGACCATGGCGACGATGAGGCTTAGAGGCTCCAGGGAGTATTTCTACCTTTTACTTTGTTTTTGTTTTACACTAATGATAGTGCTTATCTTTGTAACTGTGAGATGGGGGTATTTTGTATGTATATAGTTGTTTACCATTTCACCGAGTCTAGTTTTAGTCTTTTTTATTTTAGTATGTTATTTTTGCTTTTCGGTTCCTCAAATTTTAATTTTTTGGTACTTTTGCAGAGGATTGTCCCGTTGACACGTATCGGATTAGATTATTGCTTTATCGAGTATTAGAGTCATCGTAAGAGTGACAGTTCCCAATGATAGATGGATGTCAACCATCTTAAGGGAACTTAGTCGTATAGATGAGCAGGATAGAGAAAACCAACCTTGGTCTTTTGAAGTTATGCCCCAATAAGATAGCCAAACTTCATGGATAGTTATTCTTGAAAAAATACAATGACTTGTTGTCCTTGTAATTACCCTGTGTTCGTAAGTTAGACTGAAATGTTTACATATGGGCTTAATTATGTATCAATACCATAATGCAAATTGTGTGAGCATGTTTGTGTATATCTGTATGCGTGTCATAATGCCATATGTGGTGATAGTCTATTAGATCTTTCTTGACTTGATATTTAGAACTTGTCATTAGTGTTAATGAGTAGCTAGTATGAATTAAGGAATCTAATTGAGGTAATTCTTTGGAATAGCCAATTCATGACTCTACTAGTATGCCTACCATGAAGTTGACCCATTGAGCCTTTAGCCTTATTTATTTGAAAATCCACACGATAAGTCGAAACTCATTGTTTGATACCAAGTCTTTAGATCTTTGTAATGTCCTTAATGCACTATGTTAAGAAGAAGGATTGAAAAATAAGTTGAATAAGCTAAGGGTGAATTACTACTTTGTGTGAAAAAAACCAAAGATCCTAAATTGGCACTGGTCCTTAGTGAAAATGCGCACCTCGACTAAAATTGATGGTGGCTAATTCGGGACTGCTCAAAACATTGGCTCTGGTCCTATCAAAGATAATGTGTACCTTACTAAGACAAAAAATCTTGAGTTTAGTTTGCTAGTGCAAAAGAATTTAAAAAAAAAGAAATAAAAGGGAAAATATGGAGAAATAAATGGTACTTAGTCATGAAAGGTGTATTAGAATAAAATAATAGTTGAAGGATGGTGTAAATTGTAACATGTGCATTAGGTAGGAGCAGTCACTATAATGAACTCTACATATTCCCTCTATTACCTAAAGAAAACATTACAACCAAATGAAAGTCCTCTTAATTCCTTGAGAAGTACAATGTGAAAGTTGAAATACACTAGGGGCAAGCATATGGCATTTTGAGGAAAGTAAGTACTTCACTTGTGAGCGTGAGTTGATTGTTTTGAAAAAATAGGTCTTGTGATTGTTATTTTGTTTGAGTTAAAGGTTTTACTAAAAAACATAAATTAATGAGGGTATATATGACATGTAGAGGATTATCTAGTTAATATGGTGGTATGAGTTTACATTAGCCCAGAAGGAGTTATTCTTTGAGCATGTGTTGTACTTGGCATATGTGTGGAAAATTGTTGCATCTAATGTAAAACTACAAAATCATGATTAAAAAGGTTTAGTTGATTTTTAAGGTGAGTTGATAAATCCAAGGGGTCGTGAAACAAAGTTGATAGTCTAAAGATTGTATGAGGACAAACAAAAGTTAAAGTGTGGGGTGGCGATCTTAGTAATATTTATATGCCTAATATATCAATAATCGCCCATGTTTTGGTGTTATTAAAGGATGATATTTAGGTATTGTCTTGATTTTGTGTTTGATTGCATTGAATAAGCACTTATGCACATGATTAGTCATTTAAGGAACTCTCGGATAAACTGTAGCTGGAGCGAAGAAAAACAAGGAGAAGAGACAGACGTCAAAAAATGACTAAGTGTGGAAGCACCCAGGCGAGGCACACAGGTAGGCGCTCCACGCTAGGGCTTGTCGCTTAGAGACAATGTTAAGGAGCGTTGGCAGGTGTGCCGCCCCAGGGCTGTCGTTTAGAGCCTGTGTTGTGAAGCGATTGAGGCGTGCCGTGCCAGGATATGTAAATTACCAGGTGCTGCTTGGCACAATGGAGGCGCACCTCCCCACGCTAATTCCGACTTCAAAATTTTTAATCATTACTGGGTGCTCTAATTTGAATAGTACTTGTTTTGAAATTTATCTACTACTATAAATAGATCATATGGTTGCCATTGTTGGGGTACGACATTTTGTTTAGTGTGCAAGGGCAAAAATCAAGTTTGTGATCTTCTTAACTCTTCTGTTTCACAGAATTTTTATGAAAAATTATAATTTCTTGATTATTAATAGCATGAGTAGCTAAACGCACGAGTTCTAGGGTTGTATCTATGAATTTATTATTGAATAATTTAGGTTCCATGAGTTGATCTTCGGTTTTCATCGCAATTTTTTTTTGTATTCCTGTTTTTCTATATCTTGATTGGCCATCTAAGAATAATTCTATTGTCTTAATATTGAATTGACCATAGGAGAGATTAGATCAACCAGATATAGATAGCTCGGTCTGCCCATTAAATTGAGGAGATTAGTGTTCAGAGTAACTCCCGAAAGACGAACACCTAGCTTTATTAGGAAATTGGATGAAATATAAATCCTCGCTAGTTAGTTTATTTATCCCCGCTCAATGATGTAGTTAGATAGGTAACTTTGGTATGTGATAAGAGATGGATAACCCGGATAATACTATTAACCCAACAAGTAATTGACAATTGAAGTTAGTTCTAAGCCGATTTTATGGTCATGACATTTGTTACATGTTGCATCCCTATAGTTGCTTTTAATCTTTCCTGAAACTTTACACCAAAGTCGTTCACTATTATTTACTTTAAATTCATGAATACTAGTATTTGTCAACCATAAAACAATCAACCTCCAAAGTAGTTATTTTTCTCTTTAATAGTGGAATTGAGTGTGTATATAAGTTGATCATAAGTTTATTGGTAATGATAACTTGTATCTAATATAAATTATATTACTTGCACGACCACGTACACTTGCGTTTATATTGGGGAGAAACAGAATCTTCCGCTCCTCACCATGTTCTACCAATAATCAAATTCGTGTGTTTTGATTGCTAAAGTGTGGCCCCAACCGTATAGAAACCGCGGATAATAACCTTTGATATATAATACTTATAACTCACAAACTAGTTTAGCTGTGAGTGGAGCTTGGTCGGCGGGCTTGGTTGGTCTATCAATCGAACCTTGAAGGTTTGATGCATAGGAAGAATAAAACTCAGTGACGATCTCCTCGTTGTATGACACTGGGTTATTAGCCATCTACTCGCACATGTGTCGCTAGATGGCATGGATGTAAGGCATAGTGTGAAGGCTTCCTATGAGTGCTCGACACTCCACTATGATCAATCAGGCTATCATTTCCTTTTGTGTCAGCATGCGCACATCTCTCTATATTTGTCAGTGCCCACTCATGCCCCATCTATTGGGCTCCTAAGCAACAGGACTAAGATCTTATTTAGAGGAACTAGAGTTGCAACTAGACCCTCAAAGAAAGCATGAGCTAGTACGTCATTCATCATTTGTGTGAAGCGTGCCCACTGTTGGTACATGCTTTCCCCATGCTATTATTTCACTTTCAGCTTGGTAGTTATCTTGGATGGGTGGAATCAACTCAAGAACTTCTTTGTTAGACCAATCCAAGTAGTAATGGACTTTGGTGGTTCATAATCTAACCATCACCTTGCGGCTCCCAACAATGAATATGGGAACAATGTTAGTGTTACATATTCTAGTGAGACTTAAAATGGGATGTAGGTATCATTGATCTCTATGAAGTTCCTAATATGGGGTTCAGGATCTTCATGGGGGAGACTAGTAAATTGCCCATTAGTATGGAGAATTTGCACCATATTCAGCTTTGATTCAACTCTTCCCCCCGGTACAGGTTTCCTAAATACTCGATGCCAAATTAGCGGTGAGTGGGACTGCCACATCTCTCACTAGTCTTGTTGGAATGGTAGGGACATAAGGGAGTATTACTTTGTTATCAACATTCTCAGAATTGTTTGGATACATAGGATTATTCACATCTTCCGTATTGTCTTAATGATAATTAACACTATTCCCATAATTTCCTAACCCTAATTACCTGTATTGTCTTAATGATAATTAACACTATTCCCATAATTTCCTAACCCTAATTACCCTTGATTCATTTTTCTTTGCTAATCTAGAATTCTTTCAGGTTCATTGTAAGAAAAAACTAGATCTCATTTCTGAGCTAGACCTGAATTTCAAATGCCTGCAGTAAACAAGCTAAAATCAAGAAATTAATACTTGAGTATTCGAACTGTGGACTTAAAAAACTTGAGTATAAATAAATTTATAAGTCCTCAGTATCGGTACAAAAAACTTGTTGCTCCCAATATATACGCAACTGTACGTAGTCGGGCAAGTAATATAGTTTGTATTAAAAAGGAGTTATCATTCCCAAGGGTCTTATTATCAACTTATATTCACACTCAATTCTACAATTAAAAATAAAAGTAACTACTTCACATGTCTATTGTTTTATTGTTGACTAATACTAATATGCATGAATTTAAAGTATATAATGGTGAACGACTTTTGTACAATGTTATAGGAAAGGTTAAAAGAAACTCTAGGGCTGCAACATATATCTAATGGCATGCATAATTAAATCGGCTTAGAACTAACTTGAGTTGTCAAATTACTTGTTTATACAGTTAATTGTATGATCTAGGTAAACTACCTCTCGTCGCCTACCCCTGTTATCTATCTAACTACATCATTGAGTGGGGATAAATAGACTAAATGGCGAGCATTTATATTTCATCCTTTTTCATAACCAAGCAAGGTGATTTTCTTCCGACGTCACTCCTGACACTAATCTCCTCAATTTGATCCCTATGGTCTATTTAATCTCTCCTATGGTAAATTCAAGATTCAGAAACTAGATTTATTCCTAGATGGCTAGTCAAGAAATTGTAAAATAAGAATATAAAAGTAGTTTGAGATGACAACCGAAGATTAATTCATAGAACCTAAATTATTCAACAATCAATTCATAGCTACAGTCCCAGACCTGGGGCATTTATCTACTCATGCTATTAATAATCAAGAAAATATAAACAAATCCGTAAGATAGAAGAGTTAGGATGCTTACAAACTTCATTCTTTCCCTTGCACACTAAACGAAATGTCGTACCCCAACAATGGCAGCGCTACGAACTTTTTGTAGTAGTAGATAAAGTTCAAAACAAATCCTACTGAAATTATAACTCCTAAACAATATTTAAAACTTGGAAAACTCAGAATTAGCTTGGAGCTGCACGCCTAGCAGCATCTGGGAATTTACACATCCTGACACGGCGTGACTCAATAGCATCCTAAAATAGGCTCTGAGTGACAAGCCCTGGCGCGGCGCGCTAGCTTGTACGCCTCAACATTGGCTCTGAAAAACAAGCCCTGGCGCAGAGTACCTGCCTGTGCGCCTCATTTAGGTGCTTCCACACTTAGTCATTTTTTCACATCCGTCTCTTTTCCTCATTTTTTTTCGCTCCAACTCCGATTTATCTGAGAGTTCCTAAAATCACTATTCATGTGTGTAAGTGCTTAATCAACGAAATCAACCAAAAAATCAATACAATAACTATATATCGTCCTTTAACAACACAAAAACATGGGCAATTATCGACATCAGATTCCAAAGAAATGTAGAGTAGAGGGAGACTCTGTTACATTGGTTATCCCATCACCTTTCTACAAAGGGTGAACATGCTAAGTGGTTCAACAACCCGAGTAGAGGCATCAAGAAGGCCACTTTTACTTTGTGGAAAAATTCTTTTGTATATTGGTGCAAAATAGGGTGATCCTATGTAGACAGACAATGTTCTTACTAAGGACCGCAAAGTCATAGTGGCAACTGTATTTGCTGGGTTCAAGATTAATTTTGCTCGCATGATTATTGTAGAGATACATAATAGGGCCTTCAAAGCCACCACCACTTACCCTTTCCAATGCCTCATTTTACAACTGTGCATGCTGAAGTGTTGGTTTGGCATGGAGATAAGTTGATTCAGGTGACCAAGGCCCTGTATTGGTATGATTCGAGATGAATCTAATATGGCGGCACCAAACAGAGAGCCAAAGGTTGAGGTGTTGCCACTAGTGTGAACTTAGTTGCATATATGGAGTAGATGCAGGGTAAGAAGACTTCCCCCTCAAGCTATTACTAAGGATTCCCTTACTTCCGTTTCTCCGACCGCCAGTCAGGACCCTAGAACCTTTAGAGCCACTCAGTCTTCAGGGTCCACTACCGTGCTTCTAAACCGTGTTCAGAATCTAGAGACCCACATGGGTACACAATACAACATGTGCGATCGTGGATGCATCGTGCGATTGAGGAGTCCGAGACTAGGGTTAAGTATCAGATGGAACAAATGTTGGAACAAAAGGTTTCGGTAGTTCACTAGTGCCTTGATGCATTTGAGCTGCGTGTTGTTGAGATACTAACCCCAACACCAATATTTCTTCCTCTAGTAGGATTTGTGATCGATAACATCCTAAAATACACAACTTCTAATGCAAGTTTTGAGGATCATACCATAGTATAGTAACCCAACAAAGGGTTGGGATCGTTTCCATAAGGTAAGGTAGTAAAAATTAATAGGAAAGTAAAACAAAGTTCTTACAAGTCAAAGCTAAAAATATTGTCGAATAAAAACATAGAAAATTGAAGATTGGGGTGATGCAAGTGTACCAATTTGAAGGGGTTTGTCCTAGGTAATAAAAACATCAACATTGACAAAATAGAACTAATTAAAGAGGGAGGGATTCTTTGGATGTGATCAAAATGGGATAGATTTAATTTTTTGTTACATGTTTTTAATAGAAAACTTATCGATTAATTATGACTAGGCTAGACTTTAAGGGGGAATAAGCTCTATATCGAGCAAGTTACCCCGTTTTGATGTGTTCCTCTCTGACACCCACTTGCCGCATGAAAAATTGCCTATGCCTTAACCCACTCACTCTCTCAAGCTGAGTGTGTGGAAATGAGACTAGGGATCACTCCCTTCAGCTGAGTCTCATGTTGACCCACTCCCAGCGGCCATCAATTTAGTAGTCTTAGTTTCATGACTTCTCATTCTTGCAAGCCGAAAACATATATTTGAACTCGTATTTTAAACTACGAATTCATTAGGTTCATCCCCAACTACTTAAAAAATCATAATTAAACTAAAATTAAACTATCAGCAAGCAATACCCAAACAATAATGTAACCCAAATTCACAAAATCACACCCCAAGAATTGGGTTTTTTAGCCACACATCAAGAGATAAAAATTTATACCTGAATAAACTTGAATTCAAATGGAAATGAAGATTTAAGTATCATTACAAGCCAAGAATGAAGAGATCGAAAGACCCAAGTAGAAATAATTCGAGTTGAAACCCTTTTCCTCTTGAAATTCTTCTCCAAAAACCTTCACAAACTTTGATCTGAAAAACTAAGATAAAAACTTGAATATATGATAATGGTGTATTCTAATAATAATGATTCGATATATAAGTTAAAATACTCAATAGGTATTGATAGATTACATAAAATAGTGCTGCAGCGTGATGCTCGGTGACATTATTCAGAATCTTTGATCGACTTGGCGATTTACTAATGGTTCTTATTCTAGCCTTTAATTCTTCGTCAGTCTTAAACCTAGATCACTATAACTTAAGGTGTTCTTGATCAGAGTTCACAAATTCTTTCCGCGAATGGCCCATTTCCTTGGCATTTTGCCCATCAACAATTGTTTAAAGATGTTCTTAACATATTCGGTGACTAGGTAATTTAGCGTTGAATTTATCGGCCGTATTCCAAATGAAATTATTACTCACCATTATTTCTCTCATTTTTGTTCCAACGTTCTATAAATTTCAGCAGTTTGGTGACCTATCTGGCAGGTTTTCACCTTCTTTTGTCTTTTGGCCTGACACTTTGGGATCAGCAAGCAATAAGGTACTGCTTCACCAAAACTTCTCGGCTGTGCGCTGACTATTCCTTTCACCACCGGTTTGATCATTTAATTCAAGGCTCGACACGCTGGAACAAAGAGCAATCTTTAGACCTATCAACGATTTGCCAGTTTAATCGGTGATTCTCAAGCATTCATTTCTTCATTCTTTTCAGCCTCTTTGCTCTATTTTGCCTAGTAGTGTCCATGCTTTGCCTCAAACTCAGAGTACTTGAAAGGTAAGGTCTTTCATCAGTAATTGAGACAAAACAGCAGTTAAGGAAGCTATTTTTATCAAATTATATCCTTAAATGAGTCCAATTAGTGGAATCATCAACACCCGCAACTAAAACTTTTGTTTGTCCTCAAGTAAAACTCAAGTTCAACTATTCAAAACTGATGTCTCAAATAGTTCTACACATGATTCACTCATGAATGTACACAAAGAGACTCAAATTACTCATGCAAAGAACAACTGTGTGCTCACAGATTCAAGTTATAAAAGACCATTACCAACGTAACAACATGGGAGTACCCCCTAGGCGGCTCACATAGTACTTGACCTCTAGGAGGTCTTATACAAGCCTCTTAGCTTTATATTATAACATCATATTAAAAAGGAGTGATTTAAAACTTTTCTTTAAACATAGTATGAAAATAATTTCATAACACCCGAAGCCCTTCTAACATGTGTCTCAAAACCGTATACGAATACATGAGTAATAATGTCATTGTACGCAACCCACAAAAGTCTAAAACATAATAAATGACATAAAGAAATATAATGGTTTTGTTCTTGAATTCTATGAAGACTCACCTATATTCAGTCTTCTTCAACTTAGGAACCTAGCCTTCTTCAACTTAGAAACCTAGCGTCCAAGCACTCAATATCCCAAAAGCCATTATATTTGGTTAGAAATTTTGTCAATATGCACTAGTATAAAGGTTTGAAGTACGAAATCTAACACATAAAACATAAGATATTTCAAAGGGTTAGTCAATGTAATCCATAATCATAAGAGACAATAACATAATCATAAGAAACTTCCAACGTATGTATTCTCGCATAGTAATTCAACATAAGACACATATAAGTTCATACTTTAACTAAATTTCCTTATTATCACAAGCCACCTCCAAATATACTTGTACATGGTCAAGGTAGAATCCCATACTACTACCTAAGCTAACTACCCCTCTTTGGTCATTGTTGATCATAATCCACTTTCATAATTAAGATCGAAGTTCTACATAACTTAAGAGAACTATACCTCTAAGTCACCTTAAGGCACACTTGTGCAATCTGTGTTGGACACCCCATAATACCACAAACACTAAGAATATCTTGAAGTCACTCTATTCATATTAACCATCTTTAGGTGTCATGTTAGTCTAACTTCAAGTTGGTAAGGAACTACCAACCTAAGTTAATCATAACATGGAAGGCAACTAAAGCAACTATCAAAGCTAGTCATAAATCACATAAAAGGTCGTTGCATTGGTAGCTTAAAGTCATACTTGTGCCATGTATGAATGGCACCCCATACTACTATTCATACTAAGTATTTCTTTAGTGTAATGACCGAGGAGTACCCCCTAGACGTTACCGACGTACTTGACCTCAAAAAGGTCTTGTCAAGCCCTTAGGTAAATTGTCACTAGATAATGAACTTGAAATAATGCAAATTTAAAAACTTTTACAATAGAATTTCAAACTTCCTTTTCATAAAGTAAAATTGTAAGAATCTAATATCATTGTCACACATTCACCAGCTATTAATACAAATTCAACAAAAGTCTTCAAATAGGGTCTTTAGCCCTTTAGACACAATAGTCTTTTAGAAAATAAGTACAAAAGGAAATATACTAATTCTATTACATCAGTAGAGAAATTACATACTGGTATCAATTGCATTAGCCTTTGGATCATTCAGGACCTATCACAAGTCTAAGAGATAAGAAGTACAAGCTTTCTTCATACATGTAGGAGCAAACCGATTAGCTGTAACCTATACTCATAATAGAAAAAGTAGAAAGGGGTTAAGTATGGAGAAATGCACAAAAAAATTTAAAACATGAGAAAGGGACATTTATGTGAAAGTATGCATTCATGAAGTTTTAAAAAATATTTCACATCATCAACACATCACATGAGGAAAATACCCAACCATGTACAACTACAATGAAGTTATAAACTTCGCACATTCTAAGACTCACTTGTGCAATGTAAATTTAGCATCCCATAATGCCAATTCTACCAAGTGTTCCTTATAAGCCACCTTAACCACACACATGAACTTTCCATCCTATCACATATCATAATCATGAGTGAAACACATGCAACACGAACCATATTTAAATATAAGAATATGATCACTATAACCATTATCCATTTAATGTACATAATATCATCATAATGTAATTACTACAAAGAACCACTCACAACCTTCTAAGCCTACTAGTGCAATGTACAAGTGAAGTCCCATACCCCCACCTCTACTTAGTAAACTTATTTGAATGTCATAGACTAATTCATACTTCTTTCATCACTTCATTATTTTGGGAAGATGACCCAACATCTTGCATTAACGGGAGGGTATTTTACTCATTGGCCATATCCTTCGGTGTTTAGTATACTTTCCAAAGTTAAAACCATTGGTTCTTTTAATTGTATCTACATTTGTTAAGAGTAATCCATCTTCGTTCAATACAATTAAACATAAAGCTCTTAGATTCATTAGGTAAGAATAAACAAATCAACATACATATGTGGGTAGTACGTTTCAAAATATTAGTTATGGGGTTTTCATGAGAACTATACTTTGAATCAACCCAAGAGATTAAGTTCATCCCACACAATTCACACAACATAATAGTTAGGGTTAAAGGGAGTGGAAAAACCTCATAATATCTTTATTTCATCTTTTCATAATCCATGTACCTTACAAGCAACTTTAAAGTTCATATACTACATTCTCCAACATATATACAAACCCTAAGATTTACCCTCTTATCAAGGTTAAGAATCAAGTAGCATAATCGCTTGATTATACATCACAATACAAAAGAAACAAGATTCTATGGATAGATAATCATCAATTAAAATACATCATATTCCTTTCAACACAATTCATCCAATAAAAATCATGAAATTCGGTCATAGGGTGATACATGATTTCTTGAAAAATTTTCACAGAAGAAATCATCAATTAATACTAATATATTCATAATGTAAGACACATAACATATAGAAAAAGGTTTAGGAGTAAACCCATGGCTAGATCAAAAACCATAGTTTTAGTCACAATAATAATTTCAAAACTAGAAGCTTCGAAGGGCTTCATGGAGAAACTAATCCATGAATCAACATCCTCATACCGTATTAGATGATATTTCACAATTTTGAAGTAAAAAAGGGTAGATTTTGAGTGCCCTAGCATGAGTTCTTCCTTGTTATTCAATAATGGGTCAGAGAGAGAATTCGTGAGAGAGTGGGTTTTGATTTTTTATTTGGAAGATATGAATTGTTTGTTAGTTTAATGAGTTAAGTTCCCATAATATACCTTTAGATTGACCCTAGATTTAAGGGTGGAATTCTCTAATTCACCCTTGGCTTGGCAGTGAATTGCACTAGCTCACACATACTTACGACGCCCTCTAGTCGACATTCCGTTATTCCATGAATGGACCGTCCTAGCAACTCGGGGTTTGATTCAGAGACTGTTCAAATGAAGATATGGCTCCATAATATAAGTGTGGACTCATTAATAAAAATGATGGAGCATGAGAAATTGACGGGGCATCATTGCATGCTGTTTTGACAGCTTTTTGGGTAAATGCTTGGGTCCTCCTATAGGACCTTTAAGGTGGTCCTCGGGGATTCATACCCCGACGTTCTGACCCTAAACATATTCTAATGTTTACCCTAAGCATTTTCACGATATTTCACTTCCTTACTACATTTCAAACCCCATATAACACCTTATGACACACTAGTTAATTTTAACTAGTGTTGGACATCGTGGTCGTTCCTTGACATTTAGGATTTAATACTTCCTAATCATGTTAATTATTTTAGTTTAGGTCTAGAATAATCATTATTCACTACGTGGGGATCTATTCTAGGTCATGGAACTTCCGGGGTTAGGAAACATTCGTCCCCCAATGACACCTCAACACACTCTTAGGGATGGAAAGAGACTCAATGCTAGCAGCCAAAAACAACAATGTTAACAAGAGTCACAACTCATAGGACGAATTCTCAACTCCTTTCAACTCATAATCATAGCATTAAAACATAGCAATTAAATCCAAAATTCATCACTCATAAGGTCCCACTATTTTACATCATTTAAGGATGAACTACCTTCTCCATTTCACTATAAACTAACAATAACATCAAAGATTTGTCATGAAATTTTCTTCTCAAACAACATCAAGAATGCTCACTACAACTCTCATCGAGACCACTAACATATTATATGCAACTACAAGTTAAACATGAGTACAAATTTCATGAACATTCAATTTAGGCATTAATTCTTTTCAAACATATGCACATATAGAAGATCAATATAAATTCAACAATATTCATAATTTTGTTTTAAAAGAAGTGACTAACCTCAATATAATCTAGGAGTTAGAGGAAAAAGATGAGGATAGAGGGACTTCATGTCGTCCTCGGCCTCCCATGTTGCGCCCTCAACTAAATGGTTTCTCCATAGAAATTTTACGTTGCCAACCTGCTTTTTCTTTAATCCTTGACTTGACGATCTAAGATCTCGACCAAAACTTCTTCATAAGAAAAGTTCTCATCTACCCCTAACCCTTCTAATGGGAGAATAGACACCGGGTCGTCTATACATTTCTTAAGCATGGAAACATGGAATATCGGGTGAACTAGGGCTTTAATTTGATAAATTCAACTCTCAAGCAACTTTCCCGACCCTCTTTAATGTTTCAATAGGGCCCACATACCGGGGACTAAGTTTCTCCTTTTTACCAACACCTCATCACCCCTTTCATTGGTGAGATCTTTAAGTAGACCCGTATCAGTTATTTTAAATTCAAGGTCCCTCTTTCTATAGTCGTCATAAGATTTTTGCCTACATTGATATGCTTTCAAACGATCCCTTATGAGTCGGACTTTTTCTACATTTATTGCTTCGGGACCTATTAGCACAAACCCACCTACCTCATACCACCCGATCAAAGATCTACATCTTCTCCTATAAAGAGCCTCAAAGGGTTCTATGGCGATGCTAGAATGATAACTATTATTGTAGGTGAATTTGACCAATGGTAAATGGTCAAACCAATTACCCTTGAAGTTGATGACAAATGCCCTCTACATATCTTCAGTATTTTGATGGTTCATTTCACCAAACCATCCGTTTGTGCCTGAAATGCGGTACTAAGTTTTACCTTGGTACAATCCCACTTTGGAATGCTTTCAAAAAATGAGAAGTGAATTGAGTGCCCCAATCAAAATGATGGAAAATGGGACTCCATGCATTCTCACAATCTCTTTTAGATACAATTTAGCATAATCTTCTGCTGAATGAGTAGCTTTGGTGGGAATAAAGTGGCTGACTTTGTCAACCTATTAACAATAACACATATCGAATCATTTTCCTCTGTGTATGAGGAAAACCCACAAAGAAATCCATATTATCATCTTCCCATTCCATGTGGGGATAACTATATCTTGAGTCAAACCTCCTGGCCTTTGATGTTTGGCCTTGACCTGTTGACAATTAGAACATTTAGCTACAATTTCTGCTATAACCCTCTTCAACCTTTCCCACCAATAAATATCTTGTAGAACATGAAACATTTTGGTGGCACCCATAATATCGAAATCCATGAGCCTCTCCCATAATTTAACTTCTTAAGTCATTCACATTAAGTACACACAACCTAACTTGGTACCTATCCCACTTGTGAGAAAGATTTATTAGATTTTCTAAGAACCGATTCATTTAACTCCATCATTAAAGTATCAAGATGTTGCTTCGACTTCATCTCAACCACTAAAAATGACTCGAAGTTATAATGATTCATGAATCCTCCTTTTGGAGAATCTTCTAACCAAATACCAACCAGGACAATCTGTGCACCTTAATCTTTAACTCTTTCTTAACATCAGGAACATGAGCTAAACTACCCATTGATCTTCGACTTAAAGTATACACCACCACAATTGCTTTGCCGGGGTGGTAATGGACACTCATATCATAGTCCTTTAAGAGTTATAACCTTCTCCTTTGTCGAAGATTTACTCCTTTTGAGTGATCACATATTGGATACTTTTAAGGTCCGTGAAAAAATCCACATCCACCCCATATAGGTAGTGCCTCCTTTTCTTAAAGCAAACACTATGGACGCTATTTCAAGATCATGACTTGGATTTTTATTCTCATGCACCTTGAGTTCTCTAGACGCATATGACACCACCTAACCGTGTTGCTTGAGGACACAACCCAAACCTACTAGAGAAGCGTCAAAATGTATCACAAACCATTCTGTGCCCTTTGGCAAGAACAATATCGGAGGTAAGCTAATCTTTCAACATTTGAAAATTCTTCTCGTATGTATCCGACCACTAAAACTTAGCCATTTATTAAGTAAAGTCCGTTAAGGGAGATGCGATGGAGGAAAATCCCTCAAAAAACCTCCTATAGCACCCAACCAAAGCCAAGAAGATTCAAATGTAGATAGGGATCAAAGGTCTAGGCCATGTTTTGACATCTTCCATTTTCATCGGATCTACTTTAACCCCTTCACTATTGACAATGTGACCAAGCAAAGCAACTGATCTCAACAAAAACTTGCACTTACTACATATGGTAAAGAGTTGGGTATCCTTGAGGACTTGTAAAGCTATCCTGAAATGGTTCACATATGTCACCGAAACTCTTAGAGTATATCAAGATGTCATCAATGAAAACAATCACAAACAAATCATGGTAGTTTCTAAAAACTCGATTCATAAGGTCAATGAAAGCAACCAGGGCATTTTTTTAGCTAAAATACATGACTCAGAATTCAAAATCAACATATCTAATTCAGAAGGCTGCTTTAGGCAAGTCCACTTCTCTAACTCTTAGTTGGTGATATCCCGACCTCAAATCAATTTTCAAAAAGTAACTCGCACGTTGGAGTTGATCAAACAAATCATCAATTCTAGTAGAGGATACTTATTCTTTATAGTAACCTTGTTCAATTGTCATTAGTCAATACACATCCTAAGAGACCCATATTTCTTTTTTCACAAACAACACCAAGCACCCGACAAAGATATGCTTGGTTGAATAAAACCCTTATCTAGTAAATCCTTGAGTTGTGCCTTTAATTCCATCAACTGAAATGGGGCCATCCGGTAGGGAGGGATCGAAACTTGTTTTTTATTTGGCAATAAATCAATGCCAAAATCTATTTCCCGCTCGGGAGGAATTCCGGATAAGTCATTGGGGAAGACTTCTGGAAAATCCCTCACTACAGGGATCGACTCTAATGCTGAAGTCTAAGACTCAAGATCCTGGACTCTCACATTATGATTGAGACATCCCTTAGAGATTAACTTTCAAGCTTTAAGTCATTAAACGATTTAACATTTTAGAGAAAGGTTTTCCCCCTTCAACTCTAAAACAAGTTTATTTGGAAATTGAAACTTTACTACCTGAGTCCTACAATCGATGAAGGCAAAACAAGAATGTAGCAAATCCATTCCAAAAACGAAATCGAAGTCCAACATATTGAGCTATACCAAGTCCACCAATGTGACTCTAATGGGCAATGAAATGGGAAAACCCCTATAAACTCTTTTAACATGTATAGAATCACCCACCGGGGTAGAAACCGAAAAAGGTTCTTAGAAGACATCGGGAAGTATATAAAAGCTGACAGACACTAAAGAAGTTACAAAATACAAGATGTCATCGGGGTACAACAATGCATAAAAATCAACAGATAATACTTTGAACATATCGGTAACAACATCCGGAGAGCTCTGTTGATCACCTTGGGATTGGAGGGCATAAAGGGATTCTTTTTGGAAGCATCGGAGTTTGGAGCATTAGTGGTAGTTTGGGTACCTTCTCTCCGTTTGGACTTAATATTGGACAATCCTTCATTTAGTGGCTACTCTTCCCACATGTATAGTAAACACCCATACTGGCAAGACACTTCCCTTCATGCTTTAAACCACACTTGGCACAACTAGCTCTTTCAATAAAAAGACCATTCTTTTATCCTCTTTGAGGCTTAGGGGTAGTTCTCCTCCCTTTATTGGATTTGTAGCATTATAGGGACTTGGACTATAAGACCTCTTTTTGAACCTTGGTTGCCCTTGTACCTCAAACCTAGCCTTGGAAAGATTTCCTTCATCGGTCTTTGACATTTTCAACTCCCTATTAACTTGTTTAAGCTTTTGTTCCTCAATTTGTTCGCCATAGACCATAATTTGAGAAGTTTCCATGCTTGGAATTATCATATCCAACCTAACATTCATTTACCAGAAGATCGTATACCCTCACAAAAAATTTATTCTCTTATCCCTTGTGTCTGCCACCATAGTAGAAGCATATTTTTATATTTGAGTGAACTTGAGGCTATAATATTTCACACTCATATTATCTTGACGTTGATTGATGAATTCTTGCATTTCCTCTCCCTTAGTTATAAGTGAAAGAACCTATCAAGGAAGGCCGTTATGAATTCCCCCTAAGTAATATGACCTTTTCTAACTGCCTGTCATCTTTCCATTGTTCATTCAGAACTTGAGCTACATCTTTTAGTATATAAGCGGCTAGTTCCGTCTTTTCTTGAGAAGTCATACCCATGGCATCAATCACTTAGAATACTTAATCTATGAACCCTTGCGGGTCTTGCTCTACCTTGGAGCCAAATAATGAAGAGGGATTCATGCTCGTGAAATCCCTTATCCTTGATGTGGTGGTGGTAGCATTGAGTTTCACTTGTACCCTAGCATCCCTAGCAACACATGCATCCAACACTTGAGTCAAACTGTATATGACAAACCTTATCTAAAAATTAGACATAACCCCTTCTTCAATAAAAGCTTAAGGGTTTTGATGAGATTTAGGGGGAACAGCCACATTCACATTCTCCTCTTCGGCCCTCCTAGAATTATTCCTTCTTGTATTTATGGTTGATAAGCACAAGAAAGGATTAGAAGGAAGTATTTAGATAGATTTAGGACTCCAAGCATGATCATAGATTAATGAAAAAATAAAGGTTCTTAATCATGTTATATCCTCCTATAATAGAAGTGGTGTGCTTCACATTAATGAATAAGACTCTAATAGATGTGGTGTGTGTGACATCAACCCTAATATTATCATAAAACCTTATGCTATGATACCAAGTATGTAATGACCGAAGATTATCTCCTAGACGTTACTGGCGTACTCGACCTAGAGGAGGTCTTATACAAGCCCTTAGCATAATCGTTAGTGCATAATAAATTTGAAATAATGCAAAATTTAAAACTTTTTACAATAGAAGTTCAAAATTCATTTCATAAATCAAAATAGTATGAATATAATACCATTGTCACACATAAAATATCTATTAATATGAATTAAACAAAATACTTCAAATAGGGTCCTTAGCCCTTTAGACACAATAGTTTTTTAGAACAAAAGTACGTGAGGGAGGATTACTAATTCTATTACATCAATAGAGAAATCACAAAGTGGCATCAAGTGCTTTAATACTTGGATCTTTGAGGAACTACCACAAGTCTTGGATAAGAAATCCAAGTGTTCTTCAATGATGCAGAAGCAAGACAATTAGCCGGAACCTATACTCATAATAGAAAAAGGATTTTGAGGTTAGTACATTTAATGCACGAGTATGGAGAAATACACAATAACTTTTAAAACATAAAAAAGGTAATATTATTTTAAAGTATGGATTTATGATGTTTTGGACAGCCTTTCACATCATCAACACATCACATAAGGAAAATACCCAACCACATCCAACGATGAATGAGTTTATAAACTTGGCACATCCTAAGAATCACTTGTGCAATCTAAAATAAGTATCCCATAATACCAAATCTATCACGTGTTCTTTAAGACCTACTTTAGCCACACATATTACCTTTCCATTCTACCACATATCTTAATCACGAGTCAAACACGTGCAACGTGAACCATATTTGAATATAAGAATATGCTCACTATAAACATTATCTATTTAATGTACATGTTATCATCATCATCATCTCTTAACTACAAAGAACCTCCCACAAAAACCTTCTAAGCCTACTAGTGCAATGTAAAGTGAAGTCCCGTACCCCCACTTCTACTTAGTAAACTTATTAGAATATCACAGACTAGTTCATATTTCTTTCATTACTTTATTAATTTGGAAGATCAACGATAACCGACGTATACCATGAGAGCTTCCATGGAATCCGGTATCATAAAGCCCCACACAGAAAATGTTAGTTCTACTTTATAAGGTAAAACCTACATACTAGATACTGTGTGGACTCACTAGCTATGTCTTATGAGGATATGTAGTTAAGGGATAGTGAGATTGCTTTTAGGGACTCTACCTATTGTAATAACGGGGAGTCCCCATTTCATGAGTATCACTAGGATGACCCAACCTCCTGAATTCACGGGAAGGTTTTTCCTCCTTGGCCATATCCTCTTGGTGCTTAGTATACTTTCGAAACGTCCTACCATTGATTCTTTAATAGTATCTACATGTGTGAGTAGTAAATTATCATTATTCAATACAATTCAACATAAAACTCTTAGATTCATTAGGTGAGAATACATTTTCATCCTAGAATTAACATATATATGTGGGTAGTACTTTTAACAATATCAATTATGGTGTTTTCAAGAGAACTATACTTTCAATTGACACAAGAGATTAAATTCATCCCACAAAATTCATATAACATAATAGGTAGGGTTCATGGGAGTGGAAACCAGCTCAGAATATGTTTCTTTCATCCTTTCATAAGCGATGTACCTTGCAAGAAATTTTAATGTTCATATGCTACATTCTCCAACATATACTGAAAACCTAAGATTTACCCTTTTTTCAAGGTTAAAAATCAAGTGTCATAATTTCCTCTATATACATGACAATAGACAGGAAACAAAATTTTATGGCTAGATAATTATCCATTACAATACATCATATTTATCTCCACCCAATTCATCCAATAACATTAATGATACTCAGTCATAGGTTTCACATGGGTTCTTGGAAGATTTTCACAATAGAAATCGTATATTAATCCCAATATAATAATCATATAAGACACATAACATAAAGAAAAAGTTTTAGGAGTGAACCCATGGCTAGATCACAAACCCTAGTTTGTAGCCACAATAACAATTTTAAAAATAGAAGTTTTGAAGGACTTTATAGAGAAACTAATCCAGCAATCAACATCCCCACACCTTATTTTATGATATTCCACGAATTTTAAGTTAAAGGGGGTGGATCTTGAGTTCCTAGATTGAGTTCTTCTTTTTTTCTTCAATAGTGGGTTAAAGAGAATTTGTGTGAGAGAGAAAATGGGTTTGGATTTTTGATTTGGAAGTTATGAAGTGTTGGTTAGTTTAATGAGTTAAAGTCCCATAATATACTAAACTGAATAAATTTTACCGACCCTATGTTTAATTGGTCAAGGGTGGATTTACTGATTCACCCAAGGCTTGGCAGTGAATTGCACCAATTCGCAGGCACCAACGACACCCTCCTGTGGATGGTGAGTTGTTCCATGAATATACCATCCTGGAAAGTTATAGTTTATTTCAAAGAATTCTCAAATGGAGAAAGGTCTCCATAATCTAAGTGTGTAATTACAACTCTAAATGACGGAGCAAGTCTCTATCGACGGCGCATTGTTTGCCCTCATCATTTGTACGCTATTTTGACATCTTTTTTTTGTAAATGTTTGGGTCCTCACTGAGGGTTGTAGGATAGTCCTCGGGGATCTATAGCCAAATTTTTTGACCCCAAACATACTCTAATATGTACCCTAAGCATTTTCACGAAGTTTTACTTCCTTACGACTGTCCTAACCCCGTATAAAACCTTAATTAACACTAGTTAACTTTCACTAGTCTTTGGATGTCGTGGTTGTTACTTGACGTTTAGGATTTAATACTTTCTGATCAAGTGAATCCTATTAGTTTAGGCCTATAATCATCATTATTCATTACGTGGGGCTGTAGTCTAGCTCATGGAACTTCCAAGGTGTTACATTTTGGCTAACCTAATTCATGCTAACTTATATGACATTCTAGTCTACTAAGCTTAGTCTATTAACCTAATAGACCCACTACCATGGAAAACATCATAACATACAATCCATGATAACAAAAGAAGGATATAAGAAAAATAAACTACCCACCATGCATCCATTCATATATATGCAAGCTATACATAGGGGAGCGTAAGTCCTCAACCCTAAGCTATTCTTACGAGAGTGTAACATCTAAATCCTAAGTTACCATGAAATGGTGTTGGCCGAACCAAGTCAATATCCCATGAAGGCATTCTAGTCATGCTACTCCAAGCTAACCCTTGGAGATTATTTATCCTCCCTCTTAGGGAACCTTGCCTACTAGTAATGAAAGCTACCATGACGAGCATTCTACCAATGCAAGATCAAGCTTAACTTATGAGAGCTCACTTCCTCAATCCCAAGATATCATAAGATAAACCATCCCAAAATACCATGAGATTTACCATCCCAAGGTACATACTTCAACTATTCATGAGGGAATCTTAAGTTTCAAACTCAAGCTATTCTTTTCTAGCAAGCATCATTCATTTTAGATGATTAACCTTTCACATCCTGTATACATGCAAGATAGTCAAAATATTAGACTCATTCAACAAGATCAACAATATGAAATCAAACCCTACATTCTAACTTTACTTACTGATCCTCATACTAGTCTTGATTTCAAGACACTATAGTTCTAAGTCTTTGTCATTGGCCAATTCCAATCGTACTTCATCATAAAGTCTCAATTCTAATCAATCCAATTCACTTTCTATCATACATGTATGCATCTAGGTTAGTTAATGATTTCATAATTCTATTTTTAATTAAGTCCTATACACATTAACAATTCATGAGAATCTAACAAGACTAATCATTTTGTCATTCAAAGCCTAAACCCACATAATCTAGAAATTAGGGTTAATCACGAATTCAACATAAATTTTTAATAATCACAAGAATCAACATCAATTTAATCATATGTGAATAGAATCCAATCATTTGGAATCATACCCACCTAAAATCGATGCATTAGAAGTAAGCCTACCTTAATTAGGGTTCTTCTTAACAGATTCAGGGAAATTCTAGGGGGATACATGGGTGGAAGAACCCATGTATTAAGAGATTAGCATACCTTGAACAATTCTTTAGAAAAATCCCTTAAGAAAATCACCCTTTGATCTTTGTTCATTCTTCAACCCTAAGATTCCCAGAATTTGGGGTTTCTTTGAATTGCGTCTATGAAAAGTTACTTTAACCGAGGGCTAATCCCTAAAAATGTTTTTAATAAATACCCAAAAAGCAACCCTATATTAATTAGACTTAAAACTAATCATACAACGAAGATGTTCTATATATTCTCAAAATAGGAGTGTGAGAAAGAGGATTCTAACACAGCATCCGCAACGGTGGGAGAATTTTTTCCTCGGGGGTAACTGGTCCGAGATGCGGAGCCATTCCCTTGAGCTTGCCAAGGCAGCTTCTTGTCCAATTGTTTGGGTCCTCCTCGAGGACCGTTAAGGTTAAACTTGGGGAGTATTACCCAAATGTTTTGACCCTAACCTCAATTACTAAGGAACTAGGGTCACCTCCACTAATTTAAGACTCTAAACCACACCTAAAACGTGAACAACTCACTAGGAAACACCAATACGTAAAAGACTAGTTTTCAAACGTCTAGGAAGTCTCTTGACGTTTGACCTCCAAACTATTTAAAACTTACTTTAAACTCTATAAATCATTATTTTAACTATGTATTTAATAGTAAAATTCATGTAAAGCCCTAGGTCATCCTATTCCATTTTTTGGGTCGTAATAATATCTCAAAGTTGAGAAAATTCGACCTCGAATGACACTTGTATCACTTTTAACACTTCTTAAAGGACCACTCTATACTAGGAGTCGATCATGTATGAATTGTTTCTAAATGCACATACCAACTCAATGAGCATTCGATTCCAAGCTAGACATACAAAATACAATTCAAGATGCATCACAGATACATACTAATTTTTCAAGGAAACTAACATCGCAGCTACAACATGCTCAACATAACATTATGGAGTCTAACATGATTATTTACTCAATTATGTCACAACAATATACAACTCCATGCCACTAGGTCAATTCTGACGAGGCTTACATACCTTCATAACATTAGAAGAAAAACATGGTTTCATTCATTCATATAAAGACCTTATCAAAATGACTCACTATTCCCCACTTGGGATTAAGCCCACACAAGTATTTCTATTATCAAAATTCATATTAACAAGGAAAATAATCAATTCCAACAAACAAATTCATAAAAACAAGCAAATCTTGAAATTCTCATAAATAACAAAAGAAGCACATACCGGAAAGGGACGTAAGGAGGTCACTCTTGATCAACCTTGGATTGGAGAACATAGAACCTATTCCTTATTTTAGTGCCATCTTCCACATCACTAAAAGAAACTATCTTACCCTCTCTTATATTATCCTTCGCCTTTGGGCAATCTTTCATCATGTAGCCACTCTCACCACACCCATAACAACCATCTCTACCCGATAAAAACCTACTCTCATGTCTCTTACCAGATCTAGAACAAGTAGGCCATAGGGAATCATTGCATTACCCTTGTGGTCTAGGGTTAGACACACTTTCATACTTATACTTAGGATCATTAGAATAACCTTGTCTTTATAACTTTTGTCGATTCTTAGAATGACCATGCCAATCGAACCCATTTTTATCCACCCTACTATTCTTTATCTCCATATTATGTTTTGATTACTCTATCTGTTGGGCAAACACCATGAGATGTGAGATATCCACATTACAAACAAGCATTGCTATATGAGATTCTTCTTCCACTAGTTTGGATAGTGCAGTCATAAATCTATTCATCAAATCTCTAGGATTGGCTACCATGCTTGGAGCATACTTAGATAAAAGAGTGAACTTCAAAGCATACTCCCTAATACTCAAATTGCCTTCCCTATGGTTTATGAATTACTCCAACTTAGTCTTCCTCAGTCATGTGGGAAAGAACCTATCAAGGAAAGCCAACTTAAAAGTCTCCTACTCTATAAAACCCGCCTGTACAGGCCTAGACTCTTTTCATAGCTCATAAAAAATTTGGCCACATCTTTCAATTGATACACGACATGTTACGCTTCTCCCTAGAGTTAATTTCCTAATAGCAAGAGTCTTATAAACCTCATCTATGAACCCATTTGGATCCTCCTCCACATTGGGTCCACTAAACAACAGAGAGTTCATTCTCAAGAAATCCCTAATTATATAAGTATTTGTCAGAACCGGGGAGCACCCCCTAGAAGTGACATGGCATACTTGATCTCTCATAGGTCTTATACAAGCCCATAGTTATCATTCATTGCATCAATATAGTAAATGTAGCCGAAATATAAAACTTTTCATAGCACATCATTAGCTAGAAACTTCATCTCATATATAGATAAAATATAAGTCCTAATACATATATGGATCTTAAGTCTCTTTGCCATCTTAGACTCAACAACTTTGGAGTACATTAGGCACGCGTCCCAAAAGACACATTAAATAAATATACAATATTTCAAAACTTTACATTAAAGACATAAGTAGGAAATCCTTGAACATTAAGGATTCCTTTCATTGAGCTTGGCAATCATCTAGCAAGCTTGTCACCATAAAAGACATCCTTTAAGCATCCTAACTTACACTTTTTGTAACAAATAGAGAAGAATGGGATTAGCACAAGAATGTATTAACTATGGCTTCCATGCAAAAACATGCATTTAAAAGGGATATTTCGTTTGAAATTCTACTTATGCCATTTTGAGTAAATCATCATAAAACCTTTATCAATAGCATTTATATCATTCTCATATTTCATAGAAAAAAAATAAAAGTCCAAACATAGAAAAACACTTATAAAATTAGAGTCCCATTTAGGGTCACTTTACAGTGAACTCAATTTCCTTCTTCTTTTTATTCATTACTCTTCCAAGTAATCCTTTAGGGATACTTGGTGCAATGTATTGACTTAGGACCACAAGGAAAATCATACATATCATCTACACAAGACAACACATACCAACATAGAAGTATAATAAAACATAGACATAGTTAAGTCAAGACCTTCATCATATAGTCAACAAAATCAACATCATGCATAAAGACTCATATCATGCACATATTCATAACAAGTTGACAAAATACTACAATGTCATGAATGAATAACACATACACAGTGACATGCATTAGAATACCTTCCTAGAAATTCCTAAGGAGCTACTTGTGCAATGTCTAGATGGGTTCATTACTTCCATCTATCCTAAGTAATCCCCCTTAAGTCATTCTACTTAGGGTCATAGTCATTTAAATTCCATCGTCCATTTTACTTTAGGGAAACTATAGCCTTAACTGACACTAAAACCATGGGTGCTTAACATGGAATTTTTTGTTGTAGAGCCTTACACGAAGAGAAGGTGTTCCTATCTAGCAAAGGTAGAACATTAGCATATATCGTAGCATATTAGGTGATATCTCTTACTAGATCCTATGTGGCAAGCATAGTTTATGGAACTAAGAGATAGGTTATTTCCTCTTCATACCGTTTAGTAATTGGGTTCTTACCTCATCAGAAAACATGGGTGAATCTTCCTCCAAGGAAAGTCAACACCTCATTTTGTTCCTTAGGTGAGTATTCCTCTAAAAGAAGTCAACTCTCTATAAGGGACAAATGGTGAATCTTCCTCCAAGGAAAGTCAACACCTCTCAATGTCAAGTTCACACGGTGCTAAGCTAAATTCCCTTCATTGAAAAGACTTTATTACTTGTATTTATGCAACATCGTCTTAGTATAATTTATTCTAATATGCTTATAGCATACTTAAGAACCTATGTAGTTTAGACTATACTTGGACACACCTCTCAATGTCCCTATATTAACTAGATCCTCATTCATGTGTGTGAATGTATAAATAGATGTGAACAAACCTTTCATGTAACAAATTAAAACCACACATGACCATACATTCATATTCAGGCACATTTAGAAACCAAAACTAGAACTATCCTATCAAGGTACACATGTGCAATGCATAGGCAAAGTCCTATACCCTTGCCCATACTAGTACACCTATAAGGTCATCCAAGCTAAGGAAACACATATCATGCATTCATAAACATCATCTTAACATACATAGTAGTAGGCCCTAGTGAATATGAGAACTACCTTTCATTTAGACACCATGACCTATCATACTTGTAATATGCATGTGAGTGAGTGTGTTGTACATTGGTCAACAAGATCATAAAATTGCTACCAATAACAAATTGAGGCAGCCACCCTCTTAGACCATAATATAACTTCAAGCATAAAGAACACAACACACAATAGCATATGAGACAAGACAACTGCATATTACACTTAAGACTCCGAAATTTTGCTATTCATGCATTCACAAATATAAGCATGCATAGACACATGAGGCACATAAGTGACTAGTCGTCGAACGTTTTGGTCGTCCCTTGACGTTCGACTTCTACATCACTTCAAAGTTTACACACTACCTCTAAACCTTACTATAAAACATTTTATTACCTTAGAACCTTAAGACAAACATGTTAGGCTTCAGACACCCTATCTCATTTTGGGGTCTTACAATATCTCCCAGTTGGGATGATTTTTCCTCGAATGACACTCGGGGCTCTTTTATCACAACAAGGACTTCAATGCATCATAGAGAAGTTCATAACATTTATAACATCATCAAGAAATTTGTTTGGCATCAATTAACACAAGCAAGCAAAACCTTTATCGCTCACTTTTTAATGTATCAAACACAAAGGCTCCTATCATGTTCATAGGAGTAACATCCTTCTCCTAGTCCTAACATGATCATTACACCTTAATTAATTAAGAGATCATATTTCCAACTATTCTTTAAGTCACACATAGGAAGATTTCAACAACATTCGAGAAGCAATTTAGTCACTCATACTTGAATGCACATAGACTTGAGTTAATTGAATCAACAAAGATCTTTATTAGTTAGATCTAGTACCATGAAGGTCATACTCAATCAAACCATGCTTATTGGTGTCCAAGGAGGAATGTCCTTCTCCTCAACACACATACATACATCATGAGTTCACACCTAAGGAAGGCACAAGGTCAATTTCCTCTTAATATTAGGAATTCTTAACTTTTAACCAAGACATGATCATGGTTCCTTCCTAGTGAAGTCTAAGTGGTAAGTCACACCAAGCACCTCACAACAAATAGGAAGTAATTTCACAAAAGTTTCTAATGTAGTACTCACTTCATAATAAGCATATTTTGAGAAGAATCACACAAATCATAGGCACACACATGAGCACTTAGATAAATATACTTTCACTTTTCAAGAATGAGCATATAATTATGCATTCCAAATAAAAAAGTCATATAGTTTTCAAGAGACTCAACATATTTCATTTGAAAGAGACTTAACTTTTTTATAATAAGATTAAACATTACACCTCTCAAGTGACTAGAACAAGTTTCTCGTCTTATCTCATGAAGTCAAATAAACATTTAGCGTATTAAGATGCACAATACGAATGAGAAAATAAGGAATTTATCTAAAATTTTCTTCATGCACTTTGAATCTTAAAAGTATCCTTAAGGTAATATCAATCAAGATATACCAAACATGTAGAGGTCATGCAATTCATACTTTATAAAAAACTCTCTTCATGAACAAACTTACTAAAATTTCAATAGATTCAAACTCAAGTAAGAATATAATGTCAATGGTAGAAAATATCTACAACCTTACTACTCAATCACCATCCCCCACTTAGGGTAAACAAAATTAAGAGCAACTTAACCCCAACTTAAGAGGATATTTTCATTTGTCATCACTAAAAAGTTATTACCATTTAGAAGGAGCTTACAGTAAGTCAAGCAAGGAATTCTAAACTTCATCTCCTAGGCAATTTATCCCCAATTATCAAGTTCGGTCATCTTGTTCAACCACATAAGGTTTTTATACAATACAATAGACACCAAGGTCATACATCATTAGGGGGAACAACAAGGAGATTTAACTATAGGAGCTCTTATTTTTTTTATTTCAAAGATCGAAAATCATTTTTCCATTCATTGTTATGTTCATATAAATCAATTCTATACAAAGGACTCCAATCAATACTAGCTAACTTGTCAAGGACCACATGTATACAAAGGAAACATTGAACACCTATAAGCATAAAATCTTAGGGTAGCATGCTTCCATATGTAGTCACCAAGCATTTTAAGTTCAAATTGTGGCATAAGGCTACCATAATGCAAAACCATTTTGGAACACATCATTCCAAAAGAAATCATTTTATCGTTAATAACTTCTAACATACTTTAACTATATCTTGATACATATTTTTCAACATAACATGTTATTTCACATAGTTTTCATATATTGCTATAATTGGTATCACATTATCAAAACATACCAAAATTCACCCTCACACATATATTCATAGCATAAAACAAAGATAAGAATTTCAACTCAGCTTTTCTCCCTCAAGCATATAGAACAATCTCATCAAATCAAACATATCTAAAAGACCTGCGGACAAGAAAACACAAGAGAGAGATCTTATAGAGTTAAGTTCTATGGCGCGATATGATAATGATGAAGAAGGGAAACTCTATCGTCCTATACCCTCTCATACCATTTAATTTGTCGTAACTCACCACCAATGATACAAAACTCTACTAGACGTGGCAATATGAGACTTCATGGACCCTAAGCCACTTTTAAAAACCTCGTGCTCCGATACCACATTTTCACAACCGGGAAGCACCCCCTAGAAGTAACATGGCACACTTGACCTCTCAGAGCTCCTATACAAGCTCATTGTTATCATTCATCGCATCGACATAGTAAATTTAGCAGAAAATTTAAAACTTTTCATAGCACACAAATATGCTAGAAACTTCATCTCATTTATCGATAAAACATAAGTCATAATACATATATGGACCTTAAGTCTCTTTGAAATCTTAGACTCAACAACTTTGGAGTACATAAGGGACACGGCCCATTAGCCACATTACATAAATATACAATATTTCAAGACTTTACATTAAAGATATAAGTAGGACATCCTTGAACTTTAAGGATTCCTTTCATTGAGCTTGGTAATCATCTAGCAAGATCTTTACCATTCAAGACACCATTTAAGAATCCATAACCTACACTTTGTGTAACAAGTAGAGAAGAATGGAATTAGCACAAGAATGTGCTAAATATGGCAACCATGCAAAATCATGGATTTAAAAGGGAAATTTCCTTTGAAATCATACTTCATCCCATTTTGAGTAAATCATCATAACACCTTTATCAATATCATTTATATCATTCTCATACTTCATAGAAGCACAATCAAAGGCCAAACATCATAGAAACACTCTTATAAAATTCAAGTCCCATTTGAGGTCATATTACAGTGAACTTAATTTCCTTTACAGTGAACTATTTCTTTTGATTACTTAGTCTCCCAAGTAATCCTTTAGGGAAACTTGGTGCAATATATGACCTTAGGACCAGAAGGAAAATAATACATATCATCTGCACAAGACAACACATACCATCATAGAAGTATAATACAACATAGACATAATTAAGTCAAGATCTTCATCATATAGTCAACTAGATCAACATCATGCATAAAGACTCATATCATGCACATATTCATAACAAGTAGACAAAATCCTACTATGTCATGCATAAGGAACACATAGATAGTGATATGCATTAGAATACCTTCCTAGAAGTTCCTAAGGAGATACTTGTGCAATCTCTAGATGTGTTCATTACGTCCATCTATCCTAAGTAACTTCCCTTAAGTCATTATATTTAGTACCCTAGTCATTTAACTTCCATTGTCCATACATTAGGGAAACTATCGCCTTAACTGACACTAAGACCATGGGTGCTAAACATGGAATTTGGTGTTGTATAGCCTTACACCAAGAGAAGGTTTTCCTACCTAACCATGGTAGAACATTAACATATATCCTATCATATTAGGTGATATCACTTGCTAGATCCTATGTGGCAAGCATAGTTGATGGAACTAAGAGAGAGGTATTCCGTCTGTATACCATTTGGTAATTGGGGTCTCACCTCATGAGAAAACAAAAGTTAATCTTCCTCCTAGGAAAGTCAACACCTCATGTGGGTCCTTAGGTGAGTATTCCCCTAAGGGAAGTCAACACTCTATAACGGATAAATGGTGAATCTTCCTCCAATTGAAGTCAACACCTCTCAATGTCAAGTTCACGCGGTGCTAAGATAAGTTCCCTTTAATTAAAAGTCTTTATTAACAATTATTTATAATGCATTGGATTAGTATATTTGATTCTCATATGCTTATAGCATACTCAAGCACCTATCTACATTAGAGTATTCTTGGAACACCTCTCAGTGTCCATGTATTAACTAGATCATCATTCATGTGTGTCAATGTATACATAGATGTGAACAAACCTTTCACATAACACATCAAAACCACACATGACCATACATTCATATTGAGGCACATATATAAACAAAAACTAGAACTATCCTATCAAGATACACATGTGTAATTTATAGGCAAAGTCCTATACCCTTGACCATACTAGTACACCTATCAAGTCATCCTAGCAAAGGAAACACATATCATGCTTTCATAAAAATCATCTTAACATACATAGTAGTAGGAACTAGTGAATACAAGAACTACATTTCACTTAGACACCATGACTTATACTACTTGTAACATGCATGTGAGTGAGTGTGTGTGTACATTGGTCAACAGGATCACACAATGGATATCAATAACATATTGAGGCAGCCACTCTCTTTGACCATAATATATCTTCAAGCATAAAGAACACAACACGCAATAGAATAGGAGACAAGCCAACTTTATATTACACTTAACACTCCTAACTTGTGCTATTCATGCGTTCACAAATATAAGCATGCATAGACACATGTGACACATAGGTGACTAGTCGTCGAATGTTTTGGTCGTTCCTTGACGTTCGAGTTACAAATCACTTCAAACTTTACTTATTAACTCTACACCATATTATAAGACATTTTATCACCTTATAACCATAAGATAAACATGTTAGGCTCTAGACACCTAATCTCATTTTGGGGTCTTACAATATCCCCCACTTGGGAACATTCGTCCTAGAATGACACGTAGGGATCTTTTATCACAACAAGGACTTCAATGCATCATAGAGCAGTTAATAACATTAATAACATCATCAAGAATTATTTTTGCACTCAATGCACACAAGCAAGCAAAATCTTTATTCGCTCACTTATTAATGTATCAAACACAAAGGCTCCTATCATGTTCATAGGAGGAACATCCTTCTCCTAGTCTTTACATGATCATTACACCTTAATTCATTAAGAGATCATCTTTGCAACCATTCTTTAAGTGACACATAGGAAGAATCAACAACACTCAAGAAGCAATTTAGGCACTCATACTTAAATGCACATAGACTTGAATGAATTGAATAAACAAAGATCTTTATTAGTTAGATGTAGTGCCATGAAGGTCATACTCAATCAAACCATGCTTGGTGGTGTCCATGGATTTCAAACCTAAGCAAGGTACAAGGTCAATTTCCTCTACACACATACATGTATCATGAGTTCACGCCTAAGCAAAGTACAAGGTCACTTTCCTCTTAAAATGAATTATTCTCAACTTTTAACCATGACATGCTCATGGTTCCTCCCTAGTGAAGTCTAAGTGGTAAGTCACACCAAGCACCTCACACCAAATAGGAAATTATTTCACAAAATGTCAATTTCTAACATAGTACTCACCTTCACAGTAAGCATATTTTGTGAAGAATCACACAAATCATTGTCACACACATGAGCACTTAGCTAAACATACTTTTAGTTTTCAAGAGTGAGCCTACAATTATGCATTCCAAATCATAAAGTCACATAGTTTTTAAGAGACTCAACATATTTCATTTGAAAGAGACTCAACTTTTTTATTTTAAACTAAAATTACACCTCTCAAGTGACTAGAACAAGTTTTTTGTCCTATCTCATGAAATCAAATGCACAATTAGCATATTAAGATGCACAATACACATGAGAAAACATGGATTTTATCAATAAAATTCTTCACACACTTTGGAATCTTAAAATATCCTTAAGGTAATGGCAATCAAGACATACAAAACATGTAGAGGTCATGCAATTCATACTTTATTCAAAACTCTATTCCTGAACAAGCTTACTAATATTTCAATAGATTAAAGTTCAAGTAACAATAGAAGCTCAATGGTAGAAAATATCTCCAACCTTACTACTCTATCACCATCCCCCACTGAGGGTAAACCCAATTAAGATCAACTTAACCCAAACTTAAGAGGATCTTTACTAAACAATCTTCATTTGTCATTTCATAAAAGTGATTACCATTTCGAAGGAGTTTACAGTAAGTCAAGCAAGACAATCTAAACTTAATCTCCGAGGCAATTTATCCCAAATTATCAAGTTAGGTCATCTCATTCAACAACATAAGGTTTTTATACAATACATTGGACACCAAGGTCATACATCGATAGGGGGAACAACAAGGAGACTTAGCCATAAGAACTCTCATTTTTTAAATATCAAAGAGCAAAACTCATTTTCCATTCATTGTTATGTCCATATACATGAATTCTATACAAAGGTCTCAAATCCATACTAGGCAGCTTATCAAGGACCACATGTATACAAAGGGAAGCATTCAACACCTATAAGCACAATATCTTAGGTTAGCATGCTTCTATATATAGTCACCAAGCATTTCATGTTCAAATCGTAGCATAAGACTACCATCATGCAGAACCATTTAAGAACACATCATTCCAAAAGAACTCACTTTATCCTTAATAACTTCTAACATACTTTAACTATATCTTGACACATATTTTTCAACATAACATGCTATTTCACATAGTTTTCATTTATAGCCATAATTAGTATCACATCTTCAAAACATACAAAAATTCACCTTCGAACATACTCATTCAACGCATAAAACCAAAATAAGCATTTAAACTCACCTTTTCTCCTTCAAGCATAGAGAACAATCTCATCCAAGCAATCATATCTAAAAGACCACCGGATAAGAAAACATAAGAGAGAGATCTTATAGAGTGAGGTTCTATGGCACGATATGAGAATGATGAAAAAGGGAAACTCTATCTTTCTATAGCCTCTCGTACCATTTAATGTGTCGCAACTTACCACCAATGATAAAATACTCTACTTGACGTGGTAATATGAGACTTCTTGGACCCTAAACAACTTTTAAAAACCTCGTACTTTAATACCACGATTGTTACAACCGGGGAGCACCCCAAGAAGTAACATGGCATACTTTACCTCTCGGAGGTCTTATACAAGCCCATAGTTATCATTTATCGCATTAACATAGTAAATTTAGCTGAACATTTAAAACTTTTCATAGCACACATGAATGATGCTCTTGTTAATAGAGGGACATTGAGAGGTGTGTCTAAGAACACTCTAAACTAGATAGGTGTTTGAGTATGATATAAGCATATGAGAATCAAATATACTAAGCCTATTTTTATAAATAAATGTAATAAAGGATTTTCATTAAAGGGAACTTAGCTTAGCACCGAGTGAACTTGACATTGAGAGGTTTTGACTTTCCATGGAGGAAGATTCACCATTTGTCTCTTATAGAGTGTTGACTTCCCTTAGAGGAATACACATCTAAGAACCCACATGAGATGTTTACTTTCCTTGGAGGAAGATTCACCATGTTTTCTCATGAGGTGAGGCCCCAATGACCAAATGGTGTGAAGACGGAATACCTATCTCTTAGTTCCATAAACTATGCTTGCCATATAGGATCTAGCAAGTGATATCACATAATATGCTAGGATATATGTTAATGTTTTACCTTGGCTAGGTATGAACACCTTCTCTTGGTGTAAGGCTCTACAACACCAAATTCCATGTTTAGCACCCATGGTCTTAGTGTCAGTTAAGGCTATAATTTCCCTAAAGTAAAATGGACAATGGAAGTTAAATGACTAGGAACCTAAAAAGAATGACTTCAGGGAGGTTACTTAAGCATAGATGGAGGTAATGAACCCATCTAGCCGTTGCACAAGTAGCTCCTTAGGAACTTCTAGGAAGGTATTCTAATTCATGTCACTATGTATGTGTTCCTTATGAATGGCATTGTAGTATTTTGTCTACTTGTTATGAAGATGTGCATGATATGAGTTTTTATGATGTTGATCTTGTTGACTGTATGATGAAGATATTGAATTAACTATGTCTATGTTGTATTAACTTCCATGATGGTATGTGTTGTCTTGTGTAGATGATATGTATGATTTCCCATGTGGTCCTAAGTTAATACATTGCACCAAGTACCCCAAAAGGATTACTTGGGAGACTCATGAATTAAAAGAAATAGTTCGCTGTAAATGAAATTGAGTTTGTGTGTGTGTAGATTGGTCAACATGATCACACATATGAATAACATATTGTGTCAGCCACCCTCTTAGACCATAATATACCTTCAAGCACAAACCACACAGCACAAAATATCATACTAGACAGGCCACCTTCATATGACACTTAAGACTCCTAACTTGTGCTATTCATTCATTAACAAAGGGGTATATAGGTAAGGGATTATTAAACATTTTTAACTCATCAATGGAAGCACCTATAATTCACCCTAACATGGATATACACATGCTTGCATAATAGCCATACAACCTAAATCACAACTAGAATAGGAAAGTAGGCATAAGCTTCACATAGTATCATCATAAGCACATGCTCATATATTCATAAATTTTCCTTCATGGACATGGTCAAAACATATATAGATTGAAAATAAAGTAAGCACCGCCACATTACGTGGACCATACAACACAATGCCATACAAGGCTTGATAAACTACAATACTACACGGAAAGTAGAAGAGATAAGCATTCTTACCAATTTCTCGCCGTTTGATCATCACTGATCAATACACCTTGTTCATGAACAGTTCATATATAGAGAAGCATCTAAATGGACTTTAATAATAGAATAAACCATGTACAAGTCGCTAAAACATCATACAATAACATAATACAAAGCATCTCACATGTACTAGGAAGTAGAAGAACATAGATCTTTAATCCAATTAACTTTAATTGATCAGCAATTATATTTTATTAATGCAATAAGTCTAGGGCAGTAAATAATGAAATCAAGTCTCGATGAGACACAACTACAATTGCCATTAAGGTCAACACAAGCATGTTTCATATAGGGAGTTCATGGAAGGTAAGTTTACATAGCTTAATCCTATTCAAATAATCATGAATTAATCCATATTGTATTCATTACATATAATTAATCCTCATATTTCTCTATAGGAAGCATCTATAGACATTAACGATGATCAATTTTATATAACAACTAACCTAACGTTAAGATCACAAGTTAGAACTCCGTAGACTAGAAGAACCTAGATTAATTCAAACCAGGATTTCATTATCTTGATAGTACAATATTTACATCCACAATTTAACAATAATATTGACCTGAAACATTAGCTACAAGAACCACAACAAAATCGAGTTCAATATTAAATCATAAAAAGGGCCATGTTACAGTGATTTCCAAGAATACTAAGCTACGCACGTACGATTCTTCATCCATGGATCCACATGGATAGTTCATCATAAAAACATGATAAATTCATGTAAATAACATTAAATACAACAACTTCTACGTAATAGAATCATAATTCAATCAATAACAATCTAGATCATAAAGCTCATGCAAGGCTAAATCGTTGTTGATAGAGCATGGGTTCATCATGCAATTGGAGTAAAATTCACGTTAAAACCACTGTATGAACTTCAATTAATCATGATTCAATCTTTCAAAAACTTTTTATAAAGAACCCTTGGTAAATTGAAGAAGAAGGACTTTGATCATATTTTTCTTCTTTAAAATCATTGAGAATGGCTCTGTAGATGAAAAGATAACTAGAGATGAAATTCACCATACCTTTTTCTAGTTTAAAACCTCTAAGAATTGATGATTCATCCATGGAAAACCCAGCTTAAGTCTGTTCTGGAGCTTCACCAACAATACTGGTTTTAGAGAGAATATTTTTTTAGGGAAGAGGTTAAAACATGTGAGTTGATTTTTGAACGGGTTAATCACGTTTTAGATGACCTGTATACACATAAAATTAAATAAATAAACCTATTATATTCAGGTTAGGACGTGGGGTGAATTTACCATTCACCCCTTAAATGAAACAGACGCAGTCTGCAACTTATAGTGCACCAACAATGGAGGCAATGACAAGACGTCAAGGTGTCGACACTCCGTGCCTGGCTTCCAACGCCTGGAACTTAGAAAAATTCATGGATTTTGACTTCCTCAGGCAAATGCTAGTCGACGAGACTTGATCAACGGGCCGTTGGGGGACCAACGATCCGTCATTGGATCCGTCAATGGAAACCACCCAGGCAGTGTCTTCGACAACCTTGGGTGCTTCTTTTGGGGCCTCTTATGGGATCCTTTAGAAGTCGTACCAGGACGTTTCCAACGTGAATACAACCCTTAACAAGTTATAGACCTTCCACATAAATTTTATCCAAAAAAACACCTACAAGACGTCCAAAAAGGCCAAGCCCCATCAAGACACACATTGAACATCTGAAGGACTATCTTTTGAACGCCTTGGACGTTTGACCTCACAACTTCTTGAAACTTCAAATACTATAATTAAAATAATTAAACTAGTTTATAGACATCACAATCTCATGATACATAAATATAAGCATGCATAGACACAAGAGGCACATAGGTGACTAGTCGTCGAACGTTTTGGACGTCCTTTGACGTTTGATTTCCAAATCACTTAAACTTTACACACTGCCTCTAAGACATATTATAAGACATTTTATGAACTTAGAACCTTTATACAAGAATGCTAGTCTCTAGACACCCTATCTCATTTTGGGGTCTTACAATATTCATTCCTCATATAGGTTTCTGTCGGACCCACCACCTCTCTATTGACTTGTGCCGTTAAGGCTTGACCAACAAAAATTATAGATGCTCTAAAATAATCTATAGTGACATTCCCAATCGGAAGGTCAGTAGGAACTTAATGATGAACTTGATCTTGTACATAGGGAATCTCTTGATCCCCATTTCCATCTCCTTTCCTTCTAGCATTATCCCTAGTGTTAGCCCTAATCGGGACAACCATTGAAAAAAATTAGAAAAAGGTCCTACTTAATCCAAACTTATGGAATGACAAACAGAATGAAGAAGTGATACTTTCTTAAGCATCCTATAGCCTCCTAATCATAGATGTTTGACGACTTATACCGATGAGTAAGACTTTACTAGACGTGTTTTTGAGATATCCTAAGACCATTTCATAATTTTATGCTCTGATGCCAAATTTGTAACAAACCGAAAGAAACCCCTAGGAGTAACATGGCATACTTGACCTCTTATAGGTGTTATACAATCCTCTTAGCTTCATTGCATAACATCGTATAAAAACGGAGGACATTCAAAACTTTTCTTTAAACGTAGTATGGAAATCATTTCATAATAGCGGAATTCTTTTTAAAATGTGTTTCAAAACAATCTAGGAATACATGAGTAATAATATCTTAGGACACAACCCACAAAAGTCTATAACATAATAAACGACATAAAGGGAATATAATGGTGTGGTCCTGGAATGCTATGAGGACTAACCCATCTTCAATCTTTTCCAAACATAGAATCCTAGCCTTCAAGCACTCAATCTCCCAAAATACCCTACATTTGGTTAGAAATGAAGGCAATATGTGTTAGTACAAGGGTTCTAAGTAATAAAGCTAACATATTAAATATAAGATATCTCAAAGGGTTTAATCAATATAAGACACAATCATACGAGACAATAACATAATCATACCATAATTCCAACATAAGCATTATAACATAGTATTTCAACATACGACACAAATAAGTTCGTACTTGAACTATTTTTCCTTCTTACTCAAGTGAACTACATCATACACCACCTCCAAGTATACTTTTGCAAAGCCAACGTAGCATCCAATACTACTAATTAAGCTAAGTACCTCTCTTTAGACATCTTGATCATAATACAGTTTCATTATTAAGACCTAAGTTCTTCATGACATAAGAGCACTATACCCCTAAGTCACCTCAAGGTACACTTGTGCAATTCATGTGGGGCACCCCATAATACCACACACACTAAGCATATCTTAAAGTCACTCTATGAATATTAACCATCTTTAGGTGTCATCTTAGACCTACTTCATGTTGACAAGGAACTACTAACCTAAGTAAATCATATTACAAATTGAAACAAAACAACTATCAAAGCTAGTCATACATCACAAAAAAGGTCATTTCATAGGTAGCTTTAAATCATACTTGTGCCATGTATTAATGACACCCATGCTACAATTCATACCAAGTACTTCTTTAAAATAATTTGATTTATGTTATGTTATCTTACATTATAGTCTATTAAACTTCGAATACTAACATAATAGACCTACTACCATGGAAAAGATCATAACATACAATCAACGCTAACAAAAGAAGGATATAAGAATACCAACCTAGCCACCATGCACCCATTCATGTAGATCCAAGCTATCTATAGGGGAGTGTAAGTCCTCAACCCTAGACTATTCTTAGCAGAGTGTAACATCAAAATACTTAGCTACCATGAAGTGGTATTGGCATAATAAAATCAAGCTCCCATGAAGGAATTATACTCATGCTACTCCAAGATAACCGTAGCAGAGTATCGATCTTCCATCCTATGAAACCTTGCGTACTACTAATGCAAGATACCATGACGAACATTCAACCAAAGCAAGATAAAGCTATCCTTATAAGAGCTTACTTCCTAAATCCCAAGCTATCACGAGACAAACCATCCTAACATACCATGAGATCTACCATCCCAAGCTACAAAGTTCAACTGCCTATGAGAAAATCCATTGGTTCTAACTCAAGCTGTTCTATTTTAACAAGCATTATTCATTTTAGGTGATTAAACTTTCACATCCTACATGCATTCAAGCTACTTATCATATTAGATTCATTCTACAAGCCCTAGTTATCAACAATATTGCTTCAAAGACTACATTAGAACTTTACTTCACGATCCTCATACTAGTCTAGACTTCAAGACACATTGATTCTAAGCCTAGTCATAGGACAACTCTAAGCATACTTCATCATAAAGTCCCAATTCTAGTAAATCCAATTCACTTTTTATCATGCATGCTAGCATCTAGGTTAGTGCATGATTTCATAATTCTATTGTTGATTAAGTTCTATAAATATTAATAATTCTAGAAAATCTAACAAGAATAATCAATTTCTCATTCAAAGCCTAAATCCACGTAATCTATAAGTTTGGGTTAATCATGAATTCAACATAAATTATTTATAATCACATGAATCAACATAAATTTAATCATATATGAGTAGTATCTAACCATTTAGAATCATAACCACATAAAACCAAGCATTTGAAGTAACCCTACCTTAATTGGGATTCTTCTTCACAAATTAGGGGAAATTCTAGGGGACTCCATTGGTGGAAGAACCCATGTACGAAGATATTAATATACCTTGAATGAATCCTTAGAACAATTTTTAAGCAAAACACCCTTTGATCCTTGGTTTTTCTTCAACCCTAAGCTTTTCCTTCGATTGTGGTTCTTCTAGAGAGAGAATTATTTGAGTTGAGAGGATTTAGGGTTTTTGAATTGGGTATAATAAAAAGTGACTTCAATTGTGGTCTATGATGAAAAAACTTTTTTAATAAATCTCCAAAGTACCCCAAAGCAACCTTACAATAATTTGACTTAAATATAATCCTCAAACTTAGCTTCAGTTGTTAAAGCTGTCATGGTGGAACTAGTTCGCGACACAGAGATGTTCTTAAGCTTCACAAAATAGGAGTGTGGGAAATTTTCCTTGCAGAACTGTTCTGCGACACTGAGCCATTCCCTTGATTTACTACCTTCTTGTCCAATCGTAAGGGTCCTTCTCAAGGACACTTAAGGTGGTCCTTGGGGATTCATACCCAAACAATTTAACTCTAAGATCGATTATTAACGCACTAGGGTAACCTCCACTAATTTTAGACTCCAAACCATGCCTAAAATCATGAAAACCTAACTAGGACACACCAACACGTAAAAGACTAGTTTACAAACATCTTAGACATCTATTAATGTTTGACCTCCAAACTATTCAAAATTGACTTAAAGATATTTTTTCTCATTATTTTAACCATTAGTTAACTCATAAACTCACGTGAAGCCCTAGTTAATCCTATTTCATTTTGGGTGTCGTAACAACCAAATATTTTCAAGCTCTCAATACTTGATTCGAATGCAAGTTCAAGCACAACAAAAACATTCAAATTCTCTCACACAAATGATGATTCCTTTCTCACACACATGATGTATAATTGTTTAAGGTTCAACAATCACATTCAACGCTCACTCTCACAAAGAAGAACACAATGCATGCATTCACCCATAGGTTTGCTTGTATTTTCTTATTAACATTCATTTAAACCTTCTCAAGATCAAAAGGTCTTTTAAGGTTTGTAATCGCGCTGATTTCAATGATATGGTCATTTGGGCTCAGTGACTATGATTCTCATAAGATGTGGTGCTCACAACTCTTCCTTTCTTTTCATTTGATTAAGTTCTTTAGTGCATATAAGTTATCCTTTATTCACTTTCCCTTAGTGTGTTCAAGACTCCCTTTTTCTTTTTGGTAATTTTAAAATTTATTTTATAACTTTTCTTTTTCATTTTTTTCTTTTTATCTTTTATTTGTTATATGGATGGATTTCATTTTCCTCAACACAGTGGGTAGACAAAATCTTTCTTGCACTATCTTGACTTGCTTTCTCTTTCCTTCACACCCCAAGTTAGGTTTTTTGCCTATGTTGGATTTGATGTTAAGCACGAATCAAGAGGAATATGGATAAAGGGTTAAGACAGGTCATGTTGTCGTCTAGTTTCTTCCAGAGAAAGGTAAGGCCCACAGGATGTTCAAGAGAGGTTCACACACTCACAAGGTAGGTCATAAAAAAGGTATATGTAAAATGGTCTCACACTCTATAAAGTTTCCTAAGATCATATAAAGAGAGAGCTCTACTTAGTCGATTGGATCAAGGGGGAAATTCTAGGTGTTTTCATGCATGGTTCAAAATAAGCTTAGTACACAAGGCATCGACACTGAAGTCAAACAAGAATCTGATTTTTTCTAGTTTGCAATGGTCATTACAAGAGAATAGATTTGACAATTGGATAATTACAACGATATGCAAAGAATTCATCTGCTGTCTATACAACTTCATTTGTCCTCGTTGTAGTCATACATTCATGTTTGTTCGATTGCTAACACTATTTAAATCATTGGTATTGAGCATCACATGGACTAAAATATGGTAAGGATCAACCACATGCATCTCTTCACTCTCTTACTTAGTTCACTACCCCTACTAAATATACTTAACATTGTCCTCAATATTGGTGTTGAAAAAGTAATAGAATGCATAACAAAGAAGGATACTAAACAAAATTTGGAAGTAGTCTAATATGTAAATATGTGGGTGAGGTGGATAAGGAATATTCACTATTCTCGGCACTGTGTGGATTGACAATTATTTTGTCGTTCCTTTCAAATACTCACAATAATTTTTAAGCTCCCTCTTGGAATCAAGTAAGGCAATTCACCGAGCATTAATATTTTTTTTTTGCGGAGAACAACAAATGTTATTTAGTATTCGAACACTAGGGTTGCCTCCAAAAAAGTCCCTAGTTTAACTTTATGACACGACATTGTAATGCCATCAAGCATCTTCAGAGTGCACTTCTTCAACAAGGAAATCTCTAGATAGACTTCAAAATATAACTTCAAACGTTGGCCATTTAATTTAAACGGAGGTCCCCCTTGGTCTTCAACTTCTATGGCACCATTGGTGAACACTCGTGATATTCTAAAGGGTCCGGACAATTTGCATTTGAGATTCCAACAAAAGAGTCTAAGTCGAGAGTCATATAACAACACCCCAATCCCCTACTTTGAAGTCCCGCTCGAGTATCTGAGTATCATGCAATGTCTTCATTATTTCTTTGTAAATGACTGAAATTTCATAAGATCTGAGCCTAAATTAGTCAAGTTTATATAATTTCATACTCTTCCTTTAAAAGTTTTTGACCAATACAAACTCAAAACTTTCAATGCCCGCATTGACTTGTGTTCCAACTCGACGGGCAAATGACAAGCTTTAAAAAAACCAATTGATATGAAGACATACTAATGGACATTTTGTAAGCGTTATAATAGGACCATAATGCATCATCAAACTTTTTAGACAATTTACTTATATAGGCATTCACTGTCCTTGCCGCGACGTTTTTGATCTCCCTATTTGACAAATCGACTTGGCCACTTGTCTCGGGTGATATGGGTTTGCTACCTTTTCTTTTACCCCATTTTCTTAGTGCCATTAAAATTCATTTATTGAAAAAGTGATATTCCAAATCACTAATAATCGCCCTACGAGTTCCAAATCTTGCAAAGATGTAAGGCTTCAAAAATTGGATGACACTTTTTCCTTCGTTGTTCGGGAGTTCAATGGCCTTAAATCATTTGGAAACATAATCTCCAGCCACCAAGATATATCTATATTTACAAATGACCTTACAACCGGGCCCATGAAATTGACCTACCATATATCGAATAACTTAACCTCTAAAATAAGAGTGAGGGGTAATTCATATGTCACATCTGAAAAACACACCCTAGAAGGTATGGCATTCAAGAATGCAACCGGTATACTTGACCTCTCGGAGATACTGTCCAAGCCCTTCCGTATCGTTCATCTCATATAAACATATGAAAAATAGTGTGGAATTAATACTTTTCACAATTAAAACTCATAGGAAATACTAAGTCTCATTTCATCAAATATTAGACACAGGAATACTTTGGGACATGGTCCATCCACAATAGAAATAAGTACAACTAAGTCTATTACAATACTTCGATAAAGGAAATAAAAGACATCTACTCCCTCGAGTCAAATGAGGACATACTTCAACTTGCTTGAACGATCTTCTAATCCAAGATTATCTTTCCAAAAGCACCTTTACCGATGAATCACTTTAGAGATAAATAAAAACATCAAATTAGTACAAACACATGTACTAAGTATGACATAATGCATAAAATCATGAAAATGGACATTTTTTTGAAATATGCATCCTTTGACTTAAACATCATAATATAATCTAAGAACACCATTTCACACCTTAGAAACAAATAAGAAACCACTTAAGCAATTTATAACATATTTAAAGAAACCTTACAGTGACCTATATCATAGTTATAGTGAAGTTCCTTCTTTGTACAAAAGTTTCTTAGCTTCACCATAAAACTTTTAGCATGCATTTCCCTCAATAAATTCTATCATAAGACTCACTTAAGTAAGAAAAAGAGAGACCACCTATACACGCTCTCTAGGCATACCTAAATGATCCTTAAGACCACCTATAATGAGATATACACACTTACAATACATCATACACATGAATATGAGGTCCTCCTAACAAAGGTGATTGTATGTCTCACTTGAGTGAGTTGTGAAGCAACCACCCATACAATCCCTTACACAAACATTGTAAAGAGTTCCTATATATTACATAAGATAGAACCATTCTCACTTAATACAACAACATATAATTAATATGACATTCTCTTTCCAAAGGCTATCAAAAGACTTACTTAAGTAAATCAAGAAAATAATGTCCATGATTGACTTCTTCAAGATTAACCAAATAATCCTCAAGACTACCTAAGGCTTCGATCATGTCGGCATAATCAATCATCTTTCCTAACTAGAGTCATTCTTAAGACTTATATAGGTAAGATAGGAAGTGACCATTCGTTGCCCCTTCACTTCTTAACTAGACAACCCTTAACTATAGATGAGTATTTATTCATTTAACATGATTTCTTAAATTAATTCATTACATTCATTAGTTCCTTTAATACTCATTCATCGAATGAAGACATTCAAGCAATGGTCTTCTACAAGACCTAGGGATTCTCAATAACATCTTTAAAGCCTATTTTGCAATGCCGAGATAGCATCCCATACCACCACCTAAACTTCATAGAACTTCTTTAATGCTACTAAGTATCCCATAGGATGAGAATAGGCAATAGCCGACATGGACCATGATAAATTAAACATTGAATGTGGAGTTCTAACCTACTCCAATAAGGGTGTTCTACTTGCCAAGGATAGAACTAGGACACATCCCAAGTAGTCACATGATTAAGGAATATCAAGGGCTTTTATGTATTCTGGTATCATTCTCAAGTAGAGATACATTGTACTCAAGTCTCTGTCTCAAGTAGAGCTACATCCCATAACATACTCACTCGGTGCTAGCCTTTATTCTAATAGAGTAATTGACATTAAAGGATCACATTAAATGGTTCAATATCTAGTTCATAACCCAATCACATTCACTCTACCAAAGAGGTCGACTAGGACTACCTTTCAATGGCAACTAAGATACCTCATCATGACTTTCCTAAGGATGATATGATGTCGTTAAAGGAAATAAACCTGAAGTCCATCATTCAGTACAAGAAGGATACCACTACGGGTATCGACTCCATGTTCATAACATAACCTCACCACTAGGTTTAAGGTTCCATGTACATGACCTTCTTAACATCTTTCAAGGTATCACATATCATTCATTCAAACATGACAAGGGTTAACTAAGCATACCTAGTCAATATATCTCATATTCACATATCATTCATACATGTATCAAGTAAGGGACACAAGTCTACAAAACAAGACACAACATACTTTACTTTATTTCATATAACATATCATTCTTTGAATCACTTTGAAATGAACCTTATCATATTATGTCATCCTACACATTAATATATCATAATCAATATAACCATCATAAACTCATAGAATCAATTAGGAATAACCATGCATCACTTTTAAGACTACACACATAAGACATAGTCATAGTCTAACATGATCTCCTAACAACAATTGAAGAACTCATACTTTCACCTAACCACATGTATATATATGCTCATACTCCACATAAATCAACTATACAAATAATGAAAATACTTCAAGTATTTTGCCGACTAGGCCATAAATATCATAATAAATAAAGTAACGCCGACAAGGCCACATAAATTGCATGTAAAGCACATAGCACCACCACCATAAGTGTACCATACCAATCACAACATAATTAGTCTAGTTAACATAAAATAAAGAGACTTAGGGCAGAGTACCACCAATCCTTTCTCTCCACTTCAATCCATGTCTAAATCATCCAATTCAATTCCATAAGGCCCTTACCCACGACCATAAACATCAATTCAATACAATTATCACAATACTCTATGAATATAAGTCAATTAAATATATATTTATCAATATAACACCAATTATACATAAATTAAATACAATTGTTACATCATTCTATAGCCCATAGAAAACTACACTAGAATTCATAAGCATCAAGACAATATTACTTAACCCATAAAGTAGTAAAAAAACTAGGGTTCATAAGTTACATGGGTTCATAGGTTAAATAAGTGTAAATATTCTAATTAAGAACAATTCAATAAATAATCAATGCTTTAAAACCTTTAATGCAAGAACCCATGGATAGACTTCAATTTAGATAACTCATCTTTTAAGAGCTCTTTGAAAACCACTACGAAGATTAGCTCCTTTTTGAATAGAATTTCAAGGATAAACAACCATACCTTATTTATTCTAATCGAACAATTTGATGAAGAATCACCACTTAAATCTTCAATACAAGCTCTTCTTTGAGTTTTGGCTTAAATGGAGTTCTAGAGAATTTCTTAGGGATTTTGGGTTTTGACTTTTGAAGAATGAATTCACCTTAGTGTCTAAGACTTGTAAACATATTTAAAAAATACACAAAAGGAACTTATAAAACTGCCCAAACTCTTATTTGGATGTTGGTTGAATTTACCAATTCGCCCCTTGAGCTTACAGTGCATTGCGTAGGAACCAGTACCATCGATGATTGGTAGTTGACAAACTATTTGTCCACAAAAGGACCGTCTTGTCCTCTCGTCATTTTGTTCAGAGACTTGACTTTAGGAATTTGATCTCCCTAAACTATGTATGACCCACAATAACCATTGATGGGGTATCGAATGGCCCATGATCCGTCGTTTGCCTCAACCGTTTGGGGCCTGGTCTAGACAGCCTTGTCTCAAATGAATGGTCCTTCCTCAAAGACGCTTGGATGGTCCTTGGGAATTTTTTCCCGGGTGTTTATAACCCTAATATGTTCCTTTATGAGTTTAGGACCTCCCACATGATGTTCCTAAAAAACGAACATGTAGAACTCGATGAAACATTCCTAGATGGAAAAGGTCGTTTCAAGGCAAACCTTTCGAACGTCATGGTTGTTTGACCTCCAAACCTCATCAAACTCAAGAAAATGACTATAAAAACTATTATAACGCATATAATTAACTAATTAACTCATTAAACACATATATAGGAACATAAACACATGTGAGACACATAGGTGACGTAGTCGTCAAACGTCTTGGTCGTCCCTTGACGTTTGACTTCCAATGCACCCTTTAATCTAGACGCTTCCTCAATACCACATTGTAAACAATTTTAGGACCTTAAAACCTAATTAAAACCATGTTATGATCTAGCTTCACCTAAGCCATTTTCGAGGTATTACATTCTCCCCCACTTGGACAACATTCGTCCTCGAATGACACATGCAACTCTCCGAACACTTCCAACACAAGAGACTCAACTAGAAGCTTATGACCATACAATATAACACATTATTCAACACATAATCAAGTATAAACATCAATTTCACATAATAAAGAGAATCACAACACAACAAGAAACTACAACAAATTCTACGACTCATTATGCCATAAAACTCACATCCTCCATTCCAAATAGTAAAAACACATTTTCTATTCAATATAATGCTCACATACATAAGTTATAAAAAGCTTACAACAATTTTCGACCAAAGAATGAATTAGTCAATTTCTCAAAAAATTTATAGTGAGCAGCAATCTTGTGCAATTTTTCAGTAAATTTTTAAACATTTTTCGAAAATGCAACTTTTAGGTAATTCATGAAAGAAACATGATAATATGCAAGATAACTCATGTAAACACATTTTACAAAATAATCATAACTTTGTGAGATGCACAACGTAAGGAATTAATGAAATTCAATATCAACAAGACCCCTAAAAAACGTGCATATGAAACATACTTCGATGACAATGTAGCCCATCTATTAACAATACTCCCATACTTATAAGAAACTCATACCACTAAAATACATAACTACTAGAAATTACCAACATCATCATCATCATCCCCATACGGCTTTGATCCTCTTACTCGGAGTGCATAGAAACGAGCCTTCGCCTTAGTAGCATCATTACCCGAAACATTAGGAGTAATTTGATTACCTTCTATTCCTCTAGCAACAATGGTAGGGCAATTTCTTACCTTATGATCATCCTTCCCACAACGAAAGCAACCACTAGTATCGGCTAGACACTTCCCATAGTGTTTCTTTCCACAAGTAGCACAAGTAGGCTTGCCATCTTGATAACCACCTCCTTTCACAAGTTTGACCTCGGGAGCACTAGATCCCTCTTCTGTTTGAGCCCACTTCTTGAGCCTAGACTGACCTTGTTCACTTGGTCCACTTATCTTCAAATTTCTAGACACCTTTTAACTTTGGACTCCTCCATAGATTAAGCACACACCATGAGTGTAGCTATGGTCATATCATCATGTAACATGGACGTACAACATTCTTCCCTTACAAGGACAGAAACACCCGTCACAAACCTATTCATCTCATCATTAGGTGTAGACACCTAGGATGTGGCATATTTAGACATCATAGTGAACTTCAAATTCAACAGTCATGTTGCTTTGGTTGATATGGATAAAATCCTCTACCTTCACTTTCGTCCTCTCAAGGGAAAGTATATTCCAAGAAAGCCTCCTTGAATTCCTCCCACTCTATAGGACCCGACTCAACCGGCCTATTGCCTTTCAGTTATGTCTACCACACTTGAGCAACATCTTTCAATTGTTACGAAGCCAACTCTGATTTCTCCCTAGAATCACTCCCATAGCATGCACTATCTTATACACCTCATGTAGGAACTCTTGGGGATCCTCTCCCACCTTAGATCCAAGAAAGATAGGATGATTCATCCTTACAAAGTCTCTCAATATAGATGTCATGGTGCTATCCCCTACATTCACTCTAGGTGCAAGACCCATATTCACATGGGTAGTCAAAGCTCAGGCTAAAGTAAGCAAAGCCTCTCTTATTTCCGCATTAGTCATTTCTGGGGGAACAATCAAAACCTCATTACCTTGACCTCCCATAGGGGCTTGAGCAACTTTAGGTACTTACTCAAGTTGAGTAGGAATCTCCTCATTCACATAATTCTCCTTAACACTCCTAGCCGGTGTCCTCTTCGTACTCATGTTCCTAAAAACACAAGGAAAGCCATAATAAAAGAGTACTAGTAACTTTTATTCTACGGTACAACATAGGAGTATAAAAGAAGAGAAACTCTAACTTCCTATAGACTCTCGCCCATAGATGTGTCGCGAATCACAGCGATGGTAAAGTCACTACAAGACGTGACTGGATGAGACTATTTGCTTCCCTAAGACCACTTTCGTAATCTATGCTCAGATACCATGTTTTCACATCTCAAAACCACACCGTAGATAATATGGTATTATCGGAATGCAACCGGCGTAATTGGCCTCTCGGAGGTCTTGTACAAGCGCTTCTATATTGTTTATGATATAAACATATGAAAAGTAGTGCAGAATTAGAACTTCTCACAAACATTCTATAAGTCGATAAAATATCTTCCATATAAAACTCATACGAAATACTAAGTGTCATTTCATTAAATTATAGACACAAGAATTCTTTGAGACACGGACCATACATAATACAAATAAGTACTACTATGGCCATTATAATACTTCGATAAAGGAACTAAAAGACATCTATGCCCTCGAGTCAAATGAGGACATACTTCAACTTGCTTGAACGATCTTCTAATCCAAACATAGCTCTCCAAAAAAACCTTCACTTACTAATCACTTTAGAGATAGATAAAAACATGAAATTAGTACAAACACATGTACTAAGTATTGCATAATGCATAAAATCATGAAAATGGACATTTATTTGAAATATGCATCTTTTGACTTAAACATCATAATAATCACAAGACCAACATTTAACACCATAGAAACACATTAGAAATCACTTAAGCAATTTATAATATTTTTAAACAAACCTTATAGTGACTTATATCCCTGTTATATTGAAGTTCCTTCACCGTACAAAAGTTTCTTAGCTTCACCATAGACACTTTATAGCATGCAATTCCCTCACTAAAAGTTATCCTAAGACAGACTTTAGTAATACAACAGAGACCGCATATACACCCTCACTAGGCACACCTAAATGATTCTTAAGACCACCTATAATTATATGCACACATTTACAATACATCAAACACATTAATATGAGGCCTTCCTACCAAAGGTGATTCTAAGTCTCACTTGAGTGAGTTGTGAAGCGAACGCCCATACAATTCCTTACACACACTAAAGAGACCCTATAGATTACCTAAGATAGAATAATTCTCACTTAATACAACAACATATAAATAATATGAGATTCTCATTCCAAATAATATCAAAAGACTTACTTATGTAAATCATGAAGATAACGTCCATGATTGACCTCTTCAATATTACCTAAATATCCTTATGACTACTTAAGGTTTAGATCATGTCTACATAATCAATCATCTTCCCTAACTAGTCATTCTTAAGACTCATCTAGGTAAGATACAAAGCGACCATTCCTATTCCCCTTCACACCTTAACTATACAACCCGTAACTACTCTAGGTAAGTACTTATTCATTTAACATGCTTTCTTAACTTAGGTCATTACATTCATTAGTTCATTCAGACTCATTCATCACACAAATACATTCAAGTATTGGTCTTGTACAAGACCTAGGGACTCTCACTAACATATTCAAAGATTATTTTGCAATTCCTAGATAGCATCCCATACTGTAACAACCCTAAAATTGAATATTCTAAGTAATGTTTAGTGTGTCTAGAATGCCTATGATAAGACCGAGTTCACACGAATTGATGCGCGTAGAACCATACTTCTAAGGCATAGATATAGACAACACAACTAACTTGGGGAGTTATTTTAGCTAAGACAGGTTTGGTCCAGCCATAAAGGGCTCCCGAATATGAAGATATACTCGGATGAGTCTTTACTGGACATAAAAAGGGGAAATCTTAAGTTTGGATGGTCTAGTGGTAAAATGTTATTTTTTTCAGGATAACGTTAGTATATTAATTATCCTAAATATATAATTAATTCTTTAATTAATAAGGTGGAGGGGCATTTTTGGATAGAGAGGGCCGAAATTGCCTTTTTTGCAAAATCTTGCTCCACCCAAGTTCAAACCTAGGTGGGATCTATGATTTAATTTGTTTCATTCAAATTGGTCGATTAATTTTATAAATTAATAATTAATGGTTGATTAAAAATAAAAAGGAAATAAGATTTTTATTATTATTGATTATTAATTAATTTGACTAAGTCTTGCGAACAAGTCCTAGATCTTAGGGGACACTATATCAGAGTTCTCTCTTTCACGCCTATCTATCTATCTCTCATGTGAGCCTCTCTCTCATATTCACGTATTCTATTTACTTTAAAAAACATAAAAAATAAAAAAAAGTTCTTTACACTTGAAGAACTTACAAAAAAATACAAACAAACAAGTTAATCTAAGAAACGAAAAGTTCACAAAATTTCTAGTCGGCAAAAGGTGTGATACTTGTTAGTGGACGTGCATTGTTGGTGGGTTTTGGGCAGAAATTTCAAGTGTTGAACAATGTTAAAATCAGGTATGGGTTTCTCTCCTGGACTCCTTTCTCCAAGAGAATTTTCTTTCCCATGAATTCAATCAATTTTGAAACGAGGGTTGTTCCCGTTCTTGTCGAACTCCTTGTACCAAGTATCCCTTTGATCTCAATGTGAAATAGGTTAGAGATCATGTTGTTAGTATGGTTTCTGGAGGTTTAAGTATGAAGTGTGATTTTCGTGATAATGTGTTCATGATTATGTGTTTGGAATTGTAAGCATGTTAACTTATGTCAACCGAAAGTATGTGAAAAATGACATGTTTTTATGGTTGAATTTTATGTGCGAATGTTTGTATAAATCATGGGGTGTAAAAGTTGTGTAATGTTGCTAGATGCAATCGTAATTCTTGGCTGAATATAATCACAATAATATTACACTTAAAGATGTACCAAATTATCCACTAAAGACCTTAAAAATTAACGTATGAATGATGATAAAAAGAAGCTGAAATAATGAACAAATTTCCAGCATTTGGTAGGTTGGGTTCGGCCAAACAAAGTGATACAAAATGCAATGGAAAATGAATGTAAAATAAGTGAAATAATTAAGGAATGAACCCAATACATCATTACATGAAAGCTACAAAAAAATCAACAAAAGATTACGACAAAAATGGATTGAAAGAGACTAAATTTCAAGACTGCTAGAAATTGTAGTCTCAGCCATTTTTTAAAAAAATGATCTTCGTTTATTTTTTTTTAATGTGAGTTCATTGGGGATTTAAACCATGACCTCACTCAATGAAAATTTCATAAAAATTTGGTGAGACAAATGCAAGGAAAAATAGATGTGGTGAGTGGAAATTGAACCCACAACTCTTGATAGATGAGAGAGTTAGGAGAAAAATAAAGGAGAAAATAAATGTGGAGAGTGAGGATTGAACCCACAACCTCTTTCATATGTGATAAAGATATGAGATCAATTAAAAAAAATAATGAGCTTGTGGGTGATTGAACCCAAAACCTCCTTGACTTAAATGAAAAAGGAGAGGAGAAAAAGAAAGGAAATATTATGGGTTAGATGGGGATCGAATTAGGGTCTCCCTAATCTAAAAAATGCAATTATCAAGTTTAAAATAAGATTAAGTGTTATTCAAGGGATTCGAAATTGGGTTCCCTTGCCCAATTCCGTTATGACACTTATGTAATACGTAAGTAAATATATAATGAATGCTGCCTCTAAAGATCAAAATCAATATCTTGGAATATCAAGAACATGCATAAGCCTTGTACCACATAATCTTGGGTAAACATGAATCACATAGACAACCTATGAATGAAGCCTCATGGCTTGTATGTGTGAACTGATAAGTCTAGCATAGATTTAAAATTAAGTTAACCTAAGGTAAGAGTGTGAAACACACTAAATGGCCAAGTGCATTGGCATATGATGATGAAACGACATTCACGTAAAGGGGTGAGTAAAATGAAAACAAAATGTGCTAAAGTTAATAAATAAGGTGACAATATGATAAGAGGCTAATGTGAATGATGAGAGAAATCTCAAATGGGCATAAGTAAGTGTTACCAAAACGTACTCACCTATGAGAGTGTAAAGTTAATGAACAGAGCAATCCCTATGAAAAGTCTAATGAAAGTATTGAAGTTAATGCATACTTAATACTAATGATGAGATGAGAAATCATTTAATGAGCTATGATGTCCTCATACTAGAAGCCAACTTCCATGTTGTATGAGTTGAATGTAATGAAACTTTATAATGACCACCGATAGGCTAGCTATGCGCAGTGATGCCTTGCTTCAGTAACGGCGGAGGTTCACGTAACTCTCAAGAGATGAGAATGTCTGGCATGCCGGGTATGGTTCTGCTTATATCTCCTAGTCTTTAAATCTGTATTGCCAATATAGGAATCTAGCAGGGTTCAATTCCCTATATACACTAGCATGTTGTGGTTTACTTTGGCCGGTGATTCCACCTCTTTTTGGTGTGGGGATTACACACTGGATTTCATGATGCGCACATGATCTATCTCTGTTAAGGTTAAAGTTCCCAAAGAAAGAATGAGGCCAGCCTGAAATGATGCACATGATGAATTGAACGATAAAAAATGTGTTAGGATAGGATAATCAAGAAGTGAGCTACTCTCAAGTAATGAAACTAGGTTATTCTTGGTCATTGCACAACAAACCCCATGAGAGTCTTAAACTACATCCTAGGTATGACTAGTGATTGCACTAGTATATGGATGAATGAAAATGAAGTACGTCTGAATGAATGAAATAAATTTTGTGTTTACTAAAAAAAGTCTCCCTAGTTGAGGTCTCATATATTGAACCCTCATTTTGGGAAGTCTTTTGTCAAGTCCATTTTTCAAAGGTCGCATGGCATATGAAAAAAAATGATGTGAACTACGGGATATGATATGTGCAATACTTTATGTGCTTATTGCTTAATGATAAGTATGATGATGCATGTCACTCTCATGGCATGAATTTCCTAATAAAAATTGGGCAAGTCCATGACTTTCCTAATCCTAATTTGGCAAGTCCACTGACTTGACTTTCCATAAATCATGTTGTTAGGAAAGATCTATTTTTACTCATTCCTGTCTTTGGTGTGTTCTTGCATGGACCCATACTTGATACAAGTGTGTACTAATCCCATACAAATATCTACTTTTAGGTGCAGGCACAGGTGGATGTTAAAGCTTACAGTATGACGTTGCAGCTATCCGTACGTGGAGCTTTCATCCGAATTCGGTAGGCCCTAATGTTTTCAAGGATGTCTACTGTTATTTTCTATCTTAGGTGTAGGCTTTAGCTAGTAGAGAATGTTCCACTAATGTTTCATTTCCGTTTTCATTTCAGACTTTGTATTGGTACCGTTTTGGCAAGAATACCTTTAATGCAATTATGAACTGCTCTTTCATTTGATTACCTCTATATTAGATTGTTGATTTGTGAATGTGTATGATGTTAAGTATAATATGTTTCACATGAATTAAGAAAACAAAAGTTTCAAATTTTCTGGTAAAATTAACCTAGATGAAGTAATGATGACGTATGTAGGCTTGTTTCCGACCTCTGGGAGGTCAATGACGCCGGTCTCGTCTAGGGTATAGATTCCGATCGTGACACATACCACCACCTAAACTTCATACAAATTTTCTAATGCTATTAGGTATCCAATATTATGATAATAGACAATAACTATTATAGGCCATTATACGCTAAACATGGAATCCGGAGTTCTAACCTACTCCAATTACGGTGTTTTACTTGCCAAGGGTAGAATTAGGAAACATCACATGTAGGGACATGGTTAAGGAATTTGAAGGGCTTTTATGTATTTTTGTATCATTCTATACTATAGATTCATTGTTCTCAAGTCTCGGTCTCAAGTAGAGCTACTTCCCTTAACATACTCATTTGGTGCTAGACTTTGTTCTCAGAGTAATTAAATTAAAGGATCACATGAAAAGGTTCCATATCTAGTTTATAACTCAATCACATTCACATTACCAAAGAGGTCCACGAGGACAACCTTTCAATGGTAACTAAGATACCACATCATGACTTTCCTAAAAATGATATGATGTTGTTTCATACAATTAACCATAAGTCCATCATTCATTAAAAGAAGGTTACCATTATGACTCGCGATTCCAAGTTCATAACATAACCTCACCACTAGGTTTTAGGTTCCACGTAAATGACCTTCTTCACATATCATTTATTCATACATGATAAGGGTGCACTAATATTACCTAGTCAATATATCTCATATTCACATATAATTCATACATGTATCAAGTAGGGGACACAAGTCTACCAATGCAAGACACACCATACTTTACTTTATTACATATATCATATCATTCTTTCAATCACTTAGGAATGAAATTATCATCTTTATGTCATCCTACACATAACTATATCATCATCACTATAACCATCATAAACTCATATAGTCAATTAGGAATAATCATGCATCAATTCTAAGACTACACACATATGACATAGTCATAGTCTAACATGATCACCTAACAACAATAGAATAACTAATACTTTAACTTAATAACATGTATATTGATATTCTCATACTCCACCTAAATAAACTACACAAAACATCATAATACTTCAAGTAGTTTGCGGACAAGGTCATGATCATCATAATGCATAAAGTAATGCTGACAAGGCCACATCAATTCCAAGTAAAGCACATAGCACCACCACCTGGAACATACCAATCACAACATAATTGAAGTCTATTTAACATAAAATAAAGAGAATTAGGTCAACATACCACCAATTCATTCTCTCCACTTCAATCTATGTCTAAATCATCCAATTAAATACCATAAGGCCCTTACCCATGACAATGAACATCAATTAAGTACAATTATGACAATACTCTATGGATCTAAGTCAAGTCAATATAGATTTATAAATATAAGAACAATTTGACATCGATTGAATACAATTCTCACATTATTCAATAGCCCATAAAAAACTACACTAGAATTTATAAGAATTAAGACAATATCACGTAACCTATTAAGTAGTCAAAAATTAGGTTTCATCAATTACATGGGTTCATAGGTTAGTTGAGTTAAAATCATCTTATTAAGAAAAATTCAATCAGTATTAAAATCATTAAAACGATTAAAGCAAGAACCCATGGATAGATTTCAATTTAGAAAACTCATCTTTTAAGAGATCTTTGAAAACCACTTTGAAGATTGGATCCTTGATGATTAAAGTTTCAAGGATAAAAAACCATACCTTATTGATTATAATCCATCAATTTTATAAACAATAACCACTAAAATCTCCAATCCAAGCTCTTCTTTGAGTTTTGGCTTCAATGGAGTTCTAGAGAATTTCTTAGGGATTTTGGGTTTTCATTTTTGAAGAATGAATTCACCTTAGTGTTTAAGACTTCTAAACATATTTCAATTAACTAAAAGACCCTTAGGAAACCTACCAACCGCTGATTTGGACGTGGGGTGAATTTACCAATTCACCCCTTGAACTTACAGTGAATTGCGCAAGAACCTGTACCATTGACGTTTGACAGTCAACAGAACGTTTGTCCACAAACAAACCGTCCTGTCCTCTCGTCATTTGGTTCAGAAACTTTCTTTTGGGAAATTTATCTCCCTAAGATAAGTATTAACCCGCGACACCCATCGATGGGGCGTTAACTGGACCACTATCCATCGTTGCCTCTGCCGTTTGGGGCGAGGTCTAGAAATCCTTGGCTCAAATGAAGGGTCCTTTCTCAAGTACCCTTGTATGGTCCTTGGGGATGTTTATAACCCGAATATGTTCGTTTACGAGTTTAGGACCTCCCACATTAATTTCATTCAAAATGAAAATGTAAAACTTGACGAAATATGCCAAGAGACACAAGGTCGTTTCAAGGTAAACCTTTCGAACGTCATGGACGTTCTTGGATGTTTGACCTCCAAACTTCATGAAAGTCAACACAATGCCTATAAAAATTATTTTAACTCTTGTAATTACCTAATTAACTCATGAAATACACATATATACACATAAACACACATGCGACACATAGGTGACTTAGTCATCGAACGTCTTGGTCATCCCTTGATATTTAAATTCCTATGCACCCTAAACTATAGACACTACCTCAATACCACATTATAAACCATTTAAGGATATTATACCCTCAATAAATCCATGTGAGTCCCTAGATTCACCTAAGTCATTTTTGAGGTATTACATTCTCCCTCAATTGGACAACATTCGTCTTGGAATGACACTTGCCACTCTCCGAACACTTCCAAGAGTAGAGACTCAACTAGCAACTCATGATTATACCATATAACACATTATACAACACAAACTCAGGGAGAAAACTCAATTTCACATAATTAAGAGAATCACAACACAATGATAAACAAGAATAAATCCTTCAACTCATTATGCCATAAAACTGAAATCCTTCATTCAAAATAAAAAAAAACATTTTATATTCAATATAATACTCATATAAATCAATTCTAACCACCTTAAAACAATATTCAACCAATGAATGAATTAGTAAATTTCTCAAACATTTTATAGTGAGAAGAAATCCCTGGCAGCCTTTAAGTGATTTTTTCAACATTTTTCAGAAATGCAACTTTTAGGCAATTCATGATGGAAACATGCTAATATGCAAGATAAAATCATTTAAATTTTTTTACAATGTAATCATAACTTCATTAAATGCACAATGCAAGGAATCAATGAAATTCAATTTCAACAAGACCCTTAAACAACATGCACATGCAACATACTTTTATGACCATCTAGCCCAACTTTTAACCATACTCCCCTACTTAGAAGGAACCATACCACTCAACAAAGAATTATTAGGACTTACCAACATCATCATCATTATCATCATCCTCATCTGGCTTTGATGTACTTTCTTGGAGTGCATAGAAACGAGCCTTTTCCTTTGTAGTGTCATTACCTGGAACATTAGTAGCAACATGCTTGCACTCTCTTCCTCTAGTCGCAATTGTAGGACAATCTCTTACCTTATGATTATCCTTCCCACAACCAAAGCAACAACTAGTACCGGCTATACACTTCCCATAATGTTTCTTTCCACAAGTAGCACAAGTAGGCTTGCCATGTTGAGAACAACCTCCTTTCTCAAGTTTGACCTTACGAGCACTAGGTCCATCTTATGTTTGAGCCATCTTCTGAATCAATGATGATCTTTCTCACTTGGTCCACTTCATTTCAAATTTATAGATATTCTCTTAAGTTTGTACTCCTCGATAGATTGAGCATACACCACCACGTAGCATGGCTGTACGACATCCTTCTCTCACAAGGTTGGTAACATTCGTCACAAACCTATAAATCGCATCCCTAGGGTTAGACACCAATGGTGGGGAATATTTATAATACATAGTGAACTTCAAAGAATACTCTTCCACACTCATGTTGAATTTCTTGACATTGATAAACTCCTCTACCTTCACTTCCCTCCTCTCACAGGGAAAGGACTTTCCCAAGAAATCCTCCTTGAATTCCTCCAACTCTATAGGACCTGACTTAACCGGCCTAATGCCTTTCCATTATGTGTACCACACATGAGAAAAATCTTTCAATTGATATGAATATAACTCTGCTTTTTCCTAGAAGTCACTCATATTAGCATGCACTACCTTATACACCTCATCTAGGAACTCTTGGGGATCCTCTCCCACCTTAGAGCCAAGAAAGATAGGAGGATTCATCCTCAGAAAGTCTCTCAATCTAGATGTCATAGTGTTATCCCCAACATTCACTCTAAGTTAAAGAACCATATTCACATGGGTAGTCAAAGCTCAGACTAAAGTAAGTAAAGCCTTTCTAATTTCCCCATTAGTCATATCCGGGGGAAGCATGGGAAAATCATTACATTGACCTTCGATAGGGGATTCATCACCTTGAGCAACTTGAGGTACTTGATCGACTTACTCAACTTCAGGAGGAATCTCCTCATTAACATCATTCTCCTCAACTCTCCTAGCTAGTGTCTTCCTCGTATTCATCTTCCTAGAAGGAAAACCATAAGAAAAGAGTACTCATAACTTTTACAATACAACACGATATAGGATTACAAAATAAGGGAAACTCGATTGTCCTATAGGCTCTTGCCCATAGATGTGTCACGCTCACACAGATGGTCAAGACACTACTAGACGTGACTTGATGAGACTTATTGATTCCTATGATCACTTTCATAACCTACGCTATGATTCCAAGCTTGTCACATTCTGAAACCACACCCTAGAAGATATGACATTCTCGGAATTCAACTGGCGTACTTGACCTCTCAGAGGTCTTGTACAAGCCCTTCCGTATCGTTCATCCCATATAAACATATGAAAAGTAGTCCGGAATTAGAACATTTCACAAATATCATATAAATCTTTAAAGTATCTTTCATATAAAACTCATAGGAAATGCTAAGTCTCATTTCATCAAATCTTAGACACAAGAATACTATGGGACACGGACCATAAACAATAGAATTAAGTACTAGTAAGTCTATTACAATACTTTGATAAAGGAAATAAAAGACATATATGCCCTCGAGTCAAATGAGGATGTACTTCAACTTGCTTGTACGATCTTCTAATCCACGCATAGCTCTCCAAAAGCACCTTCACCTTTGAATCACTTTAGATATTGAAAAAAGCATGAAATTAGTATAAATACATGTACGAAGTATGACATAATGCATAAAATCATGAAAACAGACATTTATTTGAAATATGTATTTTTTTACTTAAACTTCATAATAGAATCATAAGACCATCATTTAACACCATAGAAACACATAAGAAATCACTTAAGCAATTTATAATATTTTAAACAAACCTTATAGTGACTTATATCCCTGTTATATTGAAGTTCCTTCACCGTACAAAAGTTTCTTAGCTTCACCATAGACACTTTATAGCATGCAATTTCCTCACTAAAAGTTATCCTAAGACTGACTTAAGTAATACAAACAGAGACCGGATATACACCCTTTCTAGGAACACCTAAATGATTCTTAAGACCACCTATAACGATATACACACACTTACAATATATCAAACACATAAATATGTGGCCATCCTACCAAAGGTGATTCTAAGTGTCACTTGAGTGAGTTGTGAAGCGACCGCCCATACAATTCCATAAACACACACTAAAGAGATCTTATAGATTACCTAAGATAGAATCATTCTCACTTAATACAACAACATACAAATAATATGACATTTTCTTTCCAAAGGCTATCAAAAGACTTACTTAAGTAAATCAAGAAGATAAAGTCCATGATTAGCCTGTTCAAGATTACCAAAATAATCCTTAATATTACCTAAGGCTTAGATCATGTCTACATAATCAATCATCTTCCCTAACTAGAGTCATTTTTAAGACTCACCTAGGTAAGATACAAAGTGACCATTCTTATTCCCCTTCACACCATAACGAGAAAACCCTTAAATACTTATATAAGTACTTATTCATTTAACATGTTTTATTAACATAAGTCATTACATTCATTAGTTCATTTAAGACTCATTCATAACATAAGGACATTCTAGTAATGGTCTTGGAAAAGACCTAGGGACTCCCACTAACATCTTCAATGCCTATTGTGCAATGCCAAGATAGAGTCACATACCATCACCTAAACTTCATAAAACTTTTCTAATGCTAGTAGGTATCCCATATGATGAGAATAGGTAATAACTGACATACACCATGATAACATAAGCATGGAATTCGGGGTTCTAACCTACTCAGATGAGGGTTTTCTACTGGCCAAGTGTAAAACTAGGACACATCCAATGTAGGCACATAGTTAAGGAATATGAAGGGCTTTTCTGTATTCTAGCATCATTCTCATGTAGATATAACTTATAGTCAAGTATCTGTCTCAAGTAGAGATACTTCCCATAACATACTCACTCGGTGCTAGCCTTTGTTTTCATAGAGTAATTTACATTAAAGTATCACATGTAAGGATCCATATATAGTTCATAACCCATTCACATTCATCCTACAAAAGAGGTCCACTAGAACTACCTTTCAATGGCGACTAAGATAGATCATCATGACTTTCCTAAGGATTATATAATGTCGTTCCAGACAATCAACCCTTAGTCCATCATTTATTATAAGAAGGATATGATTACAGCTCTCGACTCCAACTTCATGACATAACCTCACCACTAGGTTTAAGGTTCCACATATGTGACCTTCTTAACATCATTTAAAGTCTCACATATCATTCATTCATACATGAAAAGGGTTCACTAAGCTTACCTAGTCAATAAATCTCATATTCACGTACCATTCATACATGTATCAAGTAAGGACAAAAGTCTACAAGAAAAAGGCATGACATACTTTACTTTATTACATATAGAATATCATTCTTTGAATCACTTAGGAATGACCCTTATCATCCTTATGTCATCCTACACATTACACTATCATCATTTATATAACCATAATAACCTCATTTGATCAATTGAGAATAATCATGCATCAACTCTAAGACTACTCACATAAGGCATAGTTATAGATTTTGGTGAAGACTATGAATACCAATCGAATGGACTGGTCAAGAAAGCTCGGTGATGCTCTATGGGCCTATCGCATACATACAAGACTCGCATAGGTATGTGTGCATAGCAACTTATATATTGGAAATCTTAACATTTGTTGGTATAAGCTAAAGCACAAGGCTATGTGGGCAATGAAGAAGCTAAATTTGGATTGGGGAACCGCGTCTAACATAAGGGTGAACGACTTCAATATGCTTGATGAATTTCACCTAAAAGCCTAAGAAAGTGCAACCTTGTATAAAGAGAAGATGCAGAAGTACCACAATCAAAGGATTGAAAATCAAGATTCTATTGTGGGGGATTTTGTGCATCTATTCACATCTAGGTTGAGCTTGTTTCGAGGGAAGAAAGTAAAAATGAGTCGGGCCATTCTTACTTAATAAAATGTTTCCACATGAAGCGGTGGAGATTGAGAACAGTGAGGGTAAAAGATTCAAGGAAAACGGCCACAGAATAAAGCTTTATCTAGGAAACACGGAGAGTGTGGAAGAAGTAATTGAGGCCTCCTATCTTGATGAAGTCTGAGTAATCAAGAGGCATACGTCATGCATCGAAGTTAAATCAAGCTCTACTTAGAATGCACCCCAAGATGTAAAATCTAGCCAATGATAGCATTATGTGCATCCTAGTGTATCACATTCATCTACAACTACACCTAGTGCTACACCGGATGTTGAGATGCCTGCTGTAGCTCCTATCCAAAAGGTCATAATTTGTAGAGTGATGATTGAGATGCATAGATCATCGTAAGTTTGTTTTGTTATGTATTTCTTAGTTTATTTTATTTATTTCATATACTTTAATATATTATTCATGAACTAACATATAGATTATATATATTGATGTCAATTTTAATACTTAATATGAAGAATGAGTTTCAACAGTACATCACTCAGAATCTAGATAGTTTGGTCAAAATGACACTTAAATTGTTTACCCAAATATGTTCAGGGAAATGCCGGGGGGAAACACAAGAGTAGAGTATGTGGTCTAGTCGCTTGCGAGAATGTAAGAATACACTACTAAGGCTTAGAAGGTATTGAATGGACAATCCATCTGAGGCACTTGAATTTCTAGATTGTGTATGTGTGATCACCAATAAGATAACTTACATCAGCACCGGCAAAGTCGGAGCGCAGAAGAGTAGTTGAACAACAAAGCATGAGTGCGACCATTCATGAAATCAAAGAACAAGTGTTGAACCTAACTTGTCGAACTAATACACCTTCTCTTTCTAAGGAGACAGACGACGATAGTGAATAGGATTATGACTTTGTAGATCACACTCCTTAGTTCAGGTCTCTTTTATGAACTTTTTGAAAATAACTTTGAATAACACTATAAGTTTTCGTATTTTGATTTTGATATTTTTGAAGACTGTTTTATGATTAATGTTTTATATGGGTTGTGATGTTGATATTATTTTGTTTTATTGGGATGATGAATATGAATTGAACTTAATTAAAATGTATTTGCACGTGGTAAGCATAAACTTCTTCTTTCTGCTGTCAAAAACTTGTAGGTAAAAGCGATCGACATGGTTGTTTTGTCCATTGATTTTTTTCATTATATTTATCAAATAAACCTAGAAAAGTGATGGACATGATCCTTTATTGTGCCATTTTTATAGGTATTTTAAAAAATGATTTCCAAAATAGCGTCGAATGGTGTCCTTTCGTGTGGTTCTTTTTGGGTATTATTACCATATCATTTGCCAGAAAAGTGATGAACATTGTCCTTTAGTCCATACCTTTTCTTGGATTCTTAAAATATTAATTTCCAGAAAAGCGAGGACTGTATCGCTTATTAAAAAGGAAAATACAATTGAAGAGACCGACTCCATTGTTTTCGTTATATGAACTTTTGAAATGAATAATCAAAAACTGATGCAGTCCATCGCGCGTTGTCGTTGTAATTTTGAAAATCATTGATCTTTAAAGAGAGAATATGACCACATCACTTTCCATCTATTTTGACCAAAGACGAGATATAATCTGTCATTTTTGGCAGATTTTTAGTAGTGAAATTTTTTGAAAAACTTATAATAACTTTTGCCAACTATTATTTCCGGATTCTCTTAATTTTAAAACATGAGATATGTCCCTTGAACTACTTAAATATGACATAGTAGATCATTATGAATTTCTTAATCACTCCTACCATGAACGTGCAGGTCAATTTAGAAATTCTGAAAGTGCAGCTGTTACATCCTTCAATAGAAACTTTTCCTCTCAAATGAAAAATGTAAGTTATGAAATTTATTGCAAAAATTTTGGCTGAGTCTCCTCTACACATATGACTATCTAGGAACCTTAAACGCAGAAAATTCCTAATGAGACATCTCAGAGGATAACAACAATAGTTAAACATCATAGCTATGTAATAAGATTTTTAGAATAACACAAAAACAACACCAATTTTCATAACCAACAATATGAAAACAAAAGAGGTATCTTACTTTTGTTTACTAATATAAATTCATATGCTACCACCTTAAAGTATGAAACAACACAGGATATTTGGATATCATTTCATTCTAAGATTCTCAAGACACCTATTTCCTATTCTTGTTTATCTACAAGATTTAAACAGAAAACAAAATATTTAGTCCTCAATCTTCGAACCTATCAATTTATTATGGAAACTGGAGTTTCCTATGAAAACTCCTTTATGATCTAAGCATTTTAAATTGGGACAACCTAGAAGTGTCTCCTATGCACTTTTATAACACTACTACATGAAAAACTAGATTAATAGACTCTAGCCCTGAAGAAACCTCTAATTCATAAGTAACTCTTTCTACCCTCCGAAAGATTTGGTATGGACCAATAATACATCGGCTAACATTTCCCCTCTTTCCAGATCTCATTACACCCTTCATACGTGACACTTTCACGAATACCCAGTTATTGTCTCCAAACTCTAAGTCTATTCATTATAGATCCAATCAGTGAACAAGTAATTTGCATTGTTGCTCATATAAAGCCTTATAAGGGGCCATCTTGATGTTAAAATGATAACTATTATTACAAGAAAACTAAATAAGAGGTAAGTGGGCATGCTGATTTCCCTTGAAATCTAGCTTGAATGCCCGTAACATATCTCCTAGCATTTAAATTGTGTGCCCAGCATGTCCATATCTCCAAGGGTTGAAAGTTCTATAGAGATTAACATGTGTTCCCAATTCTTCCTACAAAGACTTGCCAAATTTAGTGGTAAATTGTATGTCTCTATTAGAGATAATAGATAGTGAACATTGCGCAACCTACAAATATCTCTTATATAAAGCCCGTCATAGTCTTTGGTTGTTAAATAGTCTTTATCGGTATGAAGTGGGCTGATTTTTTAGCCTATAAACAATTAATAAAATAGTGTCAAACATATGTTGCGATCGTGGTAGCACAATAATAAAATCCACATTTATTTTCTCCAACTTCTACAATGGAATGGCTATCTCCTGGACCCTCCCAACAACTTTCTGATATAGTGTTATACAAACTCAACAATGTCCTTATTCATCCCATGCCACCATAGATCTCTTTAATATAATGTTACATCTTTGTCAAATCTGGTTGAAATAGAATAACGGGAATGATATACCTCACCCATAATATGATGTCAAAGCCCTACAATAGTGGCAACATACAATTGACCTCTATATGTGAGGATCCATCTAATGTTATATAAAAGGCTAATAACTCGTTATAGCCAAGCCTTGTGTCTAAGTTGCTCTTAGTAAGGATCCTCGTTCTAACGTTCCTTCACTTCTACGATAAAGGATAATATGGATGTGTTCTGAGATCTTACATTTCATATCCCTCTGAACCCTCTAGAAAGGCTTGGACTAGTGTTGATATCAGCGCATCCTTTAGGTCCTGACATAATACTCACAAGACTCATTCCACTGAAACTCACATATTTTCTGAGTCATCTTTGTCATTAGTGCTGAAAGTGACTAAAATCACTCTAGAAACCTTTTATAGTACCTGGTAAACCCTAAAAACTATGACCCTCTATGAGAGTTCTAGTATCAGTCTTCACGTCCTCAATACTTTTTTGTTTTAGCCATAATGCCCAAATAAGATACAATATGGAAAAATAGAGCCACAAAGCTCAATTAGAACTCATAGGCATAAAACTTTACCAAAAGTTCCTGATCTCGAAGAACCTAAAGGACTTCTAAAAAATAATCTGCATGGTCAACTTTTGAACGTGAATACACAATAATATGATCAATAAATACAAGAACAAACATGTCCAGATATGGAATGAATATGCTATTCATCAGTACTACAAACAATGTTGGGACATTGGTCAATCCAAAAGACATGACCAAAAACATAAAATGTCCATATCTGAATCTATAAGCTTTGTTTGAAACATTTTTCTTCCTAACTCGTACCTCTCTGAACCCTAATTTTAAATAAGTCTTTGAGATGTATTCAGCAACTTGTTTCTCGCCAAACATTTTATTGATCCTTAGATGGGGAAACTTATTATTTATATTCTCCTTGTTTAGCTATAGATAATCGATACATATCCTAAGAGAGTAATCTTTCTTTCTCACAAATAATATTAGTGCACCCCATGGTGTGAAGTAATAGGCCTGATAAATATGTCACATCTGGGAAATACCCCCTAGATGTAACTGATGTCGTCGTCCTGTTTGAGGACTAAGACTAGACTCATAGCTTAGATCATTACATTCACAGGTCAAATTTAGCATAAATTAAAAACTTTTTACTACTTTTACATTGAGTTTTATGTAGACCTATACATACATACATACATACATACATACATACATACATACATATATATATCGAGTATAGATAGACCCTTCATACAGGAAGATTACTTAGTCTTGTACTTTTATTGCACATAAAAATAAAAGAAAATAACATAGTCTCATACATAAGAACATCCTCCTAAGACTCCCTTTAAGGCTAACTAGTGCAATGTTTAGGTAGAGTCTCATACCCCTTCGTAGATTAAGCTAAACCCCTTAAGTTATATTAGTTAGAGTTTACTCCTTTAATTCATTTTACCTTTTGGCAAAATCTTTCCCTAACCGACACAGACCTCATGAGTTAATGTGGAATCCAGTTTCATGGAACCCTACACCGAAAGAAGGAGGACTACTTGCCAAGGTAGTACAAAAACAGGAACATAGAAACTACATGGATCAACTATCTAGTATTACTACGGGGGCAACATAGTTCATGAACTAGGAGATATAGTTGGGACCCTCTTTATGCTACATACATTGTAGTCTCCAATCTCAAGAGTAGATTAGTGATCCTATCTCACCTATGTGGGAAGAGACACTCCTCACTCTAGTTCACTCGGTGCTAAGCTAGAGTCTCTTTTGAAATGTTGTTAATACCTATATTAGTTATCACAGCTTAATGTAGGTCATAGGTTCTAAACCTTGTATAACATCATCATCATCATCATAGCGCAGTAAGAATTGCATGACAATTGTCCTTTCATTACAATTCATATAGGTGAGGTTAGCATATTAACATATCACTTCATAATAAAGCAAATCGTTAATTCATTCACCATCATTACAATACCTCACAAACCATAATCAAGACATTTAAATTCAACATCATACCAACCCTATAAATCTTAATGCAAGGAACACTTCTATATATCAACATGATTTAATTACAATTAACCATTATTGAAGTAAAGAATATGGATCACATGACTTACCAAGTCTCCTTCATTATCATCATCAAGGCCTTATCATAAATCTTACTCAACCCAATTAAGGTTTAGTATCACCATATAACCATAAAAAACATGATAACAAATCTAGTTTATTCACTATATCACAATTCATCACTAGTTTATAGCTTAGGACAAGATACTCAGGTCAATTCAAAACATACCTCATAACGTAGATCAACTTCCCAAGACCTATAATGATAGGACTTAATTCATCCTAATTTATTCATAATTGATACAAAAACATCATCTAATAGTAATTAAACCAATAGCCAGTTCAATTGAACCAATATACACAATTTATATCAAGATCACAACCTAAGGTTCAATGGTAAAAGTCATTTTTTAAAAACTAGACCAATCCATAAAGATATATCATAATTGATTTAAGATACATGTTAATATATTCACAATATCCAAAATTAATCATAAACTAATCAATGCATAACAGAAATTTTGAGATTGGAAAAGATCCACTTAAAAACCCAACTTTGGAAATAAATTTGATGGAACCCTTTGAAGAAAGATGTACCAAAGGTGAAAGAGATCCCATACCTTGATAATTGATGGAATAAATTTAAACTTTGCAGCCCTTGAACCGACCTATATATTGGTCTTCAATGGGGGATTCTTTGGGAGAGAGAAATAAGAAAGAAGGAAGAGAGTTTTGGGTTTTGGAATTATGTGAGATTAGATTAGGCTAATAGATTAGGGCTTTATATAGGGGGTTAACTCACTGAATCAGACCTCCCATAACCCCTTATTCACTTCCTAAATAATCCAATTAATTAATTAACCTAATATAATACATGCAGTAAAAACATAGCTGTCATAGACGATACACCGATCGACGATCCGTCTGTAAGTCGACGGTCACTGTTCCCCCTCCGTGCTGCACTCCGTCGTTTGATTCAAGGACTGGTCCAAACGGACCATTAGCCTAAATGTATAAGTGTTGGTCGAGGGATGGCATCAACGCCATGTCAATCAACCTACGCCCCAATGATTCCCTTCGTGGGTGCACAATGCCAAGTCAGTCTTTGATTCCAAAATGAAAGGGTCCTCCTCAAGGGACCTTTGTTGGTCCTTGGGGAGTCGTTCCCAGACGTTTCCATTGTGAACCAACTTAAATACATGTTTGACATCCTTCCACCAATTTTCATCATTTTCCGACTTGTAAAAGCTAGTCAAATAGGCTAAGGCACACTAGTACCTCATTTAACTAGTTTCCTAACGTCATGAATGTTTTGGTTTCTGGACTTCCTAAAAGACTTATATTCATTAAAATAAACCTTAAAACAATATTTAAACCTTATGAAACTTATGTTAGGATCTAGAACACGTCTTGGATTTTCGAAGTGTTACATCATCCCCGCTTAGGAACATTCGTCCCCGAATGACACTAAACATCATAGAAAGGAAGGAATAGACTCAAGACTAGAAGCCCACCAACAATAAATATATAAAAAAATAATATCATTTATAAAAGTAATTTTTAAAATTTTAATTACCACACTTAAGGCTCAAAATCACATTATGAGGAATTTCCTTCTCGCACCAACAAGAGCTCAACATATCATATATGAGTCAATTATGCCATATCTTAACTTATCAACATGCTATATATCATTTCATAAATATTCACCATATGAAAATGCACAATATGATACAAAAGAAGCAAAATTGCAAAATTTCAAGTCCAAATGCACAATTTCACTGTAATTAACTGTGATGACCTAAAAACGTACATTTTTGAAAACTTCACCAAAACTCAAGAATATTAAATTTTACTGATTATTATTCAATATTACAATGAACTACTAAACTTAGTTATCAAATAGATGATGGTAACAAGAATTTATGTCCGCCTCGGTCTCCCATGTTCCACCCTCAACTAGGTGATTTTTCCATAACAAATTTAGGGAAGCCACTTCTTTATTCGTTAACTTCTTTAATTGTCTATCAAAGATTTGAAGCGGAACCTCCTCATAAAAGAGGTTATGTTTCACACCAAGACCCTTAATAGGAAGAATAGACTCCGGATCACTTATACACTTCTTACGCATAGAAACATAGACACTGGATGAATCGAAGCCAATTCACTAGGGAGTTTCAATTCATAGGCAACCTCACCAACCGTATGCAAGATTTCATAGGGACCCATATAACGAGGATTCAACTTCCCTTTCTTGATAAATCTAACCACCCCTTTCATAGGTGAAAATTTCAAATACACTTTATCACCTTTTTAAAACTCTAATTCCCTTCTCGTATGATTGGCATAAAACTTTTGCCGACTATAGGCTGTTTGCAACCAGTTCCTTATAATACGAAGCTTCTCCTAAGTCATATAAATCAAAGCAGGACCAAAAAGTGAAGACTCACCCACTTAAAACCACCTAATAAGACATCTACACCTCCTACCATTCAAAGCTTCATAAGGGGCCATGGATATAGATGAATGGTAGCTATTATTGTAATCAAACTCCACAAAAGGCAAATGCTTATCCCAATTTCAAACTCCACAAAGACAAATGCTTATCCCCATTTCCCTTGAAATCAATAATAGAAGCGATATGCTATCATCAAGGGTTTGAATAGTACGCTCCCTTGAACATCCCTTTGGGGATGAAAAGCGGTTCTTAGCTTCACCTTCGTACCCAACCCTTCTTGGAATGAACTCCGAAAATTAGATGTGAATTGTACACCCCTATACGATATGATGCAGAATTAAATACCATGCCGACGCAGAATCTCATCTATGAAGATCCTTGCATAATCTTCCACCGAATAGGTAGACTTGACGGGAATGAAATGAGAGGATTCGGTCAACCTATCCACAATCACCCATATAGAGTCATCTTTCTTTCATGTCTGATGCAAACCTACCACAAAAACTCACATTTGCTATACTTGGAAAATAATTGATTCTCATTAAGTACTTGTAACACCACCTCAAATAGTTCCTATGATCACCCTCATTTTTCTAATATGTCGAGATGTCATCAATGAAGACAAGAACAAATAAATCTAGGTTAATTCGAAACACCCTATTCATAAGATCCATAAATGTTGTCAAGACATTAGTGATACCAAAGGACATTACTAAGAACACATAGTGACCATATCTAGTATGAAATGTCTTTTTTGCTATGTCCTCACTCTCAACCTAAGTTGGTGATACCCCGACCTCAAGTCAATCTTAGAAAAGTAGCTTGGCCGTTGGAGTTGATCAAATAAGCCATCAATCCGAGGGAGAGGATACTTATTCTTAATAGTGACTTTATTGAGTTGGCACTAATCAATGCACATCTTAAGGTATCCATCCTTTTTATTCACAAATAAAACCGGGGCACCCCATGGAGTGATACTAGGTCTAATGAAGACTTTGTCTAGTAAATCTTTGAGTTGAACCTTCAACTCTTTCAGTTTGGGCAGATCGATCCGATAATGAGGAATTGAAATGGAATTTGTATCCTGTAACAAGTCGATACCAAAATCATTTTCCAGTTCGGGAGGAATACCGGGAAGATCGTTAGGAAAGACTTCCACAAATTCCCTCACTACGGGGACCGACTAAATGAAAGGAACTTCGGAGTCTAAATCTTCGACTCTTGCAATATGTTACTAACACCCTTTAGAGATCATTTTACAAGCTTTCAAACAAGAGATGATACAACCTCTTGGAATGGAATTTCCCCCTTTTCACTCTAAAATGGGATCATTTGTAAAGTTAAAAATTCACCACCCTTGTTGTACAATCTATAGGGGCAAAACAATCATGTAACCAATCCATACTCAATATGAAATAAAAATAAAACATATCAAGTGCTACTAGTTCAACATATGTAACTTTATTGGGCAACAATATAGGACAATTTCAATACACCCTCTTTGCAGAAATAGACTCACCCACTGGGGTAGACATCATAAAAGCTTCATTTAGAATGTCGGGTAAGATATAAAATTTCATAGATATCAAGGGAGTAAAAAGAATACACATCAATGGAAAAGAGTTTGCACATACCGATCACCACGTCGGGAGAATTCTCTTGCTCACTTCTAGAGCGCAGAGCATAGAAGTAGTTCTTCTTCAGAGCATCATTTGAACCACTTGCTTGTCCACTCTCCTTGACTTGAACCCACACATTTGGTCAATCTCAAACCTTGTGATCACTTTTTACTCAACCAAAAAAATTGTTTGTTCCCTTAAGACAGTCACCATAGTGCTTCTTGTCACACTTTCCACAAGTTGGCTTCTTTGTTGGTGAACTAGAATCCCTTTCGCTTTTAGGCTTAGGGTTATACGCCCTATAATCTATAGAATTAGGAAACTTGGAAAGAACTTGATTATAAACCATCTTCTCAAACCTAGGCTTGTCTTTGATCTCAAGCCTACCCTTAGAAGAACAACCATCAAAAGATCTTGCCTTCTTCACAACTCAACTTTTTCTCTTAGACCTTGAGTCTTACACTTTTTGAGCATGAACCATGAGATAATAAATGTTCATATTGTCAGGTAGCATAGTCGAATGACACTCTTCTTGCAAGTCATCCAACACTAAGAGGTCATTTTTTCTCAAGGGACAGAAATCAAAGAAGGAGCATACTTTGACAATTGAGTGAATTTCAAGGAGAATTCAAGGACACCCATACCTACTTGACAAAGGTTGATGAACTCCACAACCTTAGCTTCCCTCTTCTCCCTAGGAAAGAATCTATCAAGAAAAGCCATCTTGAACACCTACCAAGTCACTGGTCCACCCTTTAACGACCTATTGTCCCTCCATTGGACATACCATGTTTGGGCCACATCTTTGAGTTGGTAAGTGGCTAACTCGTCCTTCTCACTAGTAGAACCCCATAGAATAAAGGATCTTGTAGATTTAATCAATGAACTCTCGGGTGTATCTTCAACCTTTTGGACCCATTGAAAGTAGGGGGATTCATCCTAGTGAAATCCCTAAAATGCGAGGCCATGGTAGGAACTTATTGGTTAGCTCGAGGTACAACCTCCAGATTATCTTGGGCATCATGGCTTGAGCTTGAGTAGTGGTGGGTTATGCTTGGGTAATAATGTCTTGGGACGTGTGGAGAAAAGCTTCTCGTATTTCACCATTCGTCAAAGGAGGAGGATTTGACCGAAGCATGGTCATCATTAACTTCTTCATCATGTGGAGGGACTTGATAACCTTGGGGAAGAACTCCCGCATAGGCAATCTTTATCTCAAGTCTTCGTGCAGCATACCTTCGAGTACTCATTGCCAATAATCACAATAAGAGTATTAGATGCGAAAGGACATAGAGCTAACCTCTAGAGGCACAATATTGGACTTCTAAGAAAGTAAGAGTTTCCTAAGTATCACATAGATTCCTATTCATAAGTGTGGATCACTTCACAATAATGACTTTGAACCTACATAGATGCGGTTGAGATAGACATCGACTCAAAGATATTCAACCTCATGCTCTTATACCAATTTTGTCACATCCGAATAATACCCCCTAGACATAACCGGCGTTGTTTTCCCCTTTGAGCACTAAGACTAGCCTCCTAGCTCCCATCATTACATTCATAGGTCAAATTTTAGCAGAAATATAAAACTTTCTACTACTTCTACATTGAGGTTTACTACTTACATATATGTATTATCAATCAATAAAACTTGTAGTATATGTGAATAGGTTTTACTTTGTAATATGTATTTAACTTGTATTATAAATAACTAAAGTGATCATGCAAATGAAAAAAAAATTGTTATTGCTATAAATGGTAAAGCGCCAATGGAAGCATCACCTAGTTGGAGAGACTACTTGGGAGAACTAGTCGGACATGTGGATTAGACACCCCCATTCGTTTTATGCGTTCAATTGCATCTATTTTTTCAGTGTTTGAGGACAAACTTTTGTTTTAGTGGTAGATGATGTAAGAACCCCCAAAGTCGTTTTGAGCACTAAAAATTTTCTATCATAAAAGACTTTTCCGCAAATATATTAAACTATTCATATAACTAAGGTTATTTTTAAATTTATGGATATTCTTTTAAGAATTTAATTTATTTGTGATTAATGGGTAAAGTCCAACATCCATCTTGCTTCACTTGGTCCATGTATTAAAATAAATCAACTAGGGTTTAATAAAAGAAAATAACTCAAGCGTAGTCTCAACATCGTATTTGCAATGAGAACTAGATCAGGTAAATTGTAAATGCATATATTCCTCTTATTCCGTGGTGATTCTATGATATATTAGGCTATTAGCACAAATTTGTATTATAATGTTTGTTTAACGTGATAATGACGTGTTTTTTCTTTAATTTCTAAAAAATTGTCTTTTTTTGGTTTAATTTGAAGGATAAGTATTGTTGTGTGGCTTACTGTTTACAAGGCTAGGGTCTAATTTAGGAGTAATTATGAGCAATGCTTGGGTATAATAATCCCATCATTTGGGGGATGCCATATTAGTAACTAATTGATATAATACATACATTATGAACCATCTGCATAAGAGTTTTTCTTTGAGTAATTGGTAGTTCATGGTTAAGTACGAATTTTGTAATTGGGATTTGGTTTTGGACTTTCTGTAAATATCAAAATTTGAAGTTGATATATTAATACATAAAATTAAATGTCAGTATATTATAATATATGAACACAACTAGATTTAAGTTATTTGAAATAATTAAGACTTAATTATAGAATTGAAACTTAAGAGTTTGAGAATAGAATCATACTCTTATTTTTGAGTGACTTTGTAATCACGGTTAGAAAGTGATGAAAAACAATTAAAATAATGTAGTTGGAAGGTGTTATGGGTGGTGGATAATTCTTGGAAGAATAAGACATGCACATATATTATTTATTAATATTAGTTGTAGTAGTCATGAGATTAAACAAAATTTTACCAAAAAAGGGTTTATAAAAATAAGTAAACCTACACATATATCATGATTAGAGAAAGATTCTTAAGTATGTAAGGTTAGCAGGAAACTAAAAATATCATTATGTCATTTCGTTAATATTTTAATAAGATTTTCTTGAATAACGCTCAGCATAAAAATCTAAAATTTAAGCTTGTAAGCCTTCAATACGGGATAGAGAATAGTGTTAAACACTCCGGGTGTTATCAGATATACGTACTTACGAAAATTATGAATTTGATAGATTAGGAACATTCTGTGCTTTACAAAAGAGAACGACAAAATTATGAGGATTTGTGACACGTGTTCAACATTCAAAGGTATGGTAAGACATTCTAGACGACGTTGAGGGACATTTTCCACTAAAAGATTAGGTCTCATACCAATGGGTTGACGGGCATTGGTATGAGTACCAATTTTTTAAAGGGAAAATTTATTACGATAGTATGATAGATTGTATTTTGAGAATGCCAAAGCATATGAGCATTAGCTGATGTATTTAATGAATTGATTTCTTTCGGTGTGGTTGTAGTCTTTAGTAAACACGTATAATTATGAGAAGTGAGGTGATTACATATCATATTGATAGTTGATTAAGAAGAATCATCATCCCTTTTCTTTGATATCATACGGTGCATATGCTTTGCCATGAGATTGATTTTGAGTTGGGCACGTGGAGATCGTTCGTATGAAAATTATTGATTATATAATAGTGCATTGAGATCATCTGCACAGACATATGGAGATGATCTGTGTCGGTATATGGACCTCGCGAGTCCCCGATGGGTCATGAACTCTCGACGTGTTTCCGAGTAGTATCATGTATCTATGGTTGAGAGAGTACTTAGAATGTGAGACATATCATTTCATGTTGTCACATTTCATTGTATCTAATAAAATCATTTATTCTTGTTGATTTCGTGTTTTATTGGTGGTTAGACATTACATGAAGTTTGATATCCCTATTGATACTAATTGGTTGATATGTATAATGTGGACTTGTAAAACTAAAGATTTATTTTGTATATACACATGTCACTACTTCTTTGGTGTCGGTCTATGATATATACTGAGTACAGTGTCACGACCGGGGAGCACCCCCTATACGTAACCGACGTCGTCTTTTTTGAGGAGGATAAGACTATCCACTTATCATTCATCAGTAGATTTCATAGGTTAAAAAGTGCGGAAAATTAAAACTTTTCGTATATCACTATACGATGAGGTTTACATAGACCTCTCGCATACTACATATAGAGTTTACTTGGACTCCTCACATATGAAGCATACCTACGCTTATCATTTAGACAAGGGATAATGCCCAAGTACCTTCTCAACCTATGCCCGAAATCTCAGAGACATACTTATACTATACTAAGGTCCTATTACCCCCCTGAACATATTTTATTAATAATTTTTTACCCCTTTTCGACCAACGTGGCAATATCTTGTTGGCCCAACGATGGTTGACTTTTTTTTTCAAACTAGTGCCACGTAGGCTAAAAAGGGGTAAAAAATTACTTATAAAATTAGTTCAGGGGGGTAATAGGACCTTAGTATAGTATAAGTGTGTCTCTGGGATTTCGGACATAGGTTGAGGGGGTACTTGGGCATTTTCCCTTTAGACAATATAAGATACATTGAAATTAGTCTAATAATTCATCTCATATTGAACCATCTAAACAAATACAAATTTTGGACATAGCCAATAAAAAATGAACATGCCAATATAGGGTTACATTAATATCCAAATGATAACGAAAAGAACAATGTCTTGATGACAATACAAATTTAAAGCTAGAATGTAGAAATAGGTAACATCCCCGAACATGAGACCTACCACCAAGTGAAAAAAAGAGTCCAAGTCTTCTTCAATTGTCCTTCTTGGAGCTCAATAGCCAGAACTTACATATTTGTAGAAAACATAGAGGTATGGGTTAGTACACCACTTGTAATAAGTGTGGAATCATATGCACATAAAATATCTAAACCATGCTTAAGGGACATTTTTTCAAAACATGCTATTTACTTTGAAAAGTCTTTATGCATAACCAAGAACACATATGAACCAATGAACACATATTCATCCAGGCAAGACCATATGCAATATAAGACCAACATCATCAAGTGAAGTCAAGTAAACATGTATAGTAGAATAATAGCGCACATAACAAAAACAACGTCAACATAATGTTGTTCCACAAAAAAAGCATGTATAAGAGTTCAAACATTACAACATGTGAAAGACTATTACCCATAACCGATTACCAAGCTTACAAGTTTAATGATCAAGTGAAGTTCCATAACCTCATACAACTCTGTAAGCCCAAAAAATTATCACAAGCAATGTCTAACTTCATATAACATAGCATCATGAGTAGTCATCACCATATTTAGCTACATCGACCAATAACATGAACATAAGTGAAATTAACATCATAAAGGTCATGAACATGTGGAGTCAATATTAACGTATCATTAGAGTCATAAAAGCATAATAACATCCTCCTAATACTTTCATCAATTCCAACTAGTGTAATGCATAGGTAGAGTCTCATACGCCTACCTATACTAAGATGAACCCCTTAAGTCATCCTAGTTAGAGTTCACATTATTACATTCATTTTACTTTTGGGAACAATTGCCTCAAACGAAATAGACCATATGAGATATATGTGGAATCCACTTTCATGAAATCCTATGCCTAAGGAAGATGGTCTACTTGCCAAGGTAGTATCATAAAATGAGAATAATATTCTAGGTTGATCCACTAGCTAGTATTCCTATGGGGGAAGCATAGTTCCAAAACTAGGAGACAAACTTGAGACCCTCTTTATGCACAATTGCATTGTAATCTTTATTTCATGAGAATCATTGTGAACCTACCTTCCCTCATTGGGAAGGTATACCTCTCATAACTAGTTCACTCGATATTAAGCTAGAGTCCTTTTTTGTAATGTCTTTAGGCCTTTATTAATCATCATTGTAAGACCCCAAAAATGACTTAGGTGAACTAGAACCTAACGTGTTTTTCATGATGTTCTAAGTGTCTAAGTATTTCTAAAATATAGTATTGAGAAAGTGTCTATGATTTTAGGTGCATTGGAAGTCAAACGTCAAGGAAGACGAAGATGTTCGATGACTAAGTCACCTATGTGTGTTATATGTGGTTTTATGTGTTTATGTGTGATAATGAGGTTTTAAGGTCTTTAAATGAATTATTATATATATAAGGTCAGTGTTCCAAGTTTCGTGGAGTTGGGAGGTCAAACGTCTAAGAACGTCCATGATCTTCGAAAGTGTTGCATTGAAACGACCTTATGTGTCTGAGCATCTTTCGTTGAGTTTTACATTTTTGTTTTGGGTGAAATTCATGTGAGAGGCGCTAAAATTGTATATCAACATTTTTGGGTTGGAAAAGTCCAGGAAAACATCCCCAAGCACCATCCAAGGATCCTTGAGGAAGGACCCAAAAGTGATGCCCAAGACAGCCCAACCAACGGTTGGCAATCGACGCCCTGTTGGTCAGTCGACACCCCGTTGGTGGTGGATCGTTGATTGGAAGTTAGTCTTGGGAGAGGGGACGCCAAAGACCATCCTCATTCCCAGACCACGGACCAACAGGAGGGTTCTTTGGTCAAGGGACGGGACGTCGTTTAGCATCCGTCTATGAGCTTGTGTTCCTGCGCAGGTTCACTATTAATTGAGCGGTGAAAGTATATTTTCACCCACTTCATAATATAAGGTTTGTAGGTTCTTAAGCGGTATTTTTATGTATTTTAAACATGTATATAAGTGTTTACCACTTAGAAGATTTCATTCTTCCAAATCAAAACCCCAAATCCCATAGAAATTCCTTAAGACTCCATTGAAGTCCAAAGTAAAGGAATAGCTTGGTGTGACGAATTGAGTTGAGATTCTTCATCAATGTGAAGAATTATATTCATCAAGTTATTTATTTTGATCTTTGAAACTTTCTTAATCAAGGAGTCCCAATTCTCAAGAAGTTTTTTAAAGTTTTGTAGTTGAATTGTCCAAATTTCATAATTCTACCATGGGTTCTTGGATTAATGATTTCTAAACATTGGATAATGGTTTAATTTATATAGTATTGATTATTTAACCTAAAATACTTATGAACCCATGAATTTGATGAACCCTAGATTATGATGATATTATGGGTTAGTTTATATTGACCTAATGATTATGAGTTTTGTGTAGATTTCAATGGGTTATCTAATGATGTAATAATTGTATTCAATTGATATCTAGGTTTTATTAGAATGATGAATTTAAATTTAATTTAACTTGTTCATTTATTATTATAGTTTTTATATTGAATTAATGATCATGGCCATTAGTAAGGGCCTTATGATATTGAATTGGATGATTTGGCATCGAATAGAGGTGTTTAGGATAGAGTGGTGGTAAGCTTCACTTTTTAATTTATTTTGATTTTAATAAGACTTAAATTATATTGTGAATTGTATAGTCCACTTATGATGGCGGTGTTATGTGCTTTACTTGCAATTGACATGGCCTTGTCGGCGTTACTTTATGTATTATGATGATCATGGCCATGTCGGCAAACTACTTGAAGTAATGTGGATTCTGTGTAATTGATTGTGTGAAGTTTGATCATATCTACCTACATGCTAGTAATGTGAAAGTTTTATGTATATTAGGAGATCATATTAGACTTTGAGTATGTGCTTATATGTGTAGTGTTAGAGTTGATGCATGATTTTTCCTACTTGACTATATGAGTCTATAATTCTTATATTATGACTATGTGCTTATATGTGCAGTGTTAGAGTTTATGCATGATTGGTCCGACATGACTATATGAGTCTATAATGGTTATATCGATGATATTGTAGTAATGTATAGGGTGATAAAGATTATAAAGGTCAACCTAAGTGCTATAAAGAATGATATGTTATGTGTGATAAGGTGAAAGAATGTAGTGTCTTGTTTGGTAGACTTGTGTCCGTTACTTGATATAATAATGAATGTTATGATATTATGATATGTCTTAACTAGGTAGGCTTAATTTTCCCTTGTCATGTATGAATGAAAGATACGTGAGACCTTAGAGGATGTTAAGAAGGTCATGTACGTGGTAAAGGTTATGTTATGAATGTTGAAGTCTCGAGTCATAATGGTATCCTTCATGTAAGGGAATGGTGGACTTAAGGTTAATTGGATTGAATGGCATCATATTAGTCCTTAGGAAGTCCATAATGAGATATCTTAGATTCTTAGTCGCCATTGAAAGGTAGCCCTAGTGGACCTCTTTGGTAAGGTAATGTGATTGGGTTATGAACTAGATAAGGAACCTCTTCATGTGATCCTTTAATTTCAATTACTTTATGAAGACCAAGGCTAGCACCGAGTGATTATGTTATGGGAAGTATCTCTACTTTAAAATGAGACTAGAGTCCATAAAATCCCTTCATATTCCTTAACCATGTGCCTACATTGGATGTGTCCTAGTTCTACCCTTGGCAAGTAGAACACCCTCATCGGAGTAGATTAGAACTCAGGATTCCATATCTAGCTATCATGGTCTATGTCGGCTATTACATATTCTCATCATGTGGGTTATTTAATAGCATTAGAGAAGTTCTATGAAGTTTAGGTGGTGGTATGGGACGCTATCTAGACATTGCATATTAGGCTCTAAATGTGTTACTTAGAGTTCCTAGGTCTGTCCAAGACCATTACTTGAATTTCCTTTATGTCTTGAATGTCTCCTAAATGAACTAAGGAACATAATGACTTAAGTTAACTAATAAAGTATCTAATGGAATAAGTACTTACATAGAGTAGTTAAGGGATGTCTAGTTAAGCTGTGAAGGGGGCATAGGAATGGTCACTTCGTATCCTTCCTAAATAGTCTTAAGAATGACTCTATTTAGGGAAGATGTTGATTATGTGGACATGATCCAAACTTAGGAAGTCTTAAGGATTATTTAGGTAGTCTTGAAGAGTTCAATCATGGACCTTATATTCTTGATCTATTTAAGTAAGTGTTTTGGTATCCTTTGATGAGGAAATGTCATTTTATTTATGTGTTGGTACTTTGATGTCTTGTAAATGTGTATATGACTTATTTTGAATGTTCTTGAGGGTCATTTAGGTAAGTTTAGGGAGGTTGTATGGGCGGTCCCTCTTTATGTTGCTTAAGTGGGTCTTCGGATAGCTTTTAGTGAGAAGATTGTACGTTAAGAAGTGTTAAGAATGATAGAAAATCACTTCACTGTAACAGTGAATTACTTCATTGTACAGTGAAAGTAGCTTACTGTAAAGTGAGTTCGAAAATGTGAATAATTAGCTAAATGTTATCTTATGTTTTTCCAAGTTTATAAATGTTGTTATTATGATTATAATATGATTTTTAAATTGAAAGATGCATATTTCAAATAAATGTCGGTTTCCGTGATTTTTATGCATTATGCCATACTTAGTACATGTGGTTGTGCTAACTCCATGCTTTTATCTATCTCTATAGTTATTGGTTGGTGAGGACCATTTGGGAAGTCAATACTTGGACCGTACCATCGTTCAAGAGAATTTTAAGTATGTCCTCATTTATTTAGATGTTTTTATGTTTCTTATTGAAGTTTGGTAATAGAGTAAGTAATTCTATACTAGTATTTGGTGTGAGCCGTGTCCCAAGTATCCTCGTCTGTTAAGTTTGATGAGATTGAGACTTAGTATTTCCTATGCTTTTATATGAAAGAGATTTTTAAAGACTATGTTATGTTTTGTAAAAAAAATTTATTACGCACTAGTTTTCACTATGTTTATGCAATGAATGATATGTAACGGCTTGTACGAGACCCCTAAGAGGTCAAGTACGCCAGTTGCAATCCGAGATTGTCTCTAACTTCTAGGGTATGGTTTCGAGATGTGACAATCATAGCTTAGTATAGTCCATAGGATACTAATACCTTGTATATTTATAATGATTAGCTCAATTGGAATTGCAAGAGAACTTCCTTTCAATACAACCCTCATATGTGAGATTAACACATTATCATTATCATGTCATAGTAAGTCACATAAGTTATTCAAATTAGCCTTATATCATTACACCTTATTGAAAGTCTCACAATCCATATAGTCAAGATATTTCAATTACATTCATCATACCATCACCTATCTAATCTAATCACAATCAATACTTCAATTGAACTTCATCATCAAGTTCAATCCATCACAATTGTAGTGAAGATTCAAAAACATAGGTCTTACCAACTTTCACAAGCCTTCTTCCATGGTATTACTATTAACCAACCATATTCATCCAATAATAGACTTAATCACATTATTTATTAGTAATTAATATAAGAACTAAGTCAATTGCATCATCACTATTCCATTCAATATCAATTCATAACCCAGGGTTAGGGAAATAGGGTCAATTCAAGATCTCTTTTATTTAATAGGTCTAACATAAAGAACTACCCTAATTAATTAATAATTAATCACATTATATCCATAATAATCAAAATGAACCAAGAAAAATACAATTTGAAGGATCAAATTCGGATTAGGAATGAGACCCATGTTTTTATAAACTTTGGGAAATCAATTTGGAAGAACCCTTTGGGGAAAGGGATCCCAAAGGTGAAGAGTTCCCACACCTTGTAAATCCTTGAAGTTTGATGGAGAGAAAGTTATATTCTCGCATCCCTAAGCCCTTTTGAGCTTGGTGTGGAGTCTTCTTTGGGAGAGAGAAAATAGAGAGAGGGTGGAGGATTTGAGTTTTAGGAATTTGAAGGTGTTGGGTTAGATTAATGAAGGTTAAGTCTTCATGTAGTTCGTTGATTAACTAAATTAGGCACCCCCTCACACATAATTAACCAACTAACCAACTAATTAATTAAAAATAACCAACTTAAAACATCAAATCAAAACCAGCCTGGCCTACGAGACCCTAACCTACGGTACGTAGGTCAGTCGACGCCCAATGCATTCACCATCATGAAAGTCCGTCGATGGATCCATCGACGGAATATTGTCCAATCGACGTCTCGTCGATGGACACTGCCCAAATGGCAGTTTTGGTCAATTAGGAAGGGTCCTCTTCAAGGACCCTTAGGGTGGTCCTTGGGGAGTCGTACCCATACGTTTCGACCCTAAACATATTTTATACATTTTATACATACATATGCCAAATTTTGTTAAATTCTGAATCTTAAAACCCCATGAAACATGTGAAGGCACACTAATCTCTATTTTTCACAATTCACCAGACATCATGGAGGTTCCTTGACGTTTTGACTCAATAACTTCCTAAATGATTTATAGTCATTATTTTAGGTATTAAAACACTAGTAAAAGTTATAGTTCATCATGTGAGGCTCTATATTGTCTTAGACTTTCGGAGGGTTACATTATCCCCCCTTCCCCATACGAACATTTGTCCCCGGATGACACAAAAATCTTTTATAGAGAAAGGATAAACTCAATACTAGAATCTCAACAAAAAACAACATATAATAACATGAGTTACAACTCAAATCAACTTAACAATATGGAATTTATACACAGCAACTCAAATCACAATTTACCACATATAAGAGCTCAACATCACAACATGAGTAATTTACTACTCAATACCGACATGAGCTCAACATGATCATCATGTTACTTAAACAAAAATTTTCAAAACACAACATGCTCTATACTATCTCATGAAGTCAAAAATATGCAAAACACAAATAAGTGAAAAATTAAGCCAAAAGAGCATTTTCATACGAAGTTGATTTTAACACAAACCTTTTACCTCAAAATATGCATATTTTTCAGCAAAACAAGTCAAATCCAAATCTATTCATTATTTTCATTATTATTAGGAATAACTAACAATAGTTAGGAAAAAATGAGGATAACGGGACTTCATGTCAGCCTCGGCCTCCCATGTTGCTCACTCAATTAGGTAGTTTCTCCATAACACCTTTACGGAGGCCACTTCCTTGTTCCTCAATTTCATAACTTGTCTATCAAGGATCTCCACCGAAGACTCTTCATAGGAAAGGCACTCATCAACACCTAACCCTTTAATAGGAAGAACGCATAAGGGATCACTAATACACTTCTTTAGCATAGAAACATGAAACATCGGACGAACTGAAGATAGTTAACTAGGTAGTCTCAACCCATATGCTACCTTTCCAACCCTTTGCAAAACCTCATAAGGACCCACATACCGAGGACTTAACTTCCGTTTTTGTCGATCTCATCACACCTTTCATAGGTTAAATCTTCAAATACACTATATCACCTACTTAGAATTCAAGATCCCTTCTCCTATTATCAGCATAGGAATTATGCAAACTATAGGATGTTTTCAATCTATCTCTTATCACACAAACCTTCTATAAATCTTAATAGATAAGCTCGGGACCAAGGAGTAAAGACTCACTAACCTCCAACCACCCAACAGATACCTACATCTCCTACCATAAATTTCTTCAAAGGGAGCCATCAAAATACTCGAATCACAACTATTATTATAGGTGAAATCAATCAACGGAAAATGATCATCCCAATTCCCTTTAAAGTCTATCACACATTTCCTTAACATATCCTCAAGGATTTGAATAGTACGCTCCGCTTAACCATCCGTTTGGGATGAAAAGTGGTGCTAAGCTTCACTCTAGTAGCCAAGCCTTTTTGGGAAGATCTCCAAAAAGGAGAGGTGAATTGAGCACTTCTATCCGATATGATGGACAAAGGGATCCCATGAAGACTCACAATCTCATAAGTGTAGATCCTTTCATAATATTCCTCCTTTTAAGTAGACTTAACGGGAAAAAATGTGGGGATTTTGTCAATCTATCCACTGTCATATAAATTGAGTCATTTTGCCTCAAGGTTTACAACAAAGTCCATATTAATTTCTTCCAACTTCCAAGTGAGAACACCCATTTCTTGGATTACACCACTAGGATATTGATGCTTGGATTTCACTTATTTGAAATTTGGACACTTGGATACAAACTCCGCTATGTCCTGCTTTAAGCCCTGCCACCAATATTACTCTCTAAGATCACGATACATTTTGGTGGAACCTAGATGGATAGAATGTCGGGAACCATGAGCTTTTTCTAACACCTTATTCCTTAAATTATCAATGTTCGGTACACATAATCTATTTTTATACCTAAGCAGACCATCCCCCCCTTGGGAGATGACTCATTCAACTTACTAAGTATCAATTTCATTAAATCCATCAATACTAGAACAACATGTTTTTTATACTTCACCTTAACCACTAAGGATGACTCGAAGTTGTTATGAAGCACAAAACCACCATTGGGGAGTCTTCCAACCGAACACCCACTCTAGACAACCTATTAACATCTTTCAATAGTTCTTTCTTCCCTTCTTATACATGGTACACACTACCATGATCAATGACTCAAAGCATCCGCAACCACATTGTTTTTTTATGGGGTGGTAGAGAACACACATGCAATAATCTTTCAATAATTCATCCATATTTTTTGTTAGAGATTTAACTCCTTTTGGGTAAACACATATTGAAGACTCTTATGTCCGATATAAACATCCACATGAATATCGTACAAGTAATGTCTCCAAATTTTCAAAGCAAAAACTATGACCGCTAATTCAAGATCATGAGTCGGATAATTCTTCTCATGTAACTTGAGTTTCCTAGAGACAAATGCTACTACCTTCCCATGTTGCATAAGAACATACCCAAAACCCACTGGGATGCATCACAATAAACCACAAAACCCTTGGTACCCTTATGTAAAGTCAACACCACAACAATCCTATCTTTCAAAATTTGGAAGTTCTTTCACATGCCTCTGACCACTCAAATTTTACACTCTTTTGGGTCAAGGTAGTCAAAGGAGAAGCAATGGACGTACAACCATCCACAAACATCCTATAGTACCCAGCTAAACACAAGAAACTTCTAATGTTGGTTGGAGTTAATGGTCTAGGCCATTTTTTAACCGCCTCGGTTTTTTTTGGGATGAACGTCAATACCCTCACTAGAGATGATATGACCAATAAATTCCACTAATATCAACAAAAACTCACACTTGTTGTACTTGGCAAAGAGTTGGCGTTCCTTAAGAACATGTAAAACCACTCTCAAATGAATCATATGATCACCTTCATTCTTCGAATATACCAAGATCTCGTCATCACAAAGGAATCTAGGTAATTTTGGAAAACCATATTCACTAGGTCCGTAAAAGCCGCCGGGGCATTTGTGAGATTAAACGACATCACTAGAATTTATAGTTCCCATATCTAGTTAAAAATGGCAAGTTAGGTACATCCTCACCTCTCACCCTAAGTTGGTGATACCCCAATCTCAAGTCAATCTTATAGAAGTAGCTTAACCCTTGGAGTTTATCAAACGAGTCGTCAATCCAAGGGAGAGGATACTTGTTCGTAATACACATCCTAAGGGCCCATCCTTCTTCCGAACAAACAACATCGGATTGAAACACTAGGTTTAATAAACACCTTATCTAACAAGTCTTTGAGTTGAAGCCTTAAGTCCTTCAATTCCGCCGGAGCCATCTGGTAAGGAGGAATTGAAATGGGATTCGTATATGGTAATAAGTCAATGCCAAAGTCACTATCTCAAGAGGAATTCTGGGCCAGTCTTCGAGAAAGAATTCCAAAAATTCCTTCACTATAGAGACCGACTCAATAGGATGAATGTCATACTCAAGATCTTTGACTCTTACAATGTGGTAAAGATACCCTTGAGAGATCATCTTACAAGTCTTTAAACAAGAAATGATACGACCTCTAGGAATTAATTTACCCCTTTTCCACTCTACGGTGGGTTTATTAGGAAAATTAAACTTCACTACCGTTGTTCGACAATCAATGGAAGAAAAACAAGCATGCAACCAATCAATTCCCAAAATAACATCAAAATCAACCATATCAAGTTCTACCAAATCAATCATGTAAGTCTATTGGGAAAAGATATAGGACAACTCCTAAAGACTCTTCTAGCCACAATGGAGTCACACACCGAGGTTGTAACCAAAAATGGTTCAAACAAAACATTGGGTAAAACATCAAACTTTCTAGATACTAGAGGAGTTAAAAATGATAATGTAGCATCGGAATCAAGTAAAGCAAAAAAATCAATAGATATGACTTGTAACATACCGGTGACGACATCGGGAGACTCCTCTTGCTCACCCGTAGAGTGCAGAGCATAAATGTGGTTCCTTTGTGGAGCTTAAAAACTAGGACCACTTGATTTAGCTTGACCACTCCCATTTTTTTGAATCCTCACATTAGGAAATCCCTAACCTTATGTCCACACTTTCCACACCCCAAAGCAATTTTCCATCCCAACTAGACGCTCACCTCAATGCTTTTTACCACACTTGGAACAAGCAGGTTTCTTTCTAGGTGAATTTCTGCTTCTTGCCTTTTTGGACTTAGGGTTAAACAGCCTATACTTGCTTGCCTTAGAGAAATTTGAAGGAACTTTGTTGGAAACCCTCTTCTTGAACCTAGGCTTGTCTTAAATCTCAAACCTGCCCTTGGAAGTACCTCCCTCAAAAGACTTAGCCCTCTTGAACTCCATAATTTTCCTCTTAAGTCAAGTCTGCTCCACTTGTTGAGCATGCACCATCAACCTAGAGATATACGTATTTTCATGGAGCATCGCCGAACGACACTCTTCAACCAAATCATAAGATATTCCCATAACAAAGTGACTCATTTCATCCCTTGGATTAAGCACTAAGAAAGGAGCATACTTGGACAACTTGGTGAACTGCAAGGAGTACTCTTGCACACTCATACATTCTTGATGAAGGTTGATGAATTCCTCCACCTTGGCCTCCATTTTCTCCTTAGGAAAGAAATTATCAAGGTAAGCCCTTATTAATACCTCCCAAGTGATAGGACTTGCTCTCAAGGACCTATTGTCTCTCTATTGGGTGTACCATGTTTGAACTACATCGCTGAGTGATAGGAAGCTAGCTTGACCTTTTATTTCAAAGTCAACCAATAGCATAAAGAATCTTGTACACCTCATCAATGAAGTCTTGGGTATCTTCATTCACTTTCGACCCAAAGAACATACGAGGGTTCATCTTAGTGAAGTCCCTCAAGCGGGAATCCATGGTACTGACATTTTATTGAATACGAGGTCCAACCTCACTATTGGCTTGATCCATCTAGCTTGAGCTTTAGTGGATACCACTTGTGCTTCGTCATCATAGCTTGATACAAAGTAAAAAATGCCAACGTTATCTCTCCCTCCTTTATAGGTGGAGAATGACCGAATCTTGTTCTTGTGGAAGCAATTGGTTGTCTTGTGAAGGGATTTAGTTGGCTTGGTGATGAACTCCCGCATTAGCCAAATCTTCCTCAACTCTTTTTGCACTGCACGTCTTGTAATCATATACTATATCCAATGAACGGATTAGAAGAAAAAGGAAACATAGAGTTTTAACTCTCAAGGCACGACTTTGAAGATTACCAATAAGCGAGAATTCCTGAACCTCACATAACCTCTCATTCATAAGCATGGCATACTTCATTCCAATGAACAAGACTCTACGTATATATGGTGACATCAATCTTAAGATATCTTTAACATCATGCTCCGATACCAAATTTGTCATGACTGCGGAGCACCCCTAGACATAACTGTCGTCGTCGTCCTCGAGGAGGACTAAGACCAGCCTCTTAGCATTCATCATTAGATTTCATAGGTTAAAAGTGCAGAAAATTAAAATTTTTCGTATATCATGATATAGTGAGGTTTACATAGACCTCTGGCATAACACATGTGGAGTTTACTTAGAATCCTCGAATATAAAGCATGCATATTCTTATAATTTAGACAACATAATATACAAAGAAATTAGTCTAATACTTAGTCTCATATTGAAACATCTAAACGAATACAAATCTTGGACATAGACAATACAAAGTAAAATGCCAATATAGGCTTACATCAATATACAAATAATAAAGGAAACAATAATGTCTTTATTACAGTACCACTTCAAAGCTAGAATGTTGAAACACGTAACATCCATGAAAAGAAGGACCTACCACCATTTGGAGAAAACAATCCAAGTCTTCTTTAATTGACCTTCTAGGAACTCAGTGGCTGGAAAAAAAAATTTGTAGAAAACATAGAAATATATTTTAGTACACCACTTGTACTAAGTATGGAAGCATATACACATAAAAATATTTAAATCATGGTTAAAGGGAAATTTGTCCAAAACATGCTAGTTTAGTTTGAAAAAGCCTTTATGCATAACTAAGAACAAATATGAACAAATTAGAATATGTTCATCAAGACAATACCATATACAATATAACACAAACATCATCAAGTAAAGTCAAGTCAACATGTATAGTAGCATATTGTTGTTGAAACATATTGTTGTTCCACACCAATGCATGTATAAGAGTTTATAAGATTACAAAATGTGCAAGACCATTACCCATAACCCATTACCAATTTTACAACTGCAATGATTAAGTGAACTCCCATAAACTCATACAACCAAGCAAACCCAACTAAAGATCACAAGCAATGTCTAACTTCATATAACAGAACATCATGAGTAGTCATCATCATATTTAGCAACATAGACCAAAAACATGTACATAAATTAAATTAACATCATATAGGTCATGAACATGTAGAGTAAACATTAGCATATCATTAGATTCATAAAAGCATAATAACATCCTCCTAAGACTTCCATCAAGGTCAACTAGCGCAATGCATAGGTAAAGTCTCACACTCCTACCGATACTAAGAGACACCCCTTAAATCATCCTAGTTAGAGTCACATTGTTACATTCATTTTACTTTCGGGAACAATTAAAATAAACATACACCACATGAGCTAATATTTGTACCATAACATGAACATAGCATTCTAAATGGATCTACTAGCTGTTATTACTATGGGTGAAACATAGTTCAAGAACTAGGAGACATATTTGACACCCTCTTTATGCACAATTGCATTGTAATCTCTATCTTATGAGAATCATTATGAACCTACCTTCCCACATTGGGAAGGGAAACCTCTCATGATGTCATTCTCAAAAATACCCACTTGAAGATAGGGAGAAACCTCATTTCGTGATCGGGCGTACTTGACCCTTTTGGGGTCTTGTACAAGACCTTTAACTATCATTCACTACATAAGACATCAAAAGTAGTGTAGAATTGAAACTTTTCATTATTAAATTAATAAAAGGAAATCTTCCATAAATACTTAAAAGAATATCATATTCACAAAGCAAAACTTAAAGACACGATATAACTAACTTTGGGACAAGGCCCTTTACATTTGAAAGATATACATAATAAGTCTTAACTTAAAGAAACTTAGAAGATAGGAGATATGCCCTCGAATGTATGAGGACACACTTTATCTTGAGAGGAACTTTCCCAAGCTTTGCCTTCTAGAATTCCCCCTTGCTTCTAACCTATACTTAGATACTATAGAAAAGTATAAGGTTAGTACAAACAATGTACAAAGTATGGCATAAGCAAAAATATGTGAAAAGGGACATTTTAGTTATATAATATTTCATGCATATTTAGCAAAACATTTAAGAACATATAAGAAAAACACCATAAGAATCATCATTTAACATTTAAAGAAGAATTTCCATAATTTTAAACTCAAAAGAACACCTTACGGTAAACTTCCTAAACCATGACAGTGAATCATTTATAACATTACAATGAATTCATCCTATTCTAAGGAGTGAGATTCCAAAGCCAAGTAAAGAGGAAGTGAACTCATTTCCGTAAGAGTTTCCCTAACTAAGGATTATCCTAAGACTCACAAAGGTAAGATATGAAGGAAGTATGCATATGCTTCCTTAAAAACAGTCCAAAGTGATCCTCAATACTACCCCTTTCAACTTACTAACCACGGGATAAAAAACCCCCACTCAATGACAAATAACTAGAAGAACACCAACAAACCACCAAAGTCTTCCCTTTTGGAATGCCTACTTAGTGCAATGAGTAGATGGAGGCCCATACCACCACCTACCCTAAGTAGCACATTCTTTTATAAGGTTTGGCACCAAGTATTCCCTTCAGGAAGGTCATACTTATTGCAATGGATAGATAGTGTCCCATACCACAACCTACCCAAAGTAATACGTTCTTGTAGAAGACTTCGTTCATGCAATTCAAAGAAGTTCACCAAGACTCACCTTTCGGATTGCCTAACTAGTGAAATCGAGAAATAGCGTCCCATTCCACTACCTACCCTAAGTAGAACACTCCTTTAGAAGACTTAGCACGTTCATTATTTTTGTGGGAGTTAGATTAACCGACATAGACCATGAAAGCTAGACATGGAATCCCGATATTAACCCCTATCGCATGAGGGATCCACACTTGCAAAGATTGAGGTAATTCTCTTAGCTTTTACATGGCTTTCCCAATAGCTACACCAATGCAGGTGCATAGTAAAGGGATAAGGAGATCTCTATTGAGTAACTTATTCTCTTTTAAAGAGGAGTACTCATCTCAATCGGTACATTGGTAAACAACATCTCAACTCACAAAGTGTAACCACCTCTTCTTTATATCCTTTCGTTGCTAGGCATAACTTCCCACGGATTCTAAACATTATAAACTATAGGTTAAGGATTACTAGTGAACACCACATCTCAACTCATGAAAGGCATTTATCCTCCAACCTATATTAGAAATCTTATGAGATGTAGTAGGGTTGCTACTAAAAAATTCATATAAACTCACGAAGAGTGTTCACCCCAAAACTCCCCTTTTGGACATAGCTTATCTTCTTTCATTCATTAAGGTGAAAGTGTGTGTGTACATGTGAGCACACCTTGCACATAAGTATCATTTGATTTACATCTAACTTCTATAGATGCTTAGAACTTCATCTATAACATCACACACTTTACATACTTCATATAATCATATGAGTTCTTTATGCCTAATCCTTAACATACATCTAATAGAAAGAGTCATAAAACAATTAACAAGAATAACTTCATTCAAGCACGCACTCTAGGCTACTTCACATAATCACTTCATAAGTCACATTTAACAAGAATGACATATTTATCATATTACTTTACATAACAAGTCCTAATATCCTCATTCACAAGACACTAGTAACTTCCCATTCATGCAATTCAAGTAAACACCGCCACAAAGAAGGTGGACCATACCACTCAACAGAATTTCAATATTAAAGCTAAAAATCATAACCAACTTACCCTTTAACCAAAGATTTCATAACCTACAACAATTTATTCAATATTTCATTATAATAAAGACCTTAGGGCAGTAGCTAAACAACAATAACAACCATAAGAAACAAAAACTGGAAGACTACCAATTCATGCTCACTTAACCCATTAACTAAGTCAAAATTTGATGAAAAACTTTAACATGAGTTCATTGAGGTATTAAACTTAAAATCATCAACTAATATTATAAATACCGTTATTAAGTCATTACCAACAAGACCCATATTGAGAGTTGAAGATAGTAGAAACTAGGGCTGAAAACCCCCTTTTAAAATTCATTTGAAGGGACTCCTTGAATGGAAGAGAGATCAAGGATGGATAAAATACCTCACATTGAAGAAATTCCAAAGATTTTTGATGGAGAAACGACAACCGACAGACCTACTAGTACTTCTTGACTTCTAGCTTCCATGGTGACTTGAGAGAGTCTTCTAACAAAGAGGGTTCTAAAATTAGGTCATAGGGTTTAGAACACTTTCATATACCTAATAAGCCCTAAAACTAACGTCCTAGGTTCATAAAAGACTTGGGTTTAATTTACAAAACACCCCAAGACTTAATAGGCAACGTGCAGCTTTTGGGAAAACCTTGATCGACAGACCAACCAACAGTCCGTTTGTCAAGGGTGGCCATTGGTGAGGTCTCGTTGATTGGAAATGCAACTCCAAAACATTCAGGTATTCATTACCCAAACAACGTACCAGGTCGACGGGCCGTTGCCTGGTCGACTGGCCGTTGATTTGCTCGTCGATGGGCATACTTTTTTGGCAGTGTTGGTCCAAGTCTTGGGCCCTTCATCTAGGGACCCTTGTGGGTCACAGGTGGAGTCTTTCCCGGACTTTAAACCCCTTAAATAAGTCGTCTAGGTCTTAGTAACATATCACATCAATTTCAATTAAAAACGAACACATAAAACTCACTCGAACACATCAAGACACACAAGCGCTATCTAAGGCACACCTTCCAAACATCATGGACGTTCTTGAACGGTTTTCCTCCAAACTTCACACACTGGATAAGAACACTAATATAACTAATTTTAATTCAAATTAACTCAAGAAACACTCACGAGGCTCTAGTTCACCTTAGTTCACTTTAGGGCGTTACATTGTCCCCCACTTGGAACAACATTCTTCCTCGAGTTTCACTTAAACTTCAAGATCATAAAGTACTCACTTAGCGTCACATAATACATTATAATCAATTCTCAAACACTCAAAACAAAATAATCAACTAACAAGTAGCACAATTTCAAACTTCCAAAAATTTAGCAACATAGGCAACTCTTGCCAAGCTTCAGAAACTTGAAAACTCGCCCTTAACCTTCTTTTATGGAGGAATTACCTTCACCAACTTTTAACAAGCTCATATACAACACTTTTCCACAAACTGAAGCTTCAATCAAAGACAATAATTTTCTTCAAAAATGAGAAATTTCACGGTGAGCATTCACTGTATTCACTGCCAACATGCTTAAAAACATCAAAATTTCATTCTTTGAACAATCTATCAGGGTTACATGATCGTATGAAGTATAATAATCTTATGACACATTGAAACCATAATTCATGAAAAATGCAATATTCTCAAAAATTTGTACTCGTTTACAGTGACTTCAAAACGTCAAGTTGTCACATGCTTAAAATTCAATAATGCACCTTTCAAGCAACATTAACAAGATGTCATGAAACCATGAGGGACACGACTATACTAACTAACTCCAAAGAGACTAGGTAAGTTTCACTAAGTGCATTGTGAGAGTAACATCCCATACTACCACTCCCACTTAGTGACCCTTGAGGATTCTCTTGGACAAAGTGCATTACATGCCATTTTAATTAACTCATTCTCCACCACTAAGGGTAAATCCACTTTCAAGGTCTGATACTTCAAAGCACCATTATGCCTCTCACAAGGTAGAAACTCACACTACCCTCAACTCATGCACATCAAGATTAAACATCAACCTTACAAGTTAAGCATAACACTTCCCTTATTGGATTCAAGCCTAAACAAACTCTCTTAAACATCACATTCAACTCTTAGGCATCACTTAACTCAGTTTCACGAAAGAAAACTTCCTCACTAGATATTCATACCACATTTCCATCTTAGTGTAAGTCGACACCACAACATCCACCAATCACAAGAACAACAATGAAACATTAGTCACACAAGAGGGTTGCCCTCTACTCCTACAAAATATCTACATTCTTTCAACATTTCTCAAATTTACACCTTAAAGCATATCTACCATCATTGAAAATAATCACAAGATAACTCATTTTCTCTCATTGTCACTTTATTCAATCATCATAATTCCTACCATGCTTAGAACTACATCACCATTAAGTTTCTCATCACAACACTCTTTATCTCACATTTCTCACCTAGCCATAAATGGCATCACATCACAATTTTTTTTTCAAAACTAACCTTCACCTCTAGTAATCTAGCAACAAAACCATCACAACATCAAAACTCACATTTTCTCTCCCTCAAACATAGAAACATCTCCCCTTCCAAGCAATCACACCTAGAAGACCACCGAACAAGGGAACATAAGAGAGAGAGAGGCCTTATTCTCTGATACCAAGTCTGTCAGATCTCAAAGTAACCCCTAGAAGTTAGGGAGAACCCTCGTTTCATGAGTGGGCGTAATTGACCCTTATAGGGTCTTGTACAAGACTTTTAACTATCGTTTATAACATAAGACAAGAAAAGTAGTGCGGAATTAAAACTTTTCACAAATAAATTAATAAAAGGAAATTTTCCATAAATACTTATGAAAATGTCATCGCAACAAAGCCCAACTTAAAGACACAATATAATTAAATTAGGGACATGACCCTTTATATTTGAAGGAGATACATAATAAGTCTTAGCATAAAGAAACTAAGAAGATAGGAGTTATGCCCTCGAATGTATGAGGACACACTTTATCTTGAGAGTAAATTTCTCAAGCTTTGCCTTCTAGACTTCTTCCTTGCTTTAAACCTATACATACATAGTATAGAAAAGTATGGGGTTAGTACAAATAATGTACTAAGTATTGTACATGCAAAAATATGCGAAAAGGGACATTTTAGTAAAATAAAGTTTCAAGAAATTTTAGTAAAACATTCAAGAACATAAAAGCAAAACACCATAAGAATCATCATTTAAGAGAATAATTTCCATAATTTTAAACTCAAAAAAACATCTTACGGTAGACTTCGTAAACTATACAATAAACTCAAATTGAACATCACAGTGAACCATTTATAACATTACAATGAATGCATCCTATTCTAAGTAGTGAACTTCTAAAGCCAAGTAAACAGGAAGTGAACTCATTTCCATAAGAGTTTCTTTAACTAAGGATCATCCTAGGACTCAACAAGGTAAGACAGGAAGGAAGTATGCATATGCCTCCTTACATACACACCAAAGAGATCATCAAGACAAGCCCTTTCGGCTTACTCACCTCGGGATAACAATCCCCCACTCAATGAAAAGACACTAGAAGAACACCTAACAAATCACAAATGTCTTCCCTTTCAGAATTCCTACTTAGTGCAATGAGTAGAGGCGTCCCATACCACCACCTACCCTAAGTAGCATATTCTTCTAGAAAGTTTGGCACCAAGTCTTCCTTTTTGGAAGGTCCTACTTAGTGCAATGGATAGATAGTGTCCCATACCACAACCTACCCTAAGTAGTACGTTCTTTTAGAAGACTTAGTTCATTCAATTCAAATAAGTCTCACCAAGACTCCCCTTTTAGACTGCCTTAGTGCAATAGTTAAATAGCGTCCCATTCCACTACCTACCCCAAGTAGGACACTACTTTAGAAGACTTGGAACGTTCATTGCTTTTGTGGTAGTTAGATTAACCGACAAAGACCATGAGAGCTAGACATGGAATCACGATATTAACCCCTATCAGATGAGGGATCCCCACTTGCCTAGAATGAGTTCATTCTCTTAACTTTTACGTGGCTTTCCCAAAATCTAAACCTATGCGGGCGCATAGTTAAGGGATATGGAGATTGCTACTAAGCAACACAATCTCTACTAATGAGGAGTGCTTATCTCAAGAGGTACATTTGAATACAACATCTCAACTCACAAAGTATAACAACCTTTTCTTCATATCCTCTCAATTTTAGCCCTAATTTCCCATAGATTCTAAATATTATAAACTATAGGTTAAAGATAACTAGTGAATACCACATCTCAATTCACGAAAAAAATAATTCATCTCCAGCCTATCTTAGAAAGCTCATGGGATGTAGCGGTGTTGCTACTAAACACTTCATCCCAACTCACGAAGAGTGTTTACCCCAAAACTCAAGTGTGAGTGTGTGTACATGTGAGAACACATTGCAGATAAGAATCCTTTCATTTACATTTAACTTCTATACATGCTTAGACCTTCATTTATCACATCACATACTTTGCATACTTCATATGATCATATAAATCCTTTTTGCCTGATCCTTAACATACACCTCATAGCAAGCTTCATAAAACAATTAACAAGAATAACTTCATTCAAGCAAACACTCTAGGCTACTTCACATAATCACTTAATAAGGCACATTTAACAAGAATGACATATTTATCATCTTACTTCACAGAAAAAGTCCTAATAGCCTCATTCACAAGAAACTAGTAACTTCATATTCATACAACTCAAGTAAACACCGCCACCAAGAAGGTGGACCATACTGCTCAAGAGCATTTCAAAATTCAAGCTAAACAACATAACTAACGTACCCTTTAATCCAATCTTTCATAACCTACAACAATTTAGTCAATATTTCATCATAATAAACACCATTGTGTAGTGGCTAAATAACAATAACAACCATAAGAAACTAAAACTTGAAGACTACCAATTCATGCTCATTTAACACATTTCCTAAGTCAAAATTTGATGAAAATATTTAACAGGATTTCATTGATGTTTTAACCTTAAAATGATCAACTAACATTAGAAATACCATTATGAAGTAATTATAAACGTTTTTATGCAAGGCCCAAATTTAGAGTTGATGATAGTACAAACTAGGGTTGAAAACCCCTTTTGAAAATTCATTTGAAGGGACTTCTTGAATGGAAGAGAGTTCAAGGATGGATACCATACATCAAATTGAATATATACAAAATATTTTTGATGGATAAACGATAACCAACAGCCCTTCGAGCACTTCTTGACTTCTAGCTCATGGTGACTTGGGAGAGTCTTTTAACAAAAAGGGATTTTGGGTTTTAGGAAGAGGGGTCTAAAATTAGGTCTTAGCATTTAAAAATTTTTAATATACCTAATAAAACCTAAAACTAATGTCCTGGAGTAATAAAAGACTTGGGGTGAATTTATATAATACCCCAAGACTTAACAGGCAGTGTGTAACTTTTGGGATAGCCACCATCGACGGAACAACCACAGTTCATTTGTCAAGGGACGGGATGTTGGTGAGGTCTCGTTAGCTGGCTCTAAACTCCAAAACTTTCAGGTTTTCATGCCCCAAAATGACAGACCAGGTCAACGGGCTATTGCCTGGTCGACTGGCCGTCGATTGGCACTCCATTTTGGCAATGTTGGTCAAGTTCATGGACCCTTCATCTAGGGTCCTTTGTGGGTCCTAGGTGGGGTCTTTCCTGGATATTAAACCCCTAAACTAAGTCATCTAAGTCTTAGGAATATATCACATGAATTTCAATTAAAACGAACACATAAAACTCATTCAAACACATCAAGACACGCGAGCTCTATCTAAGGCACACCTTCCGAACGTCGTGGACGTTCTTGTACGTTTGACCTCCAAACATAACCAAACTTCACACAATGACTAAGAACACTAATATAAATAATTTTAAATTCAAATTAACTCAAGAAAAACACACGAGGATCTATTTTACCTTATTTTTTTAGGGTGTTACACATAACTAGTTCACTCGGTATTAAGTTAAAATCCCTATTTGAAATGTCTTTAAGCCTTTATAAATTATTATATATTAGTATAGGCAATAGGATACTAACCTCTTGTATATTCAGATTGATTATCCCAGTATCATCATCATGTCATAGTAAGACACATAAGTGATTCAAATCAACCTTATATCATTACACCTTATTTTAAAGTCTCACAATCAATATAATCAAGACATTTTAGTTACGTTAATCATACCATCACCTATATAATATAATCACAATCAATAATTTAATTGAACATCATGATCAAGTACAATCCATCACAATCGAAGTGAATATTCTAGATCATAGGTCTTACCATTTTAACTTCACAAGCCTTCTTCCATGGTATTACCATAACCAACCATATTCATCCAATAATAGACTTAATAATATCATATAATAGTAATTAACACAAGAACTAAGTCAATTACATCATCACTTTTCAATGCAATATCGATTCATAACCTAGGGTTAGGGAAATAAGGTCAATTCATGCTCTCTTCTATACAACTAGGTCTAACATGAAGAACTACCATAAATCACCAATAATAAATCGTATTTTATCCATAATAATCAAAATAAACCATGAAGAATACAATTTGAAGGATCAATTTCGGATTAAGAATGAAACCCATGCTTTTATCAACTTTCGGAAATCAATTTGGAAGAACTCTTTGGGGAAAGGATTCCCAAAGGTGAAGAGTTCCCATGCTTTGTTAATCCTCGAAATTTGATGGAGAGAAAGTGATGTTCTTGCATATCTATGATATTTTGACCTTGGTCTTCTATGGAGTCTTCTTTGGGAGAGAGGAAGTAGAGAGAAGGTCGAGGATTTGAGGTTTGGGAATTTGTAGGTGTTCGGTTAGATAATGAAGGTTAGGTCTTTATATAATTCCTTAATTAAATTTATTAGGAACCCCTAACCCCTAATTAAAAAACTAACCAACTAACTAATTAAAAAGACCCAACTTAAAACATCACAGCAAAACTAGGCCTGACCTACGATCCGTAGGTCAGTCGATGCCTATTGCACCCACCTTCCTACACGTCCATCAATTGTGTCAGAGAGAGATTCTTGGACCTTCCTAATCCATTCTAAGTTTTCAACGATGGATCCATCTACGGAACGTCATCCAATCGATGACTCATTGACGGACATTGCTCAAAATGGTAGTTTTGGTCAATTTAGAAGGGTCCTCCTCAAGGACCCTTAGGGTGGTCCTTGGGGATTCTTACCTATATGTTTCAATCCTTAACATATTTTAATACATGTTATACACCTCTTTACCAAATTTCGTTAAATTTTGACCTTGACACCCCATGAAACATGCCAAGACACACTAACCTCTATTTTACAATTGATTAAATGCCATGGACGTTCCTTGAAGTTTTTACTAAAAAACTTCATAAATGAATTATATTCATTATTTTAGGTTTTAAAATAGTATTAGAAGGTGTATTTCATCATGTGAGGCTCTAGATTGGGTCTTAGACTTCCAGAGTGTTACATACACGTGGTTTCGTACTCACACTATACTTGTTGCACTCTTTTGTGGTGAAGATTAGATTTAAAATGGGAGTGCATTTCGTGGAGATATTAAGGCTGAGTATTTGAATTATCTTGGAGTTGTGGTGAGCTACTTGGCTATTCTGTGGTCCACACCTCCCTCTATTTCTCTAGTTATCATTTTATTTTAGTATTTAGAGTATTCCTTGCGTTTAGGTTGGTCATTTAGTTCAAGACTTTCATCGTAGTTTAGAGGCTCTTGTACTTATGACACTTAATCTTGGGGTGATGTTTTTTTAGGTTTCCGCATTTAATACTTGTCAACGACTTGGCATTTTGATTTTGTGTTTTCTCTTATCTTTATACTTTAAATATTGATTTAAATTGGTAAAGGTATGGGGTTGTCTTACCTATCAGATTGGAACATAGGTGTCATCATGACTTGTGACTTGGGTTGTGACGAATTGGTATCAGATTCCTAGGTTCATTAGTCTCACGAGTACAAGAGCTGAGTCTAGTAGAGTCTTGTGGATCGGTGCGGAGACGTTTGTTACTTATCTTCGAGAGGCTACATGACTTGGGGAAACTTCTATCTTTTTACTTCCTTATTGTGCCTAGATGATTTAGTTTAAGGTCAAAACTTTGTTCCATTTTCTCACCAATCATTTTCTCACCAATGGTGAGGAAACATTCTCAAACTTTACCCATGTCAAATGGGATGACACTGGTTCAATACATAGGTTACGTGGTTAGAAAAAATATCTTGATAATGAGCTTTTCAAGTCAAAAGAAGGAAATTGACGAGGTTGGAAATAGTAAGAATGGTTTTTCTCAAGGTATTATTTAGGCAAGGATATATGAATTTTATTTAAAATTATTAGGAAATTTTATGACTCTGCTTACGATTGGTGAATAATTTAGTAATGAAAAATTATAATGTCGTATTCTTGAAGAGAAGTGTAAGGTTAGGAAGATTCAATAGATCAAATAGGAGACTAGTGATTATGGCAAGTCTATGGGGAGAAGTTGAGAAAGAATAGATATATAAAACGTGGTCACTTCCCAAGATGCTTGAGAAGGTAATATTTTTTATAAGATTTGTATGCCAGATTTCCTCTTTATCCTTTAGACTAGAGGTATATTGAAGAAAATTTGAACAGTTCAAGTTGAATGAGACTATTTCCATGTTGATGTTTATTTGATAGAATTCACAAAGTTGGTTAAGTCTAATACATCAAAACATATAAAAGGTTAAATTGAATATCAGTCAGTAAAGACAATTAAATGAAGATTATTGATAAATAGTGATAAATACATATTGTGACGATCATTCCAGATATTATATTGAGGATTAGTAATAATAATTATAAATAAAGGGGGAGGGGGGAAGATTCTTTAGTTAAGGGATATTAGAATAGATTGTTGTATAAAAATACATGAGGACACCTATAGACATGTATGCATAGTAGATACGAATCGCTAAATAGATCATAGAACAATATAGCAGTGCTTGAAAATATTACCTTCATAAATAAATGAAGGTGGTTCAAAGTCTCATTCGATATGCTCTCAATTGTCTATAATTTTATTTCAAGTGTAGATCTACTTCGTAAGTACATACCTCATTTGGATTTGAATATGATTTGAAGCTCTTCTTCTATGTTTTCACATATTCTTAACAAGTATATTATTCTTAGTGGTAGATTGATTACATCGATCTTATGTTTTTTACTTGGTAGTACATGACACATGGACATACGTAACTATTTTAATGTGGTATACTACAATAGCACATCAAAAATTGAGTAAATTTCTCTGCATAACACATTTTCTTACTAACTTCAACTATGTTAGATATTTAAAAATATAAGTCGAAGGATAGCCTCAGTACCCATTCAAGAAAGGTATTTTTGTCTCCTAGTTTCAATCCATGGGAACAAATGTTGCTTCACATATTCGTCTTATGTTTGTGATACTAGTGATGATATGTCTCCTTTAGATGCAATTCCAATGGTGCAAGAGTTTTTTTAGAGTTTCCATGTGAGTTTTATATAAAATTTAGTATTGACTTATAGTTTGACACTTGGCCTATTTCAATTATTTCTTATTGCAATATTTCGGTGAATTTGAAAGAACGGTAACAAGACTTGTTCAGTAAGAAATTTTGTCAGATCAAGTACACTTTTATTGGGTGTTTCTATCATATTGGGATTCCTTTGTAGGAGGATCACGAGCATTATTTGAGATGGTTATTTAAAAATCCGAAGAAAAATTAAGCTCTATTAATGTTTTTTTTTTAAGTGAGAGTTTAATTTGGTGGCGTAGTTTAAATTTATAGTGACCAAGAAATGTATTATAAGGGATCTCTAGAGAATTAAGACAATTCAAAATTGTTCTGAACTATTTTTAGTTATGATTTAGAGTTCTTAGGCCTTGTTGGTTAGTATCAATGGTGCTCTCTTTCATTACACCTGCATTGACTAGATTAACCTAGAAATAAATGGCTTTTCAATGGTTTGATGTGTGTGAGATGAGATTTCTAAAGCTCAATGTTGGTATATTGCCCATTTTCCAGCCAAAGGGCTCATAGACTAATCTACTTGAAAAAGGATTAGAATTATTCTCTTTATTTGGTTACAAATTTTATAAGGAAAAGGATTGAAACTGTAGTCCTATTTGTAGTTGGTTTTGACTTGTAAGGAAAAGCATAACTTTATAAATAGTGGATGGTCTTGAAAAAATAATTTAGTTACTCATTATTATTCTCTTTGAAAGGCATTAGGACATAAGAGAGGTTTTCGAGAGAGCTTTCAACAAAGAGACAATAGAGCAGAAAAAAGTTGTTTTGGTGTAGTCTTTTTCTCCAACCAAGAACCTTCATATCATCGTTTCTGATAACTAACCATTGGATTGGGATGATATTTGGACTGAGTGTTTCTGACATTCTGATGGTTGATTTTAACAGTGGAGATCGGATTTGAAGAACATAAATATACTTTTTAAGGTCCCGAACAGAAACTACATTTGAATGATGTTGTTTTCTATTTATCTTTTTGTTGGGTAGTATTGTAGAAAGGTAAGTGATAGCTTATTCTTTAAGATAAATGAAATTTCATCAGAAGAATTGCCTTAGTTATAGCTTAAACTTGGTGGTGGTTATGCTTGCATTAAAATTATAGAGGCATTATATGTATAATGTGTATTGTGAGGTCTTTTAGTGTAATATTTAATAAGAGGAATCTAAATTTAAGACAATGGATATGGAAGTTTCTAAAGGAATATGGAATGATTATTGTTTATCTTTTGGACAAAGCAAATGTGATAGTAGATAATTTAGGGTGAAATGCACTAAGTATTGATAGTCTTTCTTTTTTACATGTGAGAGAGCACCCATGACTATTGATGTCCAGTCCTTAGCCAATAACATTATGAAACTTGATATTTTAAAATTCGGTAGATTTTTTGGCTTACATGGTTGTGAGGTAGTCACCAATCGAACATATTCATACTAAACTATTGATGATGGTTACTGTGTAAGATTTGAGACAATGGTTTACAATGAGAAGTCAAGGATAAAATATGAATGGAAAGGGAGTTTCAAGGATAAGTGGTCACATATGTATATCTCGGGCATGTGATTTGGTCATGATATCATACAAGAGGCCATAATTTTAGGTATGTTACTCATTTAAGATGTTAATAAATATTGTGACTTAAAAAATATTATCAGTGGTGTGGATGAAAAGGGACATTGTTAAATTTTTATTTCGTTTTTTAATTGTTAGCAAGTTAAGTATGAACATCAAAGGATTGGAAATGTGACTTGCACAGGCCTTAAGTAAGTTGATGATATATGTTTTACGGTGGACTGGTTGACCGAGTGTGTGTCCTTCGTACCAATTCATACTTCTTATAATTTAGAGAAGTTAGCAAAGATCCACATTTAGCAGATAATTTACTTGTATGGGATATCCAATTCTATTATAGCATTGAGTCACATAATTTCCCCCTCATTTTTGAGGTCAATGTAGAAGAAATTGGGTACTTGAGTTGATCTTAGAATACCATCTCATCATCGGACTAATGGTTAGTACGAGCAAAGTATTCAAGTCCTTGAGAACATTTTTTGAGCTTATGTGATTGACTTTGGTGATAATTGGAAGAAATTTGTACCTTAGATTGAAAATCACATCAATTACTATTTGAGTAGTGCCATGCCACAATTTGAGGCATCGTATGATACGAGATATCAATTTTCAATTGATTGGTTTGTTTCATTTGAGGTTAGGCCATGGGGCACCATTTTGTTGAGGGATTTCTTGGATAAGATCAAGTTGATTCAAATAGGTTTTTCACGCTAAGTGTAGGTAAATAGTTGTGCAGATCTAAAGGTTTATGATTTGAAGTTCATGGTTGGAGAGCGGGTTCTATTGAAGGTTTCACTTATAGATTGTGTGAGAATTAGGAAGAAGGGAAAATCAAGCCCAAGGTATATTGGTCTTTTCGAGAATGTTCAGCTTGGATTATGAGTTGTCTTTGCCACTTGATTTGTCATATATTAACCCTATACTTCATATCTTGATGTTGAAGAAGTACCATCAGGAGGTTTCTAATATGATTCAGTTGGATTAAGTTCTACTTGATCAGAAACCGACATTTGGGGATGAGCAAGTTATTATAGATTAGATAGGCAATTCAAAAGTTGTGGTCATAAGGATGTATTTTCCCAGTAAAGCTCCAATGGAAGCATCACCTAGTTGGGAGAACACTTAGGGGTACTAGTCATACATGTGGATTACATACCCCCATTTGTTTTATGCATTCAATTGCATCGATTTCTTTCACCGTTCAAGGATGAACGTTTTTTTAATGGTAGATTATTTAACGACCCGCTAAGTCATTTTGAGAACAAGACATTTTCTATCATAAAAGACTCTTTCGCAAATAAATTAAAATATTCATTTAACTAAGGTTATTTAATTTATGGATATTATTTTAAATATTTAATTTAATTGGTGATTAATGGGCCAAGTCCAAAATTATATTATTTCACTCGGTTCATGTATTGAACTAAATAAGTAGGGTTTAATAATTAATGTTTTTGATCGTCTTACGACTCAAGTGTAGACTTAACACAATATTCGCAAAAAGAATTTCATCAGGTAAACTGTACATACATATATTCCTCTTATTCGGTGGTGATTCTATGATATATTAAGCTATTAGCACCAATTAGTATTATAATTTTTGTATGTAAGTGGTAATTAAAGCGTTTTTTTTAATTGCTAGAATAAGCATTGTTGGGTGGCTTAATGTTTACAAGGCTAGGGTCTAATTAAGCAGTAATTATGAGAAATGATTGGGCATAATAATCCAATCAGTTGGGGGACGGCATATTAGTAATTAATTGATATAATGCATACATTAAGAACCATCTACTTAAGAGTATAGTACGGATTTTGTAATTGCAATTTGGTTTCAGACTTAGTGTAATTATCAAAAATTTAAGTTGACATATGTATTAAATTTAAGGTATATTTTAATATATGAACATAACTAGAAATAAGTTATTTGAAATAATTAAGACTTAATTACAGACTTGAAACTTATGAATTTGATAATAGATTCATAATCTATGATTTTTGAGTGACATTGGAATCATGGTTAGAAGGCGATGAGAACACGTAATTTAATATAGAAGTTGCTCCACAACTTACTTAATTCCCATGAAAAACAATTAAAATAATGTAGTTGGAAGGTTTTATGGGTGGTGAATAGTTCTTGGAAGAATAAGATATGCACATATGTTATCTATAAATTGTAGTTGTAGTAGTCATGAGCGTAAACAAAATTTAACAAAAAAAAGGTTTATAGAAATAAGTAGACAGAAACATATATCATGATTTAGAAAGATTCTTTAGTATGTAAGAGTTAACAGGAAACTAAAAATATCATTATGTCATCCAATTCAAATTCTCATAAGATTTTCATTAATGCACGCACACCATAAAAATCTATAATTTAAGCTTGTAAGCCTTTAATACGGGATAGAGAATAGTGTTAAGCTTTCGGGGTGTTATAAGACATACTTGCTTACGAATATTACACATTTGATAAATCGGGAACATGTTTAAGCATTACAAAAGAGAGAGACAAAATTATGAGGATTTGCGACACCTGTTCAACATTCAAAGGTATGCTAAGACATTCTAGGCTTCTTTGCAGGACGTTTTCTGATTAAAGATTAAAAATGAAATGGATAATGGGTAAGGAAAAAGATGGGTCTCTTACAAATGGTGTGACGGGCATTGATACGAGTACCAATGATGTTAAAGGGAAAATTTATTACTATAATATCACTGTTTATAATTTGAGAAGGCCAAAGCATATGGGCATTAGCTGATATATTTAATGACATAATTTATTTTAGTGTGGTTTTACTCTTTATTGAACACGTATAGTTGTGATAATCGAGGTGATTACATATCATATTGATATTTTATTGTGATGCATCATCATCCCTTTTCTTTGATATGATATTGTGCACATGCATTGACATGAGATTCAGTATGAGTTGGACACAGGGAGATCGTCTGTGCTAGGGATGTTGAGATATTGAGATTATAATTTGGGCACGTGGAGATCGTCCTTGCGTAAATTCTTGATTATATGATACTGCATTGAGATAGTCCACGTTGACACATAGAGATTGTCCTTGTCGGTATATGGGCCTCACGAGAACCCTATGGGTCATGAACTCTCGATGTATTTCTTAGGAGTATCATGTATGTACGGTCAGAGAGTACTTGGCATCTGATACATATCATTTCATGATGTCACATTGCATCGCATCTCATTACATCATTTGTTCTTGTTAATTTCATGTTTTATTGGTGGTTACACATTACGTGAAGTTTGATATCCCTATTGATGATAATTGGTTGATAAGTATAATGTAGACTTGTACAATTAAAGACTTATTTTCTTATATACTCTTGTCACTACTTTTTCATTGTTGGTCTATGATATATACTGAGTACACGTTGTTTCGTACTCACACTAAACTTGTTGGAATCTTTTGTTGTGCAAATTGGATTTCAAATTGAAGCGAACTTCGTGGAGCTTTCAGAGCTGAGTATTTGAATTGTCTTGGAGTGTGCTGAGCTAATTGGATGTTCTGTGGCCCACACATCCCTCTATGTCTCTAGTTATCATTTTATTTTAGTATGTAGGGTATTCCTTGCGTTTAGGTTGGTCATTTAGTTTCAGACATGTATGGTAGTTTAGAGGCTCTTGTACTTATGAAACTAAATATTGGAGTGGTATATTTTTAGGTTTCCGCAACTAATACTTGTCAATGACATAGCTTTTGGATATTGTTTTTTCGCTTATCTTTCTACTTTAAATATTGACTTGATTGGTAAAGGTATGGGTTGTCTTACCTATCGATTGGAAACATAGGTGCCATAACGACTTGTGATTTGGGTAGTGACAAATAACAAAAGGAAGTATCATTAGAGTTGGTTTAAAGTTCTAAATTATCAAATCTAAGAAAAAAAAGAAGGTGTTACAAATTCAAGATTGATAAAACGATGCAACATGAGAAAACAATGATTAATAAAATATAATAACTCAAAATTATAAAATCTACAAAATCAACCAATGTACATTAACCATTAAAAATAATTAAAAAAATACATATAAGGTTTCTAATAAACCGCTCAAAATGAAAGTTTGAGAAAATTTATATTAGAAAACAACAAAATAACAAAGAGGCAAAAGAGAAAAGGAACTTATGAATACCTCAGAAGGAAATGTATTGAAATTGGAAAAACAAAAGAAGAGACAAAGACAAAGCAAAAAGAAGCTGATCAATTTATAGTGTCAAAGTGTCACGATCCCATCCATCTATCCGTGGGGGCATCCACTCTAATGCATAAGTAGAAGTCACATATTCCAATAATTAAAACTTGCGAAAATTAACAAAAAACAAAGATAAACAAATTAACAGGATTTTTATAAGAGATAACATATAGAACAATTTTGAGTTAAAACTTGTAAATTTTTCAACTCCCTCCCAAGGATTTAGTCTAAACATGTACAAGAGTTACTAAGGGTAAAACTTGACATAATATATAAAAGAAACAACATCCACCATGCGAAAGTAGAGTAGAAGCTGCTCGAGAATTCTTCGTCTTCACCTAATCGAACATCACCAGTCGTGCATCAAGTGTATGCCAAAAAGGCATAGCATGAGTAGTATCAGTACAAAACACATGTACTGTAAGACATCATTGGTAAACCCAACGCCCACCGTATAATATTAGAAATCAACTAATAAAAACATGTCATAACACATATCGCTTCTCCAACTTTGCCCTCTCTCCAACTACCTCAAAATTAGAGTAGTACTCTTACCACCAACCTACTTACAAGTTTCTTGGTCACCTCCTAATCATTCTAACACTTAGAAAACTCCTCGACTTGCACTACAACAGTTTCAACTAACCACCGATGACATACCCTTTACTTTGCATTATAGGTTACCTTGTCATTGCCACAAAGCACATTATCACAATCTTTCAAACTACCCACCAAGGACTCCTTCCTCCGAGGTGAGATCCTCCAAAATAATTACATCACGCACCCTACCCCCACTTCCCACCCTTACAACTCATGGTAATCTATTATTATTTATTACTCCTATCCTTGAACTCTTTACATTCCAAATTCCTTAAACAATACGATGCACAATAAGTCTAAAAGGAACAAAAGAGAAATCAAATAAAAGAACCCAGAACCATATCACCATTCGAAAAAATCAATAATGTTTATCATAACCAATCACATTCAACTTCAGGATTATCAATTATCATAATTATATCATGCCACTGTTTCTCTTATAAAACCCTAACCCAAACTGTTAGCATATAGAGACGTGGTACCAGATCAAATGAATATGTCTGAATGTGGCAACCAACCCCAATTATTTATGCCTAAACGTGACAACTGATCCCAATTAGTTATGCCGGAATGTGGCCACAATCCCAATCAGTTATGCTGGAATGTGGAAACTGATCCATTCAACACACCATAAATCAATTCACAAGTAAACCATCATAATAATACAACAAGAGTGATTTACAATGTAAGGACCCTCAAAATGGACTAGGTTGATCTAGAGCTGAACATGTGCTTTAAGAGTTATTAAAATTTAAATGTAGTGTGTCAAAATTTGTATATATGGTTAGAAGAGATTCAAAAAACAAACGTCAAGTAACAACCAAGACGTTTGGAAACTAGTCGTGTTTATGTGCCAGTGTGCCTTTACATGTTATTTGGTGTCTAAAATGATTGGAGAGGACCCTAACAACTATATTGAAGTATTAAGGATTGAAATTTATAGGAATGACACCCTAAGGAACACCCTAAGGGTCCTTCAGGAGGACCCAATGATGGGAGAAAAATCAGGCAAGGCAGTGTCAAACCACGCCCGTGATTGACGACTAGTGGTTGGAATGATGCCCACTCAAATGGGGTGTGCTCCACAATTATATGTGGTAGATTATCCCCCAAATGAAGGAGTCTCATTCACAAATGACGTAGTGCAGGACGACCCCATATTTCCATCGACGCTCCGTAATTGGGGCTATCTTTTGGACCTACAACTCACTGTCATACGACCATCAAAAAAGTGAATTGGGAAATGCACCCCACGTTCAAATTAAAGTATGGGTGGTTATTTTACTTATTTTTTTGTATGATAAGTTAGTTAAAAACGTAAAAAACTAAATTAGATTTCATTCTCCGATTTAGACCTTCCCTCTCAAGATAAACTCTCTCTAGAACCTCCATTGAAGACCAAGCTCAAGATCAATCTAGGGGATCGATTCCAAGTGGTTTATTCTCCAAATTATATTAAGATATGGTAACCCTTTACCCTTAGTTAACCTTTCATCTAAGGAGTTGTTTTAAAGGTTTTTCAATGAGATTCTATGATCAAAATTCCTATCTTTCCATCTAGCCATCATGAGACATTGTCAAATTATTTTTGAAGTCATTATAATGATGGATTTATGATTAATCAATTACTTTAAGATGAATTTCAATCCAGATCCTTATAGAACCCATGATCTCCTCAATCTCTCAATTTATCGTGTAATGTGGGTCTTGTGATCTTGATTATATTATGACTGAATCATGATTCATGCGTAATGTATTGTTTAATACTATTCCTACCTATATCAACTGATTGTGAATTTTTTAGAATTTTTCGATGCTAATCATAGCTTGGAGATTAGGTAAGTTGACCTAAATTCACAATTATAGTCTTGGAATTGATATTGTGTGGTATTATCCCCTTATGGTGGCGGTGTTTACATTCTTGTATCTCTATATATGTCGTGATCATGGGCTTGAAGTTAATAGAAGTAAAGTGGATTGATTTTATAATTATCATGTTTATAAAGTTGATGTGTGTTGTTTCCTATGATGCAATGTTGGTGTGTGTGGTCTATAGTCCCTAATACCCTATTTGTGGGTTATTCATAACTTGCGGGATATGGTATAAGTGATGTGATCTTTGAAGGGGGTTTACTCCATGTCAATATTATTTCCATTATGTGATCATGTTGACCAATACACACATCTCATGCATACCTACAAGTGTAATGTGTTCATGGTGTCAATTGAATCAATTGCACATGTGGACCTTGAGGGGATTCCTATGGTGGTTTCTTTATACACATAAGTTATGAATATATGATTAAGATATGAGCATGATGTATGTGAGATGATGATAAGTTCATGATTATGAGGGATTGGAACTGATCTTTTTTTGTATCTTGTTACTATGTTATGATGTTATGCACATTATTAATGAAGTATGAACATGTGGTGTCTAAATGTTTTTATGTGAAAGTCTTACTCACATATGTACACACACACATATGAGAGCATGAATGAAGCATGTTAATGATGATCTAGTGATTAAGAGTCTTTGGATGGTTTTCCTTGATTGTACTCTAAATTAGACTATGTTATGATTGTGTGAAAGGACATTCTCACATGATTTTGTTTTGATGAAAGGAAATTCTCATCATATAACATATGAGATATGTATATGAATATGAGGATATAATCTCCTAAAGCCTATATTATGAAGAAATATTTAGTGAAGACTTAAAGACTTTTCAAAAAGGGAAAGTTAGCTTAGCACTGAGTGAACTTAACAAAGAGAGGTGTCCATCCCAAAAAGAAGGTATGTTCACCAAATGTTGTGTCCCTTCCTGAAAGGAAGCTAGGTTCACCAAATTTTCTCCTGAGGTGGAAACTACAACGCTAGATAGCATAAATATGGTTTTTAGTAACAACCTGCGAGTTTTTTTTAACTACGTGCCTCTGTAGGTTCTAGCTAGTGCATCAACATAGATAGTTATTATTTGTGATTCTACCTTGGCAAGTAGAACACCTTGTTTCAGTGAGGATTTTTATGACACCAAATTCCATGTTTAGCTCACATGGTCTAATGTCGGTTCTGGAAATTTTCCCTAATGTAAAATGAATAATCGAAATAATATGATGAACCCTAACTAGGACTACATATTAGAGTAGGTGAAAGAATGAGACTTTGCCTATACATTTCACAAGTAGCTCTTGAAAGAAATTCAAGGAAGGATTTTATATATTATATGTATCTTAAGCATTACATGATGATGTTAGTATACTTGTTGTAAAGATATGCATAATATGGGTCTTATAGTGTCTATATGATAAAAATCTTATTTAATATGCATTTTGTTGATATACTTGTTATGTTGATGAAATGAACTCTCTATATATGCAGTGTTGTATGTTACTTCATTATGATGATATTGGTAGTATTGACTTGCACTTTGTCTTGACACGTGTATGAAGAATAAATGGGATATGATTATGATGTGATAAGTGAATGAGTTTTATCTGATGTTTATAAAATATGTTGGTTCTTATGTGAAGTATCTATTTCTTTATATGTTGTTCCTTTATGAATGTATATGCTTAAAATGATGAAGAATGTAGGAATTTTCACCTTGTGACCTTGAGGTGCTACTTTGGTTTGAGTGGTGTAATGAGATACTATTCATGCATTGCAGTAAGTACTACTCAAAGGTTGCTTTAGGTAAATGAGTTAAGGTAAAAGAAAAGGTAATGTTATGAAGATATTGAATGTGCCTTAAATGTGATATATGTCTCTATGTGTTGTTATGATTACTATCCATGTCTATAGAATGTATGTGGACTATATTGTATTTATTATATAAAAAAATCATGAAGTTTCACTAAAATACATGATGCATGATTTCTAAATAAATTTCCTCTTTAAAGAATGTTTTTCCATGGTTATCATACTTAGTGCATTATTGTAAAAATATCATTCTTCTTCATGTTTTTACACAAAGTGTAGGTGGTGATGACTATAACATCTTTCTTATAATGAAAAGCTTGGATAGCTATTCCCAAGTTCAAGTGCGCCCTTATGATTCAAGGCCCTTCATGTCAAAATTTTAAATTAAATTCATGTAATTCTATTGAATTTTATGTTGAGTCTAAGATGGAAAAATGAGACTTAGTGTCTTAACTCTGTACTTATGATTTAATAAATGAAGTGATGCTCTAGCATTATGTTATGGTATGAAATTTTTGATTTTCCGCTAAGTTTCTATGACAATGTGATAAATTAATGCTAAGAGGCTTGTCCAAGAACTTCGAGAGGTCGACGACGCTTCTCGAGATGCTCCCCGATCGTGACAAACTTGGTTTCAGAGCCACGTTTTTGGAATGTTCTTTAGGTTTCAAAGTATCATAATGCAACATCTAGTAGAATCTTGTTCATCAGTGTGAGTCGTGACACATCTATGAGCGAGACGCTATAGGAAGATAGAAGTTTCACTTTCTTCACTACTCTTGTGTCATGCCATAAAGCTTAACTCTATATAATCTCTCTCTTATTTTTTGTTGTCCGCTAGTATTTTAGATGTGATCTCTTGGAAGGGATGATGTCTCAAGGCTTGAGGGAGAAAAAATATGTTTTGATGCTTATTATGGTTTTATGACTAGATGAGTATATGTGAATGTGAATTTGCAGTACTGTTGATGTGATTCCATTTATAGGTATAAGTGACCTATGAGATTTGAAGTATTATGTTAAGAAGTAATTTTATCGTATAGGCTTGAAAAGTTGTGGAGAAATATGACAATAGTTAAAGATGGATGTTGCCTTTTTATAAGAGTAATGCTTCATAGGTGTCCCTGTGTAGATGGAGTCTTTTGAATACGCTTAATCATAAGAAGGGAAGATGATGTGTTGCACCTAGCAAGGTAATTGTGGAGTATGCTAGATAATGGGAGAACCCGCATGACTAGTTGATTAGTCCTTATTTGAACCTATCTTAAGAATGAAAAGGAGGTTTTTTTGGTCATAGGTTTGTGGAGAAATGTGGTAATTAGTGAAAGATGAATGTTGCCCTTTTTATCAGAGTAATTTTTCATAGTTAAACATCTGTGGATTAGTGTCTTTTTAATAGGTTTAATCCTAAGAAGGGAAGGTGGTGTGTTGAACCATGTAAGGTAATTGTGGAGTATGCTAGTTAATAGGAGAACCCATATGACTAGTTGATTAATCCCTATATTGGACCTATTTTAAGAGTGGGAAACAGGAATGAAGGTTTTTTTTCCATAGGTTGGGGCTATGTTGTACTCCAACATTGACTAGTATGTATCCCTTAGCCTATAGGGAGAAGAAGAAAATTGATGTTTACCTACCTTATAGAGGTTAGTTGTCTTTTAAGATTGATTTTAAATGTTTTTATGTAAAGAGAGTTCTTAGATTGTACCTAGGCATGCTTTGTTGGAAGGTTGCACGAAGGAGATGATATGGATTGAAATAACCTAGAAATTATATTGCCCTCGTGTTGGAAGAAAAGATAGAGGCCTCTAAGGACCAATCTCTTCTAAGTTTCCCCTAAGGAATTACCTAGAGAGGATTTTGTCCTAAATCTCTAAAATAAAAAGTTTGTAGTAGAAAGCGAGGAAATTATGAAGATAACATTGCTAGTCATGGGTACTGAAGCCTCATGTGGTTGGACAATGTGTCCGAGTTTTACTCTTATGAAATTTCCTTTAATTGATGTACTTGGAGGATTAGTGGTGCTTGAGTGGTACCTATTGATGTTGAATTGGTAAGCTTATTCTTCATAAAGGAATTAGTGAGATCCTCAATGGTGTAAAATTGTATTATGTTAGTAGTGTGAAAGTTTAGTCTTGACTTGCCTTAACCTTAGTGTTTAAGGGCATAAGGTGATGAACAATTTGTTAGGATCACCCCAAGTGAGGGATAATGTTACTAGATGGGAAGGTTTATAATTTGAAGTTCTCTTAGATGATATGAGTTTCTTTTAAATGAGGTTTACCCTAAGTGGGGGATGATGATGTGAGTAGTAAGATTGTTTATATCCTTATATTGTCCTTCTATTCTTAATCAAGCTTGAAACCCAAGAGTTTCTAGTAGCTTAATCATGTTATCGAGTCTTGCATATAAGTATAAGTTGGATGTTCTCCATATGTTATGCATGTCTTAAAAGACAGTATGTTATGCATGTTTTAAAGAATTCATATTGCATGAAAAAGCTGCCCCACAATGAGGTATTGAGTTTTCATTAAATAGGAAAAGATGGGACCCTATAAAAATATGTGATTTTTGTGATTTATGTAGTGTTAATGTAGTCTCACTCTTGAGAAGTGATGGTGTGACTAGCCAATATTATTGATGTGTGCCTAGGAACTTCAATAATTTCCCTAAATGATACATGTTAATGAAATTATTGATATGAAAGAAATTCAGATTTTGTGAAGTAATTCCTGATGTTGTGATGTGTTTGGTGTGATTTACCATTTTGACTTCATGAGGAAGGGAGTATGAGCATGCTTTGGTAAGAAGTTAGGAATCTCTCCATAAAATGAATTGACCTTTGTAAGATGTTTGTAGATGGACTTCATGATAACATGTTAGTATGCTGAGGAGAAGGTAATTCCTCCTTGAACAAAACTAAATATGGTGATGTTATGTATGTACATAAATGTATTATGTACAAATAATAAGGTTTTTGTTGATCTACATTACTCATGATTTATGTCCATTTTATATGAGTTACTTATATGCCTCTTGAGTTATAATGTTGAACATGTCTATGTGTGATCTAAAGGTTATTGCATATTAAGCTTTTGATGAAAAGAAGTGTAAAGGCCATGTCATGATTAGGAAATGGATGTTCCTCCTATAAACATGAGAAAATGCCAATGTGTTTGATGCATTAGGAGTGAGTGGATAAAGTTTCTACTGGCTTGTGTGCATTGAATACATAATGCTATCAATGTTGGTGTTCCTTGTAAGTTTTGTGCATTGTCTTTTTGTATCATGATATGTTGAATGTTTTGAGCTGCTAAATGGGTCATTGATTCCTTGAAAGTGTCGAAAGTGTTCCAGGTGTCATTCGAGTAAGAATGTTCCCAAGTGGGGGATATTTTAAGGACCCTCAAAATGAACTAGTTTGATCTAGAGCCTCATATGAGCTTTAAGAGTTATTATCATGTAAATAAAGTGTGTCACAGCTTGAATAGTTATTTTGAAGAGGTTTGGAAGTCAAAAATAAAGGAACGACCAAGACATTCGGAAACTAGTCTCGTGTATGTGTCAGTATGCCTTTGCATGTTTTACATGTTGTTTGGTGTCTAAAATAATAGTGAGGACCCTAATATCTATATGAACGTATTAAGGGTTGAAACCTCCAGGAATGACTCCCCAAGTACCACCCTAAGGGTCATTGAGGAGGACCCAAATATAGGCAAAAATCTGGCAAGGCAGTGTCAAACCACGCCTATGATCGATGGCTAGTGGTTTAAATGACGCCCCATCAAATGGGGGTGTGTCTCCACACTTAGCTGTTGGATATTAGTTTAACACCATAAAAAACTAAGGTGAACTAGATCTTTTTAAATGTTTCAAGAGTTAATTTTGTGTTAAAATGACTAATAATGATATTTTGAGGCAGTGTTTAAAGTTTGGTGACAGTTGAAGGTCAAACACCAACAACGTCCATAACGTTCGGAAGGTGTGCCTTTGAAACTGCTTGTGTGTCTTATCATGTTTTAGCAAGTTTTACATGTTTGTTTCAATTGTAATTGGTTTGGGATGTTCCTAAGACCTATATGACTATGTTAAGACATCAAACGTCGGGGTACAACTACGCCTAGGACCCACAAGGGGTCCTTGAATAGGAACCAAGACTTGGCATCCAAGCTGCCAAAACTGGGCAATCGATGTCCACCGAACTACTGGCCGTAGAGACAACAACGCCTTGTCATTTGGAGAGAATATACGCATATTTTGTGGGAGATTATCCCACAAGGAAGCAGCCTCAGTACCAATCGACGTCCTAGCAGGACGGGCCGTCGACTGGACGATGCCCCTCAGCTAGTTGCCGTCGATGGGTCACTGTAAAAGTTGTAACATTTGCTGACTTGGCTTGGGGTGTTTTATAAATTCACCCCCTATCTTTTATGAACCTAGGTAATATTTTTAGGGTTTTTAATGTATATTAAATTGGTTTTAAGTTCTAGACCTAGACAAGACCCCTCATTTAAAATATTCAAACTCTCTCTCTAAAGAAAGACTCTCCCAAAACACCATAGAAAATTTTAACCAAGGAAGGTCTTAGAGGTTGTTGGTGGACGTGTTCTTCATACAGAATTAGTGGGTTTCGTTCTCATTTAGGTATTAATTCATCCTTGAATTATCTTCCATTCAAGGAGTCATTTCTAAAAGATTTCAAAAAGGATTTTCAAACTCTATCTTCTTCTATCTTTGACTCTAAGCATGGGTCTCCATACAAAAATGTTTCAATGATTCAAATGTGTTATTTTTAGTGTTAGTTGGTGATTTGAACATCAAAACCCTAATGAACCCATGCTTATGCATATTCCAAACTCTAGCTTAAGAAATGGGTTAAATAAACATGATTGTGTCGTGTTTGAGTTTTGGTTTCATCATGTTGATATTATGGTTTAGCTACTGCACTAATGACTATTTTATGATGAATTGTTGGGTAAATTGTGAACGGGTTTTTAAAGCTTAGATAAATGGTAAGTTGGTCTCATTGTAACACTCTTATTATGAAATGCTCTTGAGTGGTAGGACCACCTTTGGTGGCGGTGTTTTCTTGAAATATATGAATGTGAATCTACTTGTGTATTGTGAATAAGGACATGAAGTCACATTATGTGAATTATGATGATAATGATGTTGTTCTTGTTGATGTGCTTTATTATTATTGTTATGTGAAGTGTGTTAGAGTATATGTCTAAATGAACTATATGTTTTGTGAAGCATGTTTAAGTGTGTAATATGATGAAATAAGGTTAAAGCATGTTTAGGTTTCTATGTTGATGAAATGGTGATTAGGTGAAAGGTGTGCTCAAATGTTCACTCACACACTCACACTTGAATGAATGAATGAAGTCAGAAAATGTGATTAAGGGGACTTTTGGGGTGACACTCTTCGTGAGTTCAGATGAAGTGTTTAGTAGCAACCTTACAATCTCCCAAGAGCTTTCTAAGATAGGTGGGAGAATTGATACCCTTCGTGAGTTGAGATGTGGTGTCCACTAGTAATCCTTAACCTAAAGTATATTTAATGTTGAGACTCAGTGGGGAAATTATTGTAACAACCCTAAAATGAGTATGTTAAGTAATGCTTAATGTATCTAGGATGCCTACAATTAGACCGGGTTCACACGGATTTATGCAGATAGAACCAGACCTGTCAAAGCTTGCAACAGCCAAGCCAACTAACTTGGTGAGTTAGTTGAGCTAGGAAAGGTTGGGTCTGGCCATGTAGGGCACCCTAATATGAAGATTTACCCGGATGAGTCTTAACCGGGCTTAAAAAGGGGTAATTTTATGTTTGGAGGGTCTAGGGGTAAAATGGTTTGTTCCAAGCTAAGAGTAGTATTGTAATTATCCTAAATATTCAATTAATTTTTAATTAATATGGTCAAGGGGCAATTTGGGTAAAAAGGGTCGAAATTGTCCCTTTGAGTGAAATTTTGCTCCACCAGGGTTCGAACCTAGGTGGGAGCAATGATTTAATTTGATTAATTTATTTGGTAAATTAATTTAATAATTAATATTTAATTACTAATTTAATTAAAGGAAAAATCAAATTTTGAATAATAACAATAATAATAATAATAATAATAATAATATAATAATAACAATAATAGTAATAATAATAATAATAATAATAAATAAATAAATAAATAAATAAATAAAATAATGAGGAGCCCTAGTTTCACTAAGTCTCCACCTAACTCTCCTAATCGTAGTCCACTCATTCTCACGTTTTCTCTACTTTTCTCTCACTTTCACGCATATGAACTCTGTAAAACAAAATAACAAAACAAAAATAATAAAGTTCATCAAGAACTTGAAGGCTAAAAACTCAAGAGAAAGTTAGTCTAAAAACATAAAACAAAACAAAGTTATTGAAAGGATTGTGCTAGAAGTTTCGGTGGTGAGGCTTGGTTTCGTGGGAAATTGGCAATATTTAGGCAAGTGTGGGACAACATTAAGGTATGGGTTTCTCTCCTGTACTCCTTTCTCAAAGAGAATTGTCATTCTCATGAATTCAACGATCTTTGAAACTAGGGTTGTTCTTGTTCTTGTCAAACTCCTTGTCCCTAGTATCCCTTTGATCTCAATGTGAAATAAGTTAGAGATCATATTTTTGTATGTTTCCTGGTAGTTAAAGTATGAAGTGTGATTTTCGTTATAATGTGTTCATGTCTTTGTGTTTGGAATTGTAAGCATGTTAATTTATGTCAACAAAAAGTATGTGAAAAGTGATGTTTATGTAAATCATGATGTGCAAAAGTGGTGTAATGTTGCTGGGTTTAATGGAAATTATTGGCTGAATATAACCATGAAAAAAATATACTTAAAGATGCACCAAATGATTCATAAAATGTTATAAGATCTAATGAACAAATGATGATAACAAGTCGCTGAAAATAGTGAACAAATTTCCAGCATCTTGTAGGTTGGGTTCGGCAAATCAAAGTGGTATAAAATGCAATGAAAAATGAATGTAAAATAGGTTAAATCACTAAGTATTCAACCCAATACATCATTACATGAAATCTACAAAAAATCAACAAAAGATTAAGACAAAAATGGATTGGAGGAGACTAAATTTGCAGCTTTCTTGGAATTGTAGTCTCGTCCAGCTTTTAAAAAAATGAACTTCGTTTAAATTTTTTAAAAAAATTTGAGGTCATTGGGTATTGAACCCATGAACACACCAAATGAAAATTTCATAAATATTTAATGAGAAAAATGCAAGGAAAAATAGATGTGGTGAGAGGGGATTGAACCAACAACCTCTTGAATGTATGAGAGAGTTATGTGAAAAATAAGTAGGGATTGAACCCAAAACCTCTTGAATAGGTGAGAAAGTTAACAGATAAATTAGAATAAAGATGAGCTTGTGGGTGATTGAATCCACAACCTCCTTGACTTAAATGAAAAAGGAGAGAAGAAAAAGAAAGGAAATATCATGAGGTTGATGGGGATCGAACTACAGTCTCCCAAATATAAAAAAATGAAATTGTCAAGTTTAAAATAAGATTAAGTGTAATTCAAGGGATCCGAAATCGGTTCCCTTGCCCAATTCCGTATTGACACATAAGTCATAAGTAAGTAAATATTTAATGAATGCTACCTCTAAAGATCTAAATTTTGCATATCTATAAGATGTATAAGTCTTGTACCACATAATTTTGGGTATACATGAATTAATTGGACAAACTATGAATGAAGCCTCATGGCTTGTATGTGTAGACTCATAAGTCTACTGTAAGTTTAAAAGAAGGGGATCCTAAGATGTATGTGATAGAATGATGTAACCCTACAAGGGTTATGTAAGAATGTGAAACACAATCAATGGCCAAGTGTATTGGCATATGATGACATGAACATTCACATGAAGGGGTGAGTAATTATGAAAATCAAATGTGTTAAAGGTAATGAATGAGGTGACAATATGATAAGAGGATAAAGCGAAAGATGAAAGCAATCTCAAATGAGCCTAAGTAAATGTTACTAAAACGTACTCACCTATGAGAGTGTAAAGTTAATAAAGAGACCAGTCTCTATGAACACTCTAATGAAAGTATTGAAGTTAATTCATACTCAATACTAATGATGAGATGAGAAATCATCTAATAAGTTATGATATCCTCATGCTAGAAGCCTGCTTCCATGATGTATGAGTGAATGTAATGGAACTTTAAACTAAGCACTGATAGGTAGCTATGAGCGCTGATGCCTTCCTTCGGGAAGGGCGGAGGTTCACGTATGTCTCATAAGATGAGACTATCCGGCATGCCGGGCATGGGTCTCCTTATATCTCCTAGTCTTTTAACCTACATTGCCAATATAGGGATCTAGCAAGGTTCAATTACCTATATACACTAGCATGTTTTGGTTCACTTTGGCTGGTGATTCCACCTCTCTTCAATGTGGGGATTACACACTGTATTTCATGATGCTCACATAATCTATGTCGGTTAAGGTTAAAGTTCCCAAAAAATAATGAGGTCAGCCTCAACGAATGCACATAATGAAATGAACGATACCAAAGCTATTAGGATAGGATGATTACGAGGTGATCTAGACTTAATTAATAACACTAGGTTATTCTTAGTCATTGCACAGTGAACTCGATAAGAGTCTTAAATTACCTCCTAGGTATGACTTGTGGCTGCACTAGTATATGAAAGGATGAAAATGAAGTACGTATGAATTAATGAAGCAGACAATGTCAAGTCCATGATTTCAAGGTCTCATGGCATATGAAAGAATGATATGAATGTGTGATATGATATGCGTAATATGTTATGTGCTATTTGACAAATTATAAGTATGATGATGCATGATACTCTCATGGCGTGACTTTCCTAACCTGAAATTGACAAGTCCACTAACTTGACTTTCCATAATTCATATCGATAAAAGATCTCTTCTTAATCATGCATGCCCTTGGCGTGTTCTTGCATATACCTATACTTGGTACAAGTGTGTAATAATCCCATACAACTCTAAATTTATAAGTACAGACACAAGTGGACGTTAGAGCTTACAGGTTGATGCTGAAGATATTAGACATGGAGTATTCATCCGGATTCGGTAGGCCCTCATTCTTTTGAGGACGCTTGCCCATTAAATTCTAGCTTAGATATAGGTTTGAGTTAGTGGAGTATGTTCCACTAGCGTTTCTTTCTCATCTTGTTTCAAACATTGTATTAGTGCCATTTTGGCAAGTATACACTTAATGCAGTATGAAACTATTTATTTCATTTGATAATATTAATATTAGATGGTTAATTGTGAATATTTATGAGTTTAAGTAGAATGTCTTATATGAATTTTAAGTAACAAAACATTAAAATTTTCCGCTAAAATTAACCTAGATGAAGTAACGATGACATATGTAGGCTTGTCTATGAGGTCAACGACGTCGGTCTCGTCTGGGGTCTAGACTCCGTTCGTGGAAAAGTTGGTATAAGATAACTAGGTTAAATTCCAAGGATTATAATTTCACATAAACCACATCGAGTAGTTTCTCTATCATGGTAGTGAAGTGTGCCACTATCCTGATTTAGAGACTGCATGATGCGTAGAAAAATTCCCTTCTTCTGATCTTATTGTTCCTTCTGTAATGTCTGATTCTTTGGTGTTGTGAGCATATCTAACATCAATTCTATTTTTTTAGAAAATGAACACAAGCAGAACGCTAGTTAGGGTAGAGAAGAAGCAGCTTTTGGGGCAACCATGTTCCTCCCCAGGCCCAAGCTGCTGAAATGGAGATGTATGTGAACCCAACCGAGTTGACAGATGGAGAAGTGAGGACAACCTTGGTACAGATGGCCCAATCCGTCACCTTTCAAGCTTGGGCTATTACAGCCCAGGCAGAGCAACAAGGTGTTCCCAGGAAGAACCCACCATCTAGCACCATGGTTAGTAGGTTAAGGGACTTCACGAGGATGAATCCTCTCGTTTACACTGGATCTAAGATTGCTGAGAATATCGAGGAGGAGTTTAGGTAGCTGTGTTGATGCCAGCATGGGCCTTTCAAGGCTTATGGTCTATGTCCAATAAGTGGAGGAAAGCACGAAGAGGAAGCATAGTAGGGCGAGGAATAGGTCAAGGCAAGCTGAGAAGATTTTTTCAAGGAAGAGAAGTACTGAAATCAGGGATAATCCAAGGTTTAAAAAGGGACTCTCTTACCAAGGGAAATCAAGTTCGTCAAAGGGTCGATACGATAGGGATTACGACACTAGAGTTAAGAGAAACAGTGAAGAAGATTCACCTCAGGAGAGGCCACCATCTAGGAAGTGTGGCAAACTTCATGGATGAGGGTGTATGAGGGGATCTACCGCTTATGATGAAGGATTGTCCGTATATGAGAGGTCGAGAAAAAGGTAAGGAGAAAGTTCAGTGGAATGGTCCAAGTGAAGAGGCTCCAAGTAGGCAACAATTCTTCGCACTCAAGTCTAGGGGTGTAGGGGAAGACCCCTCTGGTTATGTCTCATGTGTGTAGCCCAAATTAGTTTTTCGTGTGTATGGTTTTATGCACTAGTATGAAGTTAATATGTTGGAGTCATTATGTTATATGCTTTGATTAGACTAGTTTAGGAAGGATTTCCTTAGTCTATTTATGCGAAGCTACTAGTAGGTTTTAAGGATGTGCACCAACCTACTAATATATGAATCATACATTCACCAACAAAAAGTATTGAATAGCTTAGGTATGGATTTTCTCCATAAGTGTTATGCTACCATAGATTATCAAACCAGGGTAGTGAGGTTTCAGTTACCAAATGAGATAGGGTATAAATGGGCAGGGCGTGGATCAATCCAACAAAGCCATATAATTTTAAATCTTAAGACCAACAAGATGTTATCAAAATGATTATATGTACTCCTCCTAAGGATGGTTTTGTTTAAGAAACTCTATATTTAGTGCAATAGTTGACTTAGTGTTTTAAGTCCAAAATAGTATGTGTAATAATTGTATTATGTGAGTTAAAATGAATATGTTTGCATGTCCTGTTGTTGTAGCGTGGACATGATTTTTGTGTTGCATGAGTTATGACGTGCATCAAGTTAAGTGCGATCGAGAAGGAAGTTCCTAAATCTCAAATGTGAAGCTTCAGATAAGTTTGATTAATATACATTATCAAGAGTAAGTGGGAACGGAAATTCACAAAGAGAAAAGTCACAAGTATGTTAAAATATTTTCGAAAATCACCCTTATTATTTTGATGTGTAGTGTCATTCGGGGACGATTGTTCATAGGGGGGGATAATGTAACAACCCTAAAATGACTATGTTAAGTAATGTTTATTGTATCTAGATTGCCTAGGATTAGATCGGTTTCACATGGATTGACGCGCGTAGACCAGTGTAACGACCTGTTTAGTCGTTTTGAGCAACAGATTTTAATTCTGGAAAAAACTGGCTGGGACGACGGAAGTCACGACGGACCGTCGTAGTCACGACGGCCCGTCGTAGAGGTTTCGTTCCATGACACTTAGAATTCTGAAATTGGATATTGAAAATCGACTCTCTGTAAATTGTGACGAACCTGCAGGACGTGCCGTCACATCCACGACGAACCGTCGTGAGTTTCCGTTGCAAAACACTTCAACTTTTGAGAATTTGGTATAAGAAACGAGTTTCTGACCGTCAGGACGGAGGTGCAGGACGGACCGTCACTGGTGTGACGGGCCGTCACAGCTCACCTGGATGCTGGGAGGCTGCAACGACCTGCGTGACGGACCGTCGCAGGCACGATGGCCCGTCACAGGTTGCGCCAATCCCAGGCAAATTAGGATTTCTCTACACGTTTAAGGGTCGTTTTGGACTATTCTTTCCTTAATTATAAAGATTGAGGGTTAATATTAATAAGTCTAATTACTTGGGGGTTAAAAGAGGTAACCTTAAGTTAATTAGTGGGTTTTATTGTCCTCTTTTACACTTAATTATATGTTAATTAGGGTAAGAGAAGGAGGGTTTGAATAAAACAAAGAGAAAGAACAGGGAAAGAGAGAAATCGATCGAATAGAGAAATAGAGAAAGGAGAAAACGAAGGGAAAAATCAAAGCTTTGGGAATTCTTGCTTGATCACTAGTCTTCGGTGGGGTAGGTTATGGTTATGTTACGATATTCGTAGTGAACTCTTAATAGTGAATGTATGTGTTGATAGTATTGTAAACCCTGCTATGAGCTTAATTGTATGCTTGCATGATTATGATTATGATTATGAAACTGTGATGAATTAACAAAGCATGATGAAGCTATTGAATCCCAGATCTTGAAATAACCCAATTCGCTTGATATATTATATAATGAGAATGATGATGCCTTAGTGTAAAAGAAGGCTTGATGAATTAGGGGATCGGGTGCCACGTTCCGGTACCAGGATAGAATGAATATGAGGATTGGAGTGTCACGTTCCGACACCAGGATAGAATATGGATCGGGTGCCACGTTCCGGTACCAGGATAGAATGAATATGAGGATCGGAGTGTCACGTTCCGAAACCAGGATAGAATATGAGGATCGGAGTGTCATGTTCCGACACCAGGATAGTATATGGATCGGGTTGCCACGTTCCGGTACCAGGATAGTATATGAGGATCGGAGTGCCACGTTCCGGCACCAGGATAGAAATAGAGGAGCGGAGGAGTGTCACGTACCGACACAAGAGGAAGAAAGATAATGAATCTTGAAAGATAATTAATATACTCAAACTAATGAATTAAATTCCTAATGAGTATGGTATTGAGGATGAGTCCTCATGTGTGAACTCGGTTGTATTTATTGATGAATTAAACATTGCTATTGCTACATGTTGAGTATTGTAGTTGATTTACATTGTTATGATATATATGTTCCTATTTTGAGTTAGCCGATGATATCTACTCAGTACTTGTGGTTGTACTGACCCCCTACTTTCAGTTTTCTTCTTTGTTATTTGTGTAATGCAGCAAACGTTCCGTCAACCTTCAACTCAACAGTAGATCTAGCCAGTCTTCACTACCTTCGGAAATTCAGGGTGAGCTAATGCGTCTAGCTTGGACTGGGTCTCTTCTTCAAGTCTTGATGCCTTGAACTCCGGCATGGACTAGCTAGTATTTTGTTTTAGCTTCTTAGACAGTTTTAGTTTAGCAACTTGAGATAGATGCTTGTGATGATGACTTCCAGATTTTGGGGATAATAATAATAGTTTGAATTGTTTTATTAATGAGTTTAAGTCTTCTGCATTTCTTTTGTTGATATGGTATTAAAATGTTAAAGGTTAGATTGGTTGGTTCGCTCACATAGGAGGGTAAATGTGGGTGCCAGTCACGTCCCGATTGGGTCGTGACAACTTGGTATCAGAGCATTAGGTTCGTTGGTCTCATCACACAAGAACAGGTCTAGTAGAGTCTGAAGGAACGGTAGGGGACGCCTTACTTTTCTTTGAGAGGCTACAGACTTTAGGAAAATTCCGTTCTTTCATTCTTCTTTCCTGCTACTACTTGAGTCCAATTGGTATCTAGGTGATACAAATTGGTATCTGACCATCTTCATTCTATTTCGCAGATGGTTATAGCTAGAGCAACGACCGCACCAAGCAGCCACAACGGCACAACAAGAAACATCTGAGCCAGCCACTGGGGCTGTGGCTCGAGGAGAACAACGGCAAGAGGCCGTGGGAGAGAGGTCGTGGGAGGACGTCCTCTAGAGGGAGAGGACGAGCCTAGCCCATCTGATGCTAGGGCGGTGACTCCTCCACCAACTGAGGAGGTTAGTTAGAGAGGGTGAGGAAGGGGAAACTGAACAAGGGCAGAATGAGGAAATGGAAATGCCACCCAAACCTACCCCGAGATGATCAACCAGGTACTTGCTTATCTTAGCGGGTTATCGATCAGAGTCAGGCACCCCCAGTGGTTTCTGCATCAACACCTCCGGTTTCAGAGGTACGACATGCGGCTACTATGGCTCCCCGCATGGATGCATCATTGGGAATAGGCACCATTTCCACGTCTGACTACTGGGCCCTTTATGACAAATGTATCAACATGAACTTTTCAGTAAGTTCTTGAAATTAAACCTCCAGTCTTTAAGGGCGCGAATCAGAGGATGCCTACGATTTTCTGGTTGATTGTCATGAGCTACTACACAAGATGGCCATAGTTAGAACGGTTTGGCGTTGAGTTCGTGAGCTATCAGTTTCAAGGTAACGCCAAAATGTGGTGGCGGTCACATGTTGAGTGTCAACCAACAGAAGCACCACCTATGACTTGGGAATCATTCTCTACCTTGTTTATGGAAAAGTACATCCCAAGGACTTTGAGAGATAGAAAAAGGGATGAGTTCTTGAGTCTAGAGCAAGGTAGGATGACGGTTAACGCATATGAGGCCAAATTCCATGCATTATCTAGGTATGCCACCCAACTTTGCTTCAGTCCACAAGAACGGATCCGCCGTTTTTTGAAGGGGTTGAGGTCAGAATTGCGGATTTCAGCCTTACAGGTAGCGGCTACGGCAACATCCTTCCAAGAAGTGGTAGATTTTGTGATAGAGGTGGAAGGAGTGAAGCCAGATGACTTCACCACGACATCGACATCAAAAAGGTTTCGAAGGGGAGGTGAGTTTAATGGTTCTCACTCTAGAGGACAGAGCTCCGGAGGTTACTCAAGTCGACCAATTCAGTCTTCACTACAGACTGTAGTTGGGGTCCACCTCAGAACGGTCAACACTACTCCGAGAGACCTATGCATGAACCCCGAGAGTGTTATGGATGTGGGGAGGTTGGACACATTAAGAGGTATTGTCCAAACCAGAGTTACAGAACCCCACTAGCTAGAGGTAGAGGTGGTCATGGTAGAGGCCGCTTTTCTGGAGGACGTGGTGGTCGAGGTAATGGTGGTCATCACAACGGCAGAGGTGATGGGCAAAATGGAGCCACTACTATGCAACATGGTAGGGGCAATGGACAGACAAACGATAGGGCCCATTGTTACGCTTTCCCTGGGAGATCTGAAGCGGAGGCGTCTGATGCTGTTATCACAGGTAATCTTTTGGTTTGTGATTGCATGGCATCTGTATTATTTGACCCTGGCTCCACGTTTTCATATGTATCTTCATCATTTGCTAATGGTCTAAAATTGCATTGTGAATTACTTGACATGCCTATTCGTGTTTCTACTCCGGTGGGTGAGTCTGTAGTAGTTGAAAAGGTACATAGGTCTTGTTTGGTGAATTTCGTGGGGAGCAACACCTATGTAGATTTGGTTATTTTAGAAATGGGTGACTTTGATGTAATTCTGGGTATGACTTGGCTTTCTCCGAATTTTGCGATCTTGGATTGTAATGCTAAAACGGTGACGTTAGCCAAGCCTGGGACAGATCCGTTAGTGTGGGAGGGTGACTACACTTCCAATACGGTGCGTATCATATCTTTCTTCGTGCTAAGAAAGGTTAGAAGGGTGTTTAGCTTTCTTGGCACATCTCAAGGATGACACTACTCAAGTACCCTCAATTGAGTCGGTGTTCTGTAGTCCGTGAGTTTTTGGATGTGTTCCCTGCAGATCTTCCTGGTATGCCACCAGATAGGATATTGACTTTTGCATTGATTTGGAACCGGGCACTTGCCCCATTTCTATACCCCCTTATAGAATGGCTCCCGCGGAGTTAAGAGAGTTAAAGGCACAACTTCAAGAGTTGTTGAGCAAAGGCTTCATTAGACCAAGTGCATCTCCTTGGGGTGCTCCGGTTTTGTTTGTGAAGAAGAAGGATGGGAGTTTCCGGATGGCATAGACTATAGACAACTAAGGAGACACTTAAGAACAAGTAACTATTAAGAACAAGATCCTCTTCCTCGCATTGATGACTTGTTCGATCAGTTACAAGGTGCTTGTGTCTTCTCTAAAATGACTTGAGATCCGGTATCATCAATTGAAAATACGGGCAACGGATGTGCCAAAGACTGCTTTTCGGACTAGGTATGGGCATTATGAATTGTAGTGATGTCCTTTGGTCTTACAAATGCCCCCGCTGCTTTCATGAGCTTGATGAATGGGATTTTTAAGCCATATTTGGACCTCTTTGTAATCGTATTTATAGATGATATACTGGTATATTCTAAAAGTAAGAAGGAACACGAGGAGCATCTGAGGGTTGTGTTGGAAATGTTGAGGGAGAAAAAGCTTTATGCCAAGTTCTCTAAGTGTGAGTTTTGGCTAGATGCAGTGTCCTTCTTGTGGCATGTAGTTTCTAAGGAGGGAGTAACGGTGGATCCCTCTAAGATTGAGACAGTGAAGAATTGGGTAAGACCCACTAATGTCTGTCAGAGATAAGGAGTTTTGTTTGGGTTAGCTAGCTACTACCGCCGATTCGTCAAGGGATTCTCTTCTATTGCTTCCCAATTGACGAACTTGACTAAGCAGAATGTTCCATTTGTATGGTCAGATGAGTGTGAGGAAAGTTTTCAGAAACTCAAGACTTTGTTGACTACCGCACCTATCCTTACCTTGCCAGTAGAGGGTAAGAACTTCATTGTGTTATTGTGATGCATCCTATTCGGGTTTGGGTGCAGTTGTTAATGCAAGAGAAGAATGTGATTGCTTATGCTTCGAGGCAATTAAAAGGTGCATGAACGTAACTATCCGACCCATGATTTGGAGTTGGCCGCGGAGTATTTGCACTAAAGCAATGGAGACACTATTTGTTATGGGTTAAGTGTGAGGTCTATACGGACCATCGTAGCCTACAGTATGTCTTCACTCAGAAAGACTTGAATTTGAGACAGAGGAGATGGATGGAACTACTGAAGGACTACGACATCACTATCTTGTATCATCCGGGAAAGGCGAATGTTGTGGCAGATGCCTTGAGTAGAAAGGCCGGAAGCATGGGAAGTCTAGCTCATTTGCAAGCTTCTAGACGCCCATTGGCTAGAGAAGTGCAGATTTTGGCTAATGACCTTATGAGGATAGAAATAAGTGAGAATGGAGGATTGTTAGCTTGTGTAGAGGCAAGATCTTCTTTCCTTGACTACATCAAGGGAAAACAGTTTGATGATGAGAAACTAAGGCGAATTCGAGATAAAGTGTTGCAAGGAGAGGCTAAGGAAGCAATAATTGATGAGGAAGGTGTTTTGAGGATTAAGGGAAGGGTATGTGTACCCCGCATCGATGATTTGATCGCCACTATTCTGACAGAGGCTCATAGTTCCGGATATTCGATACATCCTGGTGCAACCAAGATGTACCGCGACCTAAAGCAACACTTCTGGTGGGGTAGAATGAAGCGAGATATTGTTGAGTTTGTTGCCAAATGTCCAAATTGTCAACAAGTGAAGTATAAACACCAGAGGCCCGGGGAACGCTTCAGAGAATGCCCATTCCTGAATGGAAGTGGGAGAGAGTCGCGATGGATTTCGTGGTTGGTCTTCCAAAGACAATGGGTAAGTATGACTCCATTTGGGTGATTGTTGATAGGTTAACTAAGTATGCTCACTTCATTCCTGTCAAGGTGACCTACAATGCAGAGAAGTTAGCCAAGATCTACATCTTAGAGATCGTTCGGTTGCATGGAGTTCCACTCTCATCATATCAGATAGAGGTACGCAGTTTACTTCTAAGTTTTGGAGGAAATTACATGCTGAATTAGGTACTAGGTTGGACCTTAGTACTGCGTTCACCCTCAGACTGATGGTCAGTGACTGAGCGAACGATTCAAGTGTTGGAGGATATGCTTCGTGCTTGTGTGATTTAGAATTGGGTGGCCATTCGGATAGCTTCTTACCTTTGGCAGAGTTTTCATACAATAATAGCTATCACTCCAGTATTGATATGGCTCCATTTGAAGCATTATATGGGAGGAGGTAGATCTCCATTTGGTGGTTTGATGCATTTGAGGTTAGACCTTGGGGTACTGACCTCTTGAGGGATTCGTTAGATAAGTGAAGCGCATTCAAGAAAAGCTTCTAGCGGCGCAAAGTAGACAAAAGGAGTATGCATACCGAAAGGTTAGAGACTTGGAGTTCATGGAGGGTGAACAAGTCTTGTTGAAGGTTTCACCCATGAAAGGGGTGATGCGGTTTGGAAAAAGAGGTAAGCTAAGTCCAAGGTATATTGGACCATTCGAGGTACTAAAGCGAATAGGGGAGGTGGCTAATGAATTAGCCTTGCCCCCAGGGCTGTCCGGAGTGCATCCGGTGTTTCATGTGTCCATGTTGAAGAGATACCACGGAGATGGAAACTACATCATCCGTTGGGATTCAGCTTTGTTGGATGAGAACTTGACTTATGAAGAGGAACCGGTTGCTATATTAGATAGAGAGGTTCGCAAGTTGAGGTCGAGAGAGATTGCATCCATCAAAGTTCAATGGAAGAATCGACCGGTTGAAGAGGCTACTGGGAGAAGGAGGCCAGATATGCAAGAAAAATACCCACATCTGTTTACAGATTCAGGTACTCCTTTTCACCATTGTTTTTCTTCTTTTGATCGTTCGGGGACGAACGATGGGTAAATTGGTATCTATTGTAACGACCTGTTTAGTCGTTTTGAGCAACAGATTTTAATTCTGGAAAATACTGGCTGGAACGGAAGTCAGACGGACCGTCGTAGTCACGACGGCCCGTCGTGGAGGTTTCGTTCCATGACACTTAGAATTCTGAAATGGATACTGAAAATCGACTCTCTGTAAATTGTGACGGACCCTGCAGACGTTTCTTCACATCCACGACGAACCGTCGTGAGTTTCCGTTGCAAAACACTTCAACTTTTGAGAATTTGGTATAAGAAAGACGAGTTTCTGACCGTCAGGACGGAGGTGCAGGACGAACCGTCACTGGTGTGACGGGCCGTCACAGCTCACGTGGATGCTGGGAGGCTGCGACGACCTGCGTGACGGACCGTCGCAGGCACGACAACCCGTCACAGGTTGCGCCAATCCCAGGCAAATTAGGATTTCTCTACACGTTTTAAGGGTCGTTTTGACTATTCTTTCCTTAACTATAAAGATTGAGGGTTAATATTAATAAGTCTAATTACTTGGGGGTTAAAAGAGGTAACCTTAAGTTAATTAGTGGTTTATTGTCCTCTTTTACACTTAATTATATGTTAATTAGGGTAAGAGAAGGAGGGTTTGAATAAAACAAAGAGAAAGAACAGGGAAAGAGAGAAATCGATCGAATAGAGAAAGGAGAAAACGAAGGGAAAAATCAAAGCTTTGGGAATTCTTGCTTGATCACTAGTCTTCGGTGGAGGTAGGTTATGGTTATGTTACGATATTCGTAGTGAACTCTTAATAGTGAATGTTATGTGTTGATAGTATTGTAAACCCTGCTATGTGCTTAAATTGTATGCTTGCATGATTATGATTATGATTATGAAACTGTGATGAATTAACAAAGCATGATGAAGCTATTGAATCCCAAATCTTGAAATAACCCTAATTCGCTTGATATATTATATAATGAGAATGATGATGCCTTAGTGTAAAAGAAGGCTTGATGAATTAGGGGATCGGGTGCCACGTTCCGGTACCAGGATAGAATGAATATGAGGATCGAAGTGTCACGTTCCGACACCAGGATAGAATATGGATCGGGTGCCACGTTTCGGTACCAGGATAGAATGAATATGAGGATCGGAGTGTCACGTTCCGACACCAGGATAGAATATGAGGATCGGAGTGTCACGTTCCGACACCAGGATAGAATATGAGGATCGGAGTGTCACGTTCCGACACCAGGATAGTATATGGATCGGCTGCCACGTTCCGGTACCAGGATAGTATATGAGGATCGGAGTGCCACGTTCCGGCACCAGGATAGAAATAGAGGAGTGGAGTGTCACGTACCGACACAAGAGGAAGAAAGATAATGAATCTTGAAAGATAATTAATATACTCAAACTAATGAATTAAATTCCTAAATGAGTATGGTATTGAGGATTGAGTCCTCATGTGTGAACTCGGTTGTATTTATTGATGAATTAAACATTGCTATTGCTACATGTTGAGTATTGTAGTTGATTTACATTGTTATTGATATATATTGTTCCCTATTTTGAGTTAGCCGATGATATCTACTCAGTACTTGTGGTTGTACTGACCCCCTACTTCATGTTCTTCTTTGTTATTTGTGTAATGCATCAAACGTTCCGTCAACTTCAACTCAACAGTAGATCTAGCCAGTCTTCACTACCTTCGGAAATTCAGGGTGAGCTAATGCGTCTAGCTTGGACTGGGTCTTCTTCTTCAAGTCTTGATGCCTTGAACTTCCGGCATGGACTAGCTAGTATTTTGTTTTAGCTTCTTAGACAGTTTTAGTTTAGCAACTTGAGATAGATGTTCTTGTGATGATGACTTCCAGATTTTGGGGATAATAATAATAGTTTGAATTGTTTTATTAATGAGTTTAAGTCTTCCGCATTTCTTTTGTTGATATGGTATTAAAATGTTAAAGGTTAGATTGGTTGGTTCGCTCACATAGGAGGGTAAATGTGGGTGCCTGTCACGTCCCCGATTTGGGTCGTTACAACCAGACCACTAAACCCTTGCAACATCCAAGCCAACTAACTTGGTGAGTTAGTTGAGCTAGGAAAGGTTGGGTTCAGTCATGTAGTGCACCCGAATGCAAAGATTTACCCGGATGAGTCTACACCGGACTTAAAAAGGGGTAATCTTATGTTTGGAGGGTCTAGGGTTAAATTATCTTTTCCAGGATAAGGTTAGTATTGTAATTACCCTAATTAATTAATTAATTAATATGGTGGAGGGGCGCAATTTAGGTAGAAAGGGACGAATTTGTCCCTCTAAGTGAAATCTTCCTCCACCGGGTTTGAACCTAGGTGGGAGCAATGATTTAATTTAATTTATTTTATTTGGTCAATTAATTTAATTAATTAATACATAATTACTGATTTAATTAAAGGAAAAATCAGATTTTGAATAATAATAATAATAATAATAATGAGGAGTCCTAGTTTGACTAAGTCTCCACCTAACTCTCCTAATCTTAATCCACTCATTCTCACGTTTTTCTCTACTCTTCTCTCACTTTCACGCTCATGCATTCTTTAAAACAAAAGTACAAAACAAAAATTATAAAGTTCATCAAGAAGTTGAATACTAAAAACTCAAAAGAAAAGTTAGTCTTAAAACTTAAAGCAAAACAAAGTTCATGAATGAATTGCGCTTCAAGTTCCGTTGGTGAGGCTTGATTTCGTGGGAAATTGGCAGCATTTATGCAACTGCGGAACGACATTAAGGTATGGGTTTCTCTCCTGGAATCCTTTCTCCAAGAAAATTTTCTTTCCCATGAATTCAACGAATCTTGAAACTAGGGTAGTTCTCGTTCTTGTCGAACTCCTTGTCCCTAGTATCCATTTGAAGTCAATGTGAAATAGCTTAGATATCATGTTTTTAATATGTTTGATGTTAGTTTAAGTATGAAGTGTGATTATAGAGATAATGTGTTCACTACTATGTGTTTCGAATTGTAAGCATGTTAATTTATGCCAACCGAAAGTATGTGAAAAGTGATGTTTGTGTAAATGTTTGTTTAAATCGTGATTTGCAAAAGTTGTGTAATGTTGCTGGAATTAATTTAAATTCTTGGATAAATATAACCATGAAAAAAATATACTCAAAGATGCACCAGTTGATTCATGAAACGTCCTTTGATCTAATGAACAAATAATGATAAAAAGGAGCTGAAAATAGTGAACAAATTTCCAGCATTTAATAGGTTGGGTTCGACCAATCAAAGTGGTATTAAATGCAATGAAAAATGAATGTAAAATAAGTCAAATCACTAAGGATTGAACCCAAAACATCATTATATGAATGATACAAAAATATCAACAAAGGATTAAGACAAAAATGGATTAGAGGAGACTCAATTTCCAGCCTTCTGGAAATTGTTGTGTTGGCCATCTTTTTAAAAAAAGAACGTCATTTTAAAAAAAATTGAAATGTGAGGTCATTGGGATTGAACCCATGACCTCACCAAATTAAAATTTCATAAAACTTTCGTTGAAAAATGCAAGGAAAAATAGATGGGGTTAGTGGGGATTGACCCCACAATCTCTTGAATGGATGAGATAGTTTGGAGAAAAATAATGTAGAAAATAAAATATGGAGAGTGGGGATTGAACCCACAACCTCTTGAATGGATGAGAGAGTTAGGAGTAAAATAAAGGAGAAAATAAATGTGGAGAGTGGGTATTGAACCCACAACCTCTTGGATAGGTGACAAAGTTAAGGGATAAATTAAAACAAAAGTAATGACCATGTGGGGGATCGAACCCACAACCTCCTTGACTTAAACGAAAAAAGAGAAGACAAAAAGAAAGGAAATATTATTGGATTGATGGGAATCGAACTAGGGTCTCCCAAATTTGAAAAATGCAATTATCATGTTTAAAATAAGATTAAGTGTAGTTCAAGGGATTCAAAATCGGGTTCCCTTGCCCAATTTCGTATTGACACATAAGTCATACGCAAGTAAATACTTAATGAATGCTTCCTATAAAGAATGAAATCGATATCTTGGCATATCTACAAGATGCATAAGTCTTGTGCTACATTATGCTAGGTAAATTTGAATCACTTAGACAAACTATGAATCAAGCCTCATGACTTGTATGTATAGACCCATAAGTCAGCCATACGTTTAAAAATAAGTGAATATAAGATGAATACAAAGAAATTATAAAACCCTAGGAGGTTTAAGTAAGAGTGTGAAACACACTAAAATGGCCAAATGCATTGGCATATGATGAAATTAACATTCACGAAGAACATGAGTAACTGTTACAAAAATGTACTCCCCTATGAAAGTGTAAAGCTAATAAAGAGACCAGTCTCTATGAACGCTCTAATGAAAGTAATGCATACTTAATACTAATGATGAGATGAGAAATCATCTAATGAGATATGATGTCCTTATGCTAGAATCTATCTTCCATGATGTATGAGTTGAATGTAATGGAACTTTATAGTGGGAACCGATAGGCTAGCTATGAGAGGTGATGCCTTCATTCGGGAAGGGCGGAGGTTCTCCTAACTCTTATGAGATGATAATGTCCATCATGCCGGGTATAGGTCTCCTTATATCTCCTAGTCTTTGAACCTATACTGCCAATATAGGGATCTAGCAGGGTTCAATTCCCTATATACGTTTGGGTTCACTTTGGCCGGTGATTCCAACGCCCTTCGGTGTGGGGATTACACACTGGATTTCATGATGCTCACATGATCTATGTCGGTTAAGGTTAAAGTTACCAAAGAAATAATGAGGCCAGCCTCAACGAATTCATGTAATGAAATGAACGACACCAAAGGTGGTCGGATAGGATGATCAAGAGGTGAGCTATACTTAAGTAATAACGCTAGATCATTCTTGGTAATTGCACAACGAACTCGATGAGAGTCTTAAACTACATTCTAGGTATGATTGGTGGTTGCACTATTATGTGAAAGAATGAAAATGAAGTACGTATGAATGAATGAAGCAGACTCTGTGTTTGTTAAAGAAGGCTCCCTAGTTAAGGTCCCATATGTTGAGCCCTCATTTTGGGAAGTCCTAATGTCATGTCCATGATTACAATGTCTCATGGCATATGAAAGAATGATATGAACTATGTGATATGATATGTATAATATGTTATGTGCTATTTGCAAAATGATAAGTTTGATGATGCATGTTACTCTCATGGCATGACTTTCCTAATCCGAAATTGGCAAGTCCACTGACTTCACTTCCAATAATTCATATCGATAGAAAAAAGCTCTTATTAATCAAGCATGTGCTTGGTGTGTGCTTGAATATACCCATACATAGTACAAGTGTGTACTAATCCCATACAATATCTACTTTTAGGTGCAGGCATAAGTGGACGTTAAAGCTTACGGTATGACGTTGCAGCTATCTGGATGTGGATCTTTCATCAAGACATGGTAGGCCCTCATGATTTCGAGGATTTGTATTGTTATTATCTTTATTAGATGTAGGCTTTAGCTAGTGGAGTATGTTGCACTAGTGTTTCATTTCCCTTAACAATAACACCTTCTAGATTACGTCTATTCCTTACGTAGTTTTTGGGACACAGATAGAACCTAAAATAGGCAACTTTTAGAATACAAATACAATTTCTTTAAGTATGATAAAAAAATGACAGAATGATACCGTTTGATTGACCACATTGAGCGATATTGTGAAGGTCCTCCCAACATTGCTTCTTCAGCTAGAGTTATTGCAACTCGATTTTGGAGTTTTTCTAAGTCACCTTTTTCGGATCTTGTGAACAAATTTCTCTAAATTAATTACTTAATTCAATCAATGGCTTAAGTACACTAACTGGCAAGAGATTCCGCAAGGCCATAGGAAGGAGTTGTTGCATTAAAATATGGCAGTCATAACTCTTCAACCCATGCATTGTGTGTTGCTTGAGATATTTAAAGATATCCATCTGGCACTTTCACATCGTTTAACACTTTTAAGAGGATGTATTTTTGTGTGTTACTCAATGTGAAACATGCATGAGGAAGATAATATTTTCCATTAGCCTTTTTCTTAGGATGCAAAGCTTTTCAGATTTCTATCTCTTGTAAATCTAAATGGGAGTTCAAATTATCTTTTCCTTTTCCATCAACACTCAATAATGTCCAAAATATATGGTCAAATACATTCTTTTCAATATGCATCGTATCAAGATTATGACAAATCATATTGTCTTTCGAGTATTCCAACTAAAATAATATGCTCTTTTTGTTCCAGATATTTTACACCAAATTATCCACATCATCCCATTTCCTTTTACGAGATTTATCCAATAGAGCTTTGCCAAACTTGTTTTTAACATTATCCAATTACTTGAGAATCTCAATTCCCGTCAACCGTTTAGGTTCTCCATCTAACTCTATCTTTTCGAAACTTGTGTCTATGAGATAAGCATCGTCTATGAGACATGAAACAATATGTTCGCCCCTTTGTAAATTTTGTAGATTTAGTTTTGGTAAGACAACATGGACAAGCATATCTAGTTTTCAAAGTATATCATGATAACATACCTAACCATAGAAAATCACTAATTGTCCAAAGCAATGTTGCACGCATTTGAAACATGTGATCGTTTCATATGTCATAAGTCGCAACACCAACCCAAAATAATTTTAAATCATCAATTGATGGTTGTATATAGACATCAATATCATTACTTGGTGCACGAGGACCATCAATAATAGTTGATTATATCATATATGGTTGTTTTATGCACAACCATGGTGAAACATTATATGGAATCAAGATGATAGGCCATGTTCTATGTGATATAGACATAGACTTAAATGGACTAAAGCCATCTGAAGCCAATCCAAGTCTAACATTTCGAGGTTCTCGAGCAAAATCTTTATGTCCTTCATCAAATTTCCTCCAAGCAATACTGTTTGCAGGATGTTGCATTACCCCTTCTCTAGTGCGACCTTCAACATGCCATCTCATTTCAGTAGATGTTTTAGCCGACATAAATAGTCTTTGAATTCGTGGTATTAATGGAATATATCTAAACACATTTGATAGAATTTTTTATGTTTCACAACTGGAATCAACTGTTTCACCTTTGAACTATTTGTATCTTGGAGCTTCGCAAAACATATAATACTTCTATCTTTCGTCTCTTTCCAATAAATCATACAATCATTTGGACATGCATGTATCTTTTTATATTCAAGTCCTAAACCTTTAATAGTTTTATTTGAATCATAAAGGACCTGGGCAATGTTTTACCTTCTTGACGCACATCTTTTAACAACTCTTATATCATGGAAAATGTTTGTTGCTCCATCCATTAAGACACTTTAAGTGTAATAGATGGACAAGGAAAAAAAGTAGTGAATACTTTCTTCCTGGATACAACTCACGTTCAGCTTCTTTTAGTAAGAGAATGAATTCTTCATTCTTCTTATCAAAACATGTGCTATGTTGATTTGACCCATCAAATCCTTTAGCACTAGTCTCCGTATCAACCAAATATGTAGGTGGGATTCCAAATGCTTCATGTAACATGTCTTGCATCTCATCACCTTTATTTAGTTGATTGACCAATTTTGATGAATATAGCTCATCACCATGATAAATCCAACTAGTGTAACTAGTTACAATCCATCAACCACTATATGTTCAACAATTAAATCATTTTGAGCAAATTTCATATTACGATACTTTTGACATGGACACAATATTGCAGATACATCTGGCCTATGTAATGATGCAAAATGAAGAAATTCTTTGGCTCTTATCTCATAAAAAGATCAAGCCTAATCAATATATTTATCAAACTTTTATCCATTAAGTATATAACCTATACATATCGCAAACAAGAATTATACACTCATATTATTAAAGAAAAATACCTCCATACTATTAAATAAAAACAACAAAACACATACTAACCTGCAAAGTGCACACAAAGAGTCCTGAAATTGATATCACAATTCTTCCACTACGCTTACTTTCTTTGTATTTTTTCAAACTACAAAACAATAATTAAATTTGAACAAATAAATATCATGTATCAAGGATAGTTTTTTTCTCTGTTATCTTTTAATTTACTCTAAGTTACTAGTCTTCTTGATATGTTTGAAACAAGTACTAATTAATTAAGAAGAAAGGTGCATATGTTGACAATTTTCTAGTTCATCCCTCAACTGCATCTATCAACTGTATTAGTCAATTTTCTTTGCATTGGAGGAGGGGAACTTTTTAAGAACCATTACATTAATAACCACATCATCATGTCTATATTCTTTCAATGAGTTATCTTTTCCATATTTATTATTTCTCCAATTACAAGATCAAAGTCTTACAACTTTCTCAACTTGCAAATATGCCAAGGCTAGTTATGGTGCAACCTCCAAAATAGTACGTTTGTATTAATATTATTGCTAATAAAGAGTCTTGATTGATATTTAAGGAATCGATGAGGTCTTGTAAGGCTTCATAAACATGGTTATATATGATTTCTAGGAAGCATTGGTGATGATTTCTTAAGAAACAAAACCACAAGTTTAGAGTGTCACTCTTTCAACCGGAGTAACTTGTTCACATATTCATTCGCAGAAACTCAATGAAAATTGAAACTAAAACCCTACGCAATCGTCACAATTGTTTGGATACCTGGGAATAAAAATATTTGTAGGATAATATGAATCCAGTAAAACCTGCAACAAAATATAAATTAAGAACTAAATTGTGAAACCTTTAAACTTCACATGGTTCCGAAATAAATACTTTTTCAATTAGTTAACAGAACTAGACCCCAAAATCCTACAAGGGACTATGGGATCAAAGGTTTGTTTCAGTAAGATCATGATTTTTTATGTTTCAGTAAGATCATGAGTTTGGATGAAATAAAAACCTTCGGTTTACCTATGGATGGACATGGCTATCGTAAATTTCTTTGCTTGAAGGATGTATTGAGGGACTGAGGCGTAGGGTTTTTTTTAAAAAAAAGTTTCTTATTACTAATAGAAGGGAATATTTTAAATGTAGTAGAAAGAATTAGAGGAAAAGTTAATAGCATGAAAAATTAGAGGGAAGAGTTCATAAATTTTCTTTTACTTTTTTAGTAAACTTAAAAATAAAAGTTCTATTTAAGCTAAATAAGACCAAAGTCTTATTTTGAACTAAATAAGATGAAAGTTTTATTTTTAAAGCATAAATAAGATGAAATCCTTATTTTTAAGCTACATAAGATGAAAGTTTTATTATTAAGCTAAACAAGATGAAAGTTTAATTTTTAAACATCAATCATGAAAATGCACACACAAAATTATGTAAACTATATAAGATGGAAATTTTATTTTGAAGAATGAATAACTAATGCTTGTAAAGAATATGTAAAATAATTATTTAAATAGGGTGAGGTATTTTGTAAACAAACAACATATCCTCAAAAATTATACAATGAATATTAGTTTGAATGTAAGACACTAATATTCCGATTCACTAAAATTTTATCATTACGACATTGGGTTTGGTATGAGACCCTGATATTCGATATTTTTCCAATACAAAATTATTTAAATTAATGAATTTCATATATCAAAAGGTTCATAACTCATTTGTACAAGTTCAAAGAGAAATTTAAATACTACATAAGGCATGAGAAGTTAAGTGCATGCATATTTTAAACAATAGAACGCATATGACAAAATGTTTACCTATAGCTTTCAGGGACAAACTTAGGATATTACCAGATAAACAAGCCCATTCATACTAATCCAACATTGTACAAGACAAATAAAAAAATCTATAACAATGTATAGGGATCATAGTGATATAAATGACAAGAAAGAGAATACTAATTGAGTAGATGGTTCATCAATGATAATGGTGAAAGGGAATGGAAACAAGGGAAAGGAAGATGAAGCATCTATAAGAACAAATGATCTTGTTGCTTTAAAAAATCAGCTTTAATGAATGGTGATTAGGTGAAAGGTATGCTCACATGTACACTCACACTTGAATGAATGAATGAAGTTAGAAAATGTGATTAAGGGTAGCTTTGGGGTGAACACTCTTCGTGAATTGAGATGAAGTGTTTAGTAGCAACCTCACTGTCTCCCAAGAGCTTTTTGAGATAGGTCGAAGGATGGATACCCTTCGTGAGTTGAGATGTGGTGTCCACTAGTTATCATTAACCTTAGTATATTTAATGTTGAGACTCCATGGGGGAGTTATGCTTAGTACCGAGTGGATATGAAGAAAATGTGGTTACACTTTGTGAGCTGAGATATTGTATTCCAATTTACCTCTTAAGATGAGTACTCCTCGTTAGCAGAGAATGAATTACTTTGTAGCAATCTCCTTATCCCATAACTATGTGCCCTCATAGATGTAGCTATTGGAAAATCCATGTAAAACCTAAGAGAATGATCATACCCTAGGAAAATGGGGATCCCTCATCCAATAATGGCTAATATCGGGTTTCGACGTCTAAATCTCATGGTCTATGTTGGTTAAGCTATCCCCCACACAGAATTTAATGAACTAAGTCTCCTAAAAGAGTGTACTACTTAAGATAGGTGGTGGTATGGGCGCTATTTATCCATTGCTCAAGTAGATATTCCGAAAATGAGTCTTGGTATGTTTTGGTCTTAATTTATGAATGTGTTATTATGTAATGAGCTATGTCTACTAAAAGAATACACTATTTAGGGTAGGTGGTGGTATGGGACACTATTTATCAATTGCACTAAGTAAAAATTCCGAAAGGGGAGTCTTGGTGTGTTTTATATTAAGTATATGAATGAGCTAACATTGTTGCAAATAAAGTTAGATGACTTAATGTCTAATGTTAAGGAAGCATGTTAAAGATATGTTTTATATAATTAAGTTATGACTAATGTAGTGTGCTTGATCCAAGTGAATCCTCAAGGAGCACTAAGTGGGAGTAGTAGTATGGGATGATACTCTCACATTGCACTTAGTGTAACTTACAAGTCCCATTGGAGTAGGACACTTACATGAAGTCCTTAATGTATGAATGTTCTTCTAATGTCTAGTATAGAGTGTGGACTTGTTTTTCTTGCAAGGTAATCCTATGGTTGGTAGTCTTAAGGGTCATTTGGGTGTGTATTAAAGGGGGTGTATGGGCGGTTTCTTCATGTCTTGCCTTAGTGAATCTTAGGATAACTTGGTTATGGAAACTTCAAAGGAAATAAATTCACTGTGTTTTGTATGAATGTACTCACTGTAATGTCACTACGTTCACTATAAGGTTACTTAAGTTAACCATAAATTATGTCTTGGTTCTAAAATCATGAGAGTTCTTATATAATAAATCATGATTCTTATACTATTTTGCATCGATATTCATGAAGTTTTTAATGATTTTGCATGAAAGCTTATTTTACTAAAACCTCCTTTTTTTTGTATGTTTTTGCATATCCCATACTTAGTACATTGTTTTGTACTAACCCCAGAAATTTCTTTACTTATAAGTATAAGTTGGAGGCAAGAAGAAGTCTAGAAGTCAGAGCTTGGACTATCTCAACACTAAGTATGTCCTCATATATTCGAGGTGGTAGTTTTATTTCTTTAGTTTGTACTATTAAGACTTCTGATGTAATTCTTTCAATATAAAGGGACGTGACCCTAAGATATTTAAGTTGTGTCTTAAGTTTGCTTGTGATGACGAGACTACTCTTTAGTATTTATAAAATACATTTCCTTATTATTATAAATGTTGTCAAAAGTTTTAATTCCGCACTACTTTTCATGTCTTATGCAATGAATGATAGCTAATAGGCTAGTACAAGACCCCCTAAGGGTCAAATACACAATTGTCTAACCTAAAGGTTGCCCCCATCTTCTAGGGGCTAATTTTGAGTCGTGGAAATTAGCCCCCAAATGAGGAAGTCTCATTCAAAATTGATGGAGTACAGGGCGTCTCCGTCATTCCATCGACGCTCCGTCATTAAGGCCGTCGTTTGGACCTGCAACTCACTATCTAAACACGGCCAGCCAAAGAGTGAATAGGGATATTCACCCCGCATTCCAATTAAATTATGGGCGGTTATTTTACCTATTTTTGTTAATATAAGTTAGTTAAAAGTAATAAAACCCAAACTAGATTCCATTCTTCAAATTAGACCTTTCCCTCTCAAAATAAACTCTCTCTAGAATCTCTATTGAAGACCAAACTCAAGATCAAGCTATGGGATGGATTCCACGTGGTTTCTTATCCAAATTTTCATGGATATACCTCTATTTGATATGCTAAACCTTGATCATTAGTTAAACTTTCATCTAAGGAGTTCTTTCAAAGATTTTCCACTGATTTTCTATGATCAAAATTCCTATCTTTCAATTTAGCCATGTGTTCATTGTCAATTTTTTCCAAAGTCATTCTAATGACGGATTTATGGTTTATCAATGATTTTAAGATGAATTTCAATTCAATACATGAAGAACCCATGATCTCTTTAATCTCTTAATTTAGCCAATAATGTGGGTCTTATGATCTTGATTAGATGATAATAAAATTGTGATTAGATTGTAATGTATTGTTTAATCCTATTTCTATTTGTATCAATATATTATGAATTATTAAGAACATGTATATGCTGATCATAGCTTGGAGAATTGGTAAGTTGACCTAAATTCCTAATTATAATCTTGGAATTGATGTTGTATGGTATGATCCACTTATGGTGGTGGTGTTTACATTCTTGTTCATCAATATATGTTGTGATCATGGCCTTGAAGGCACTAGATTTAAAATGGATTTATATTATGATTATCATGTTTATGAAGTTGATCTGTGTTCTCCTCTGATGTAATGTGTGGTATATAGTCCCTAATACTCTATATGTGGGTTGTTCATGACTTCAGGGATATTGTTTAAGTGTTGTGATCCTTGAAGGGAGGTTTACTCCATGTCAATGTTGTTGCCACTATGTGATCAAGTTGACCCTTACAGACACACATCTCATGCATACCTACAAGTGTTATGTCTACATGATGTCAATTGAACGAATGGAAGTAAAAAATGCATCTTAACTAGGATTACTTGAGAGATGTATTAGTGTAGGTAAGGTATGGGACCTAACCTATACATTGTACATGTGGAGGTTGAGGGTATTCCTAGGGTGGTTTCTTTATATACAAAGTTATGAATATTTGATTAAGGTATGAGCATGATGTATGTGAGATGATGATAAGTGCATGAGTATAAGGGATTGGAACGGATCCTCTTGTGTATCTTATTACTATGTTATGATGTAATTCATATGATTAATGAAGTATGAACATATGATGTCTAAATGTGTTTATGTGAAAGGACTCTTCATATATGTACACATTCACACGCATGAAATCATGAATGAAGCATGTTAATGATGATCTAGTGATTAACAGTCTTTTGTATGGTTCTTTTTAATTGTACTCTAAACTAAACTATGTTATGATTATGTGAATAGATATTCTCACATGATGTTGGTTTTGCTGAAAGATTATTCTCATCACATAACCTATGAGCTATGTATATGTATATGAGGATTTAATCTATTAAAGCTTATCTTATGAAGAAATGTTTAAATGGAGACTTAAATGCTTTTCAAAAAGGGAAAGTTAGTTTAGCACTGAATGAACTTGACAATGAGAGGTTTCCCTTCCAAAAAGGAAGGTAGATTCACAAATGTCATGTCCCTTCATGACAGAAAGGTATGGTCACTAATTGTTCTCATGCGGTGGAAACTACAATGCTAGATAGCTTAAACATGGTTTCTAGTTACAACCTCCTAGTTCCATAACTATGTGCCCGGTAAGTTCTAGCTAGTGGATCCACATAGATTGTTATTATGTATGGTTGTACCTTTGAAAGTGGAGCATCTTCTTTTAGTGTGGCATTTTATGACACCGGATTCCATATTTAGCTCACATGGTCCAATACCAGTTAAGTCAAAGTTTCTCGAATGTAAAATAAACAATGCAAGTAAGATGATAAACCCTAACTATGAGTACCTAAGGGATGTTGCTTAGTGTAAGTGAGTGAATGAGACTTTACCTATACATTTCACAAGTAGATCTTGAAGGAAATTCTAGGAAGGAGTTTTATATGTATATGTATCTTATGCGTAACATGGTGATGTTAACATAATTGTTGTAAAGATATGCATGGTATTGTTCTTATAGTGTCTACACGATGACTATCTTACTTAATATGCATGTTGTTTGCTACACTATTTATGTTGATGAAATGAACTCTCTCTATATGGTGTCAAAACTAGAGTCTAGACCTTAGATTAGAACGACATTGTTGACCTCTCAAAGGTCGCAGACAAGCCTATATACATCATCGTTACTTCATCTGGGTTAATTTTCATAGAAAATTTGAACCTTTGTTTACTTAGACTTCATAGTGAGAAATATTCAACTCGCATAACACTATCTACATAAACTCATAAGCGTTCACAACAATCAGCTAATACCAAGATAATCAAATGAAAAACATAGTCAATATCTGCATAAAATCTAGAGTTTCCAAAATGGCACCAATAAATATCTGGAAATAACTAGGAAAGAAAAACTAGTGGGACATACTCCACTAGCTAATGTCTACGTCAAATGCTAAAGTAAAATAGTAAGCATCCTCGAAATCATGAGTGCCTACCAAATCCGGATGAAAGATCCACGTCCGGAAAACTTCAGCGTCCATTCATAAGTTCTAGTGTCAAGCTGCACCTACTCCTAAAAGTAGAGGGTGGTATGGTATTAGTACACACTTGTACTAAGCATGGGTATATGAAATCACACACCAAGGACATGCATTATTAACAAGAGCTCTCTCCTAACAATATGAATTATTAAAATTCAAGTCAGTGGACTTGCAAAAGTCGGATTAGGAAATTCATGCTATGAGAGTAACATGCATCATCATACTTAACATATTGCACACAATACATAACATATTGCTTGTTAGAATATAACATAGTTCATATAATTCATTCATACGCCATGAGACCTTGGAATCATGGACTTAACATTAAGACTACCAACTAGGGAGCCTTTTTAGCAAACACAGAGTCTGCTTCATTCATTCTTACGTACTTCACTTTTATTCATTCATAGGCTAGTGTAAACACCAATCATACCTAGGATGTAGTTTAAGACTTTCATTGGTTCACTGTGCAATGACTAAGAATGACTAGTGTCATTACTTAAGTCTAGTTCACCTTCTGATTATCCCATGCTAACAACTTTTGTATCGTTCATTTCTTTGTGTACATTACTTGAGGCTGGCCTCATTCTTTCTTTGGGAACTTTAACATTAACCGACATAGATCATGTGAGCATCATGAAATCCAGTGTTTAACCCCACACTGAAAAGAGATCGAATCAACGGTCAAAGTGAACCAAAATATGCTAGCGTATAGGTTCAAAGACCACGAGATATAAGGATACCCATACCCGTCTAGACTGATAGTCTCATCTAATGAGAATTACATGAACCTCTGCCTTCCCGAAATAATGAATCGCAACTCATAGCTAGCCATCGGTTCTCAGTATAAAGTTCCATTCATTCATCTCATACATCATAGAAGTTGGCTTCTACCATGAGGGAATCATAGCACATTAGATGATTTCTCATCTCATCATTAGTATTAAGTATGCATTAACTTCAATACTATCATTAGAGTGTTCACAGAGACTAGTCTCTTCATTAACTTTACACTCTCATAAGTGAGTACGTCTGGTAACATTTACTTAGGCTCATTTTAGACTCCTCTCACCATTCGCTTCAGCCTCTTATCATTTTGTCCCCACATTCTTAAAGTTTAGTACATTAACTCTTCACAATTACTCACCGCTTTACGTGAATGTTAATTTCATCGCATGCCAATGCACTTGCCCCTTTAATGTGTGTCATTCTTACTTAACCCCTGTGGGGTTTCATTATCTCATCACATAACATCTTAGGTTCAGTTACTATTAAATGTATGCTAGACTTATGAGTCCATATGCGGTACACGACTTATGCATTTTGTACATATGCCAAGATATTGATTTCGATCATTAGAAGCAGCATTCATTAAATAATTGTTCACGTATTACTTATGTATCAATACGGAATCGGGCAAGGGAACCCGATTTCGAATTCCTTGAGCAAGACTCAATCTTATATTAAACTTGATGATTGCATTTTCATATTTGGGTGACCCTAATTTGATCCCTATCACTCCCATGATATTTCCTTTTTTTTCCTCTTCTCTGTTTCGTTTAAGTCAAGGAGGTTGTGGGATCAATCTTGCACAAGCTCAATGTTTTTATCTTAATTTATCTCTTAACTTTCTCACATATTCAAGGGGTTGTGGGTTCAATCCCCACTCTTCACATTTATTTCTCTCCTTTATTTTTCTCCTAACTCTCTCATCCATTCAAGAGGTCATGGGTTCAATCCCCACTCTCCACATTTATTTTTCTCCTAACTCTCTCATTTATTCAAGAGGTTGTGGGTTCAATCGCCACTCTCCGTATCTATTTTTCCTTTCATTTTCTCATGAAATTTTTATGTAGTTTACATTTGGTGAAGTATTGGGTTCAACCAATGACCTCAAAATTTTTAAGAATTTTTAAAACATAGCTAGATTTTCCACACCTAGGCCGAGACCAACATTTCAGCAAGATGGAAATTTGGTCTTTTCCAAATCCATCTTTCTCTCATTCTTTTAGGTTGATTCTTGTAGTGTTTTAGGTGACATTTATTCAGAACCATTAACCTTATATGAACATCTCACTTTTAACATTTTTATACACGTGAAACACATTATTTTTAACATACTAGTTTCAGGCAGCAAACATAGTTAATTCACAGCACACACATGCTCAAACAGTTAACTTACTACACATTTTCGGAATACATCTTTCATCGCTTACATAATTTCCGAATTCACATACCAACACATAATCGCAATCAGCCCTAAAATTATCTACCAGAAGACATACCAAAGCATACTTTGAATCTTCCAAAGGATCTAATGACAGGGGCATGCGACGGGGACAACCTTAGTTTCTCCATTGGAATTAAACTAAACTTAGGGGTCTCTTGGGAATGGTACCAAGGGAGAAGAAAATCCAACCTTAATGTCGTCCCACACTTGTTTAAATGCTGCCAATATCGCACGAAAACACTACCTCACCACCAAAATCCCAAACACAATCCGTCGAGAAGAATGTTGTTGATTTTCGTTTTTAGCTTAACTTTTTGTTTGAGTTTTTTTGTGTAATTCAAGAGTGAAGAACTATTATTTTCAGTTCATTTACTGATAAAAGAAACATGAGAATGAGAGTTAGAGATGTGAGAATGAGAGGATTAGGATTAGGAGAGTTAGGTGGAGACTTAGTCAAACTAGGACTCTTCATTATTTATTAATATTATTATTATTATTATTATTATTTTCTATTAAATATATTATTTTCCTTTAATTAAATCATAAAATTAAATATTAATTAATTTAACTAACTAACTAAATACAATATTAAAGTTATCATTGCATGCACCAAGGCTCGAACCCGGGTGGAGCAAGATTTTGCTTAAAGGGTCCATTTCGGCCTCCCTACCCGAATTGCTCCTCCACCATATTAATTAATTAAATAATTAGGGTAATTACAATACAACACTTATCCTGGAAAACTCCATTTTACCCCTAGACCCTCCAAACATAAGATTACCCTTTTTTAAGTCCGGTTAAGACTCATCCGGGTAAATCTTCATATTCGTGTACCCTACATGGCTAGACCCAAAAATTCCTAGCTCACCTAACTCACCAAGTTAGTTAGTTTGGCTATTGCAGAGGTTCAGAGGTCTGGTTCTATGCGCATCTATCCGTGTGAACCCGGTCTAATCTAGGCATTCTAGATACATTAGACATTACTTAGCATAGTAGGTTGTACATTATCCCCCCCCCCCAGGAATATTCTTTACCGAATGACACTACACATAATTTAAAAATAACGAGGGTGATTTTTGAAAATGTCTTAACATACTTGAGACTTTACTCTTTGTGAATTTCTGTTTCACACTTACTCTAGATAATGCATTTTACTCAAGCTTATCTAAACCTTCATATTTGAGATTAAGGAACTTTCTTCTCAATCGCACTTAACTTGATCCACCTCACAACTCATGCAACACAAAAAAAATCATGTCCAGGCTATAAAAAACTGAGACATGATATGCAAACATGAATTCATTTTAACTTACATATTGCAATTATTACACATACGATTTTTGGACTTACAACACCAAGTCAACTATTGCACTAAAACTTAGAGTTTCTTATGCAAAACCAGCCTTAGGAGGAGTATATCTAACCACTTAGATAACATCTTGTTGGCCTTAAAATTTGAAATTCTATGGCTTTGTTGGATTGATCCACGCCCTGCCCATTTATACCCTATCGCATTTGGCCACTGAAACCTCACTACCCTGGTTTGATAGTCTATGGTAGCGTAACAGTTATGGAGAAAATCCATACATAAGCTATTCAATGCCTTCTGTTGGTGAATATCAGATTCACATATTACACCTAGTAGCAGCATTGCATTAATAGACTAAGGAACTCCTTCGTAAACTAGTCTCATCAAAGCATATGACATAAATAAACACATAAGTCACATAAGTCAGCAACCAACATGATGACTCCAACATATTAACTTCATACTAGTGCATAAAATCATAAAGATGAAAAACTAATTTAGGCTACGCACCTGAGACATCACTAGAGGGGTCTTCTCCTACACCCCTAGACTTGAGTGTGAAGAATCGTTGCCTCCTTGAAGCCTCTTCACTTAGACCATTCGGCTGAACTTTCTACTTCCCTTTTTCTCAACCTCTCATATACGGACAATCCTTCATCATGTGACCTGGTTTACTACAACTGTAATAAGTGTTGGATCCCCTCATTCACCCTCCTCCTGAAGTTTCCCACACTTTGTATAAGGTGGCCTCTACTGAGGTGTATCTACTTAACTATTTCTCTTAACTTTGGGCTCGGAATCCATATCATAGCGAACCTTGGAAGAAATTGAGTCCCCTTGGTGGGAGAGTCCCTTCTTAAACCTGGCTTATCCCTTATTTCAGTACTACTCTTCCTTGGAAAATTCTTCTTAACTTGCCTTGTCCTGTTCCCTGCCCTAGTATGCTTCCTCTTCCTACTTTCCTCCACTTGTTGGACATGGACCATAAGCTATCCTACACTCCTGCTCGAGATTCTGAACAATCTTAGATGTAGTGTAAATGGGAGGATTCATCCTTGTGAAGTCCCTTAACCTACTAACCATGGTGCTGGCAGGTGGGTTCTTCCAGTGAACACCTTCTTGCTATGTCTGCGCTGTCATAGCTTGAGCTTGTAAGGTGATGGCTTGGGCCATCTATACCAGGGTTGTCCTTACTTCTCCATCTGTCTACCTAGCTGGATTAACAGGCATCTCCATTTCAGCAGCTGGGGCCTGGTGAGGAACTTGGTTGCCCCCAACATCTACATCTCCTCTTCCCTGACTAGCATTCCTCCTTGTGTTCATTTTCTAAAAAAATAGAATTGATGTTAGATATGCTCATAATACCAAGAATTAGACATTAGAGAAAGAACGATAAGATCATAAGAAGGGAAATTTTCCCATGCATCATGCAGTCTCTTATTCAGGATAGTGGTGCACTTCCCTACCATGACTTAGAAACTACTGGATGTGGTTTATGTGAATTTATTATCCTTGAAATTTAACCTAGTGCTCTGATACAGAATTTTTCATGACCGTAGTCTAGACCTTAGATGAGACTGGTGTCGTTGACCTCTCAGAGGTCGCAGACAAGCCTACATACGTCATTGTTACTTCATCTAGGTAAATTTTAGCAGAAAATTTGAACTTTTGTTTACTTAGACTTCATAGTGAGAAATATTGAACTTTCATAACACTATCTACATAAACTCATAAACGTTCACAACAACCAAGTAACAAGAAAATCAAAAGAAACACATAGACAATATTTCATAAAATATAGAGTTGCAAAAATGGAACCAATCCAATATCTGAAAATAACAGTGAAACAAAACACTAGTGGAATATAATCCACTATCTAATGTCTACGTCTAATGCTAGAATAAAATAGTCAGCATCCTCTAAACCATGAGGGCCTACCAAATTAGATGAAAGCTCCATGTCCGGATAACCTTAGCGTCGATCCGTAAGTTCTAGCGTCCTGCTGCACCTGCACCTAAAAGTAGAGAATAGTACACACTTGTACTAATTATGGGTAAATGAAATAACACACCAAGGACATGCATGATTAAGAAGAGCTCTCTCCTAGCAATATGAATTATTCAACGTCAAGTCAGTGGACTTTACAAAATCCAATAAGGAAAGTCATGCTATGAGAGTAACATGCATTATCATACGTAAGATATTACACACAATACATAACATATTGCCTATTAGCATATAACATAGTTCATATCATTCATTCATACGCCATAAGCCCTTGGAAACATGGACTTGACATTAAGACTTCCCAAAATGAGGGCTTAATATATGAGACTTTCACTAGGGAGCCTTCTTTAGCAAACACAGAGTATGCTTCGTTCATTCTTACGTATTTCACTTTCATTCATTCATAGGCTAGTGTAAACACCAGTCATACCTAGAATGTAGTTTAATAATTTCATCGGGTTCACTGTGCAATGACTAAGAATGACCTAGCGTCATTACTTAAGTCTAGTTCAGCTCTTGATTGTCCCATCCTAACACCTTTGGTATAGTTTATTTCTTTGTGTACATTACTTGAGGTTGGCCTCATTCTTTCTTTTGGAACTTTAACCTTAACCTACATAGATCATGTGAGCATCATGAAATTCAGTGTTTAACCCCACACCAAAAAGAGGTGGAACCACCGGCCAATATGAACCAAGACATGCTAGCGTATATAGGGAACGGAACCCCGCTAGAACCCTATGTTGGCCGTATAGGTTCAAAGACTATGAGATATAAGGAGACCCATACCTGTCTTGACGGACAGTCTAATCTCATGAGAATTACACGAATCTCTGCCTTCCCAAAAGAAGGAATCGCAATTCATAGGTAGCCTATCGGTTCTCAGTATAAAGTTCCATTACATTCATCTCATACATCATAGAAGTTGGTTTCTACCATGACGTCATCATAGCTCATTAGATGATTTCTCATCTCATCATTAGTATTGAGTATTCATTAACTTCAATACTTTCATTAGAGTGTTCATAGAGACTAATTTCTTCATTAACTTTATAGTCTCATATGTAAGTACGTCTTGGTAACATTTACTTACGCACATTTTAGATTCCTCTCACCTTTTGCTTTATCCTCTTATAATGTTGTCACCACTTTATTTAAGTTTAGCACATTAACTCTTCATAATTACTCATCTCTTTATGTGAATATTCATTTCATCGTATGCCAATTACTTGCCCCTTTAATGTGTGTCACACTCTTTCTTAACCCCTATGGGGTTTCATTATCTCATCACATAACATCTTAGGTTCACTTACTTTTAAACGTATGCTAGACTTATGAGTCCACACATACAGCTTCATTCATAGTTTGTCTAAGTGATTCATATTTACCAAAGATTATGTGGTACAAGACTTATGCATCTTTTAGATATGCCAAGATATTGATTTTGATCATTACAGGCAGCATTCATTAAATATTTGTTCCCATATGACTTATGTATCAATACAAAATTGGGCAACGGAACCCGATTTCGAATCCCTTGAGCAACACTTAATCTTATCTTAAACTTGATGAATGCATTTTTCTGATTTGGGGGACCCTAGTTTGATCCTCATCAGTCCCACAATATTTCCTTTCTTTTCCTCTTCTCTTTTTCGTTGAAGGCGAGGAGGTTGTGGGATCAATCTCCCACAAGATCATTCTTTTTCTCATAATGTATCTCTTAACTTTATCACATATTCAAAGGGTTGTGGGCAATCCCCACTCTTCACATTTATTTTTCTCCTTTATTTTTTTCCTAACTCTCTAATCCTTTAAAGAGGTCGTGGGTTGAATCCCCACTCTCCACATTTATTTGTCTACTTTATTTTTCCCCTAACTCTCTCATCTATTGAAGAGGTTGTGGGTTCAATCCCCACTCTCCACATTTATTTTTCCTTTAATTTTTCTCATGAAACTTTTATGTAGTTTACATTTGGTCACGTCTTGGGTTCAATCCCCAATGACCTCAAAAAGTTTAAAAAAATTTAAAACATAGCTAGAAATTTGGTCTCTTCCAAATCCATCTTTCTCTCATTCTTTTACGTTGATTCTTGGAGTGTTTTGGGTTACATTTACTTCGCCCACATTAACTTTATATGAACATTACACTATTAAAAAATTTATACACGTGAAACCCAACATTTTTAACATACAAATTTTAGGCAGCAAACATAATTAATTCACATCATACACATGCTCAAATAGTTAAGTTAATACACTTTTCCGGAATACATCATTCATTCCTTACATAATTTCCGAATACACATTCAAACACATAATCACAACCAGCCCTAAAATTATCTACAAGAAGACATACCAACGCATACTTTGAATCTTTCAAAGGATTTAATGACAGGGGCATGCAACGGGGACAACCGTTGTTTCTCAATTGTAATTTAAACTTAAATTAGAGCTCTCTTGGGAAAGGGACCAAGATACCATACCTTAATGTCCTTCCACACTTATTTAAATGTTATCCAATTTCCCACGAAACCACTACCTCACCACCAAAATCCCAAACAAAATCAGTTGAGAAGAATGTTGTTAATTTTCATTTTTAGCTTATCTTTTCATTTGAGTTTGTTTGTGTAAGGTATTCAAGGGTGAAGAACTCTTATTTTCAGTTATTTTACTGAAAAAAAGAACTTGAGAATGAGTGTTAGAGACGTGAATGAGAGGATTAGGATTAAGAGAGTTAGGTGGAGACTTAGTCAAACTAGGACTCCTCATTATTTTATAATATTATTATCATTATTATTTTCTATAAATAAATGTGATTTTAATATAATTCAATTAGAAAATTAAATATTAACTAATATAACTAATTTACTAAGTACAATAAATCAATGAAATCATTTCTTCCACAAAGGCTCGAACACAGGTGGTACAAGATTTTGCTGAAAGGGTCAATTTCGGTCCAACCTACTCGAATTGCACCCCCACCATATTAATTATTAATAAATAGAATATTTAGGGTAAATACCATACTACACTTAGCCTGTAAAGGACCATTTTACCCCTAGACCCTCCAAACCTAAGATTACCCCTTTTTAAGTTCGGTTAAGACTCATCCAGGTAAATCTTCATATTCGGGTTCCCTACATGGTTGGACCCAACCTTTCCTAGCTCAACTTACTCACCAAGTTAGTTGGCTTGGCTGTTGCAGAGGTTCAGATGTCTTGTTCTATGTGCAACAATCCTTGTGAATCTGTTTTAATCTAGGCATTCCAGATGCGTTAGATATTACTTAACATAGTCATTTTTAGGGTTGTTACATATGTACTGTTGTCTAGTAATTCATTATGATGATATTGGTAGTACTAACTTGCATGTTGTCTTGATATGTGTAGAAGACTAAATGGGTTATGATTATGATGTGATAAGTGAATGAGTCTTTAATGAGGTTTATGAAGTATGTTGTTTCTTATGTAAAGTATGTATTTCATGATATTTTCTGTCTTTATGAATGTATATGTTTAAAGTGATGAAGAATGTACGAATGTTCACCTTGGTGACCTTGAGTTGGTACTTTGGTGTCAATGGTGGAATAGGACACTATTCATGCATTGCACTAAGTACTACTCAAGGGTTACTCTAGGTAAATGGGTTAAGGTAAAAGAAAAGGTAATGTTATAAAGATATTGAATGTTCCTTAAATGTTATATATGTCTCTATGTTTTAATATTATTATTAGTATCCATGCCAATAGAATGTATGTGAACTATATTGTGCTTATTGTATCAAATGTTCATGAAGTTTTACTAAAAGACATAATGCGTGATTTCTAAAAAAATGTCCTCTTTAAAGAATGTTTTTGAATGGTTATCATATTTAGTGCATTCTTGTACTAATACCATTCTTCTTAATATTTTTACACACAGTGTAGGTGGTGATGACTAGAAGATATCTCCTAGAATGAAGAGCTTGGATATCTATTCCCAAGTTCAAGTTTGTCCTTATGATTAAAGGACGTTCATGTCAAGAGTTCAAATTATGTTCATGTAGTAGTTTAGATTATTATTTTTTGTTCATATGGATCGTGTCCTATTCTATTTATTAATGTTGAGTCTAAGATTGCAACATGAAACTTAGTATCTTAACTATGTACTTATGATTTTTGAAATCAAGTGATGTTATAGCATTATGTTGTGCGATGAAAAGTTTTAAATCATCCGCTAATTTTCTATGACAATGTGATGAATGAATGCTAAGAGTCTTGTCCAAGACCTCCGAGAGGTCGACGACGCTGAGTTACTTCTAGGGGTTGGTCCCCGGTCGTGACAATGTAGTTATTAGTTTATACTTATTTATGTTAGCCGTGATCAACAAGCTTCGTTCCGTACATGCACATATTATAATGAATCAAGAACAACCTACCACCCACAATCATAGGATCATGACAAACCCAATGAACTATTCATCAACGTATAACATGTAAGTAGTAATTCACCCATATTCAGCCCTCGATAATCATCTTAGGCTTTTTCCCAAGGTTTAATCATACTTTACTCGGTGCACAAGGGCCTACACATAACTTCTACCACTAACTTACATATTACGCAGTGAACACAGATTTACAACTACTCAATTCATAAATATCTAGCCTACCTTGGCTCCATGAAGTTGCACGGAGTTATTGACTTTGATTCCTATTTCCCAGAGTTTGTGACACTGATCTTGGCCGGAAATCTACAATTCCTCATCATCATCACTCTAGAAATTTATTCCTCCCTCTTTCCCAAGCTTCGAGCAACTCTTTGGGGGGTTCCTAGGGTATGTTATGACTAATATAGGTATATTAGGAAGAATAAAATAGGATTTCACATTATTTACATTATGTCTCGCTTATCCTACTTTAACGCCAACTTATCCCGCTCTAGACCGCTACCCTAGTGACATCTGGTCCACCCTGGCGGGACAGTGACGTAATAATTTCCCAATTTTTTGCTTATCCTAATTAACAACATTTTGGGTCGTTACAATTTATACGAATTTACCCCCATGTTCGTCCCCGATTAACTAATGTACATGACATCAAACACCCTATTTCACTTTACTTCTAAATTAAAGAATTGGCCAATTACGGAATAACGATGAATCATGACTTTTCAATTAATTGACACACGAAAAGGTAATATATTCCAATACTAGAAGAAACTTTGAGGCAATATACAAAGATCAAATGAGTTTAATATTATACAGCCTAGTGCACCTGGGTGGCAACTCCCGCTAAGGCAGGGCCGTTGTGGCGAGAAAGTCGGAGATCGGTTACAACAATATTGGGGAGAAATGAAATTTTTCCCATTTTTTCTACTCCCTCAAACATTGTCCCAAAAAATCCTCTCAACTCGATTGCTCAAAACGTCAAATGATTGTAAAATTCTCGTTTTCTTACATTAATGAAGGTAAACTTCTCATTTTCTTACACTTGTTACTTTCGTATCTGATTAACCATGATTTCATGATTATCAACCGGTCAAAATTAGTCATTTTACGGGTATTTATTTGACAGTAAACTTAGCTCGCTAATTCGATAGAAGCACGTAGCATGGGCACTTCCCTTACGTTCCCAAAGTCTCAACCATGTTATGGGTATAAAGATTATTGTACAAATTTGTAAAATTGATACCAAAATGGTGGGAGAAAATTGAAAAGTCTCTTGGTTTAAAACTCAAATTTTAGGGGTATTTAGGAGTTATTTGTCAAAAATAATTGCTTATTTATGTTCTAGGGTAGTTTATATACTCTTATTTTCTAAAATTATTTTGAAAAGAGAGGTTTAAAGATGAATAGGCGTCATTATCGTGCTTGGTGTTTGTCCCGGTTTAAGGCTACTCTAGGGACTTCATCCCGTTGTGGCGGCCTTAATAATCCTGCCAAAGAAGGATTGTGGCTGTTTGTGGTTTGATAGGCCAACCAGTGGCCTACACTCTTAATATTAGAAATTCTTCTCTTCTTAATTTAGCCTTAAACTGAGTATCCCGTTGTGTCCTAACTTATCATTAACTTATTGCGGGCTCTCTAAATGGAAGGCCTAAATTAAGGCAACTTACTCTTTGTTCTATTCCCCAATGTAGAGATTTTGGAAAGGGATAACGACAATCGGAACACCGGGTTCTGCTGTGAGAGGGGGTTTGTGATGATCAATTAAGAAGAGAAGGTGACTGCATTTTATGCTCGCCTAATGGAGTTCATATGGGCTCCACTGACTGACGCTCCCCCAGAACCACATTCCACTTGGGTGAGAAATATACTCCATCTTTCCTACTATGCGATGGGACAACCCTCACCCCATCATTCGTATTCTGGAAGTTGACATTCCTTCGAATGTCACCTTCTTTAATGAGGTTTTAGAGGTGTCAAAGGTCGCACAGTATGAGGCCAAGTTGAGGGAGATAGATTTGGAGTAGCTGAGAGACACCTTAGTGGAGCCCGCACATCGGGATCAAGTCTACTAGGTTACTTTTTGGTCATCCAATGCTAAAAGGTGGGTGCACTTGGTGACTTAGAGGATTCCCCTTTCGGGAAACCGCAACCAAGTGAACTTTCCTAGGGCCTTCATGGTGGCATGTGCCATACAGGGTATAGAGTTGAATATAGGGGTGCAGATCATTTCAGAGTGGAAGATGTTCCACCGGGATAACAAGAAGACTAATTCCTACCAAGACTTATTATTGTGATGTGCAAGCGGCAGGGAGTGGAAATTTTTGACGCCTATGAGGTAATTATTATGGATCCCCCAATCACCATCATTTGGTCAGGTCAAGTTCTAATTGTAGGAATAAAAGGAGTAGAATGGGCCGGGCTAGCAGTAGCAAGGTAGTCGTGGGTTAAGACGACGAGGGCCCACTCATAGGTGCACGATGCAAGGGAGATCTAGTGTCGTTAGGAAGAGGTTGGGGAGTGTCTTTGTTGACTCCACTGCTGTTTCACCCATCACTGCCCTAAAGGTGGAGAAGCTCCAATACGAGTTACACTAGGAGAGGATGAGGGTCATGGAGATGGATCTAATGATTCGGATATGGAAGGTCGTGAGGACCATATTTACTTGTGTTGGCCCCGGTCAGGAACTTCCGCAGGTCAATAAAGGTGACTTCCAACACATTACTTTATGGATGAGGCTGCGACTATTTTGTTACCTCTAAAGGAGCTAGACTCAGATGTTGAAACCTTCGAGTGCTTGGGTTCTTGAATTGCTTTTATTTCTTATTCGACTTGTATTTTGGAAAGAACTTACTTTATTTGTTTTTCCTTACATTTTTGTAGCACTCAAATACTAGTTTTTACTGTCTTTTGCTATCATTAATTAATTACTAGTTTTTACATTATATATTGTTTGCTGAACATGGAAAGAATTGCAGAGATTAGTCTGGATACCATTTGGGGTAAATAATTTGTAACTAGAGAAAAATAGGAAGGCAAGGCTAAGATTTTGTCTAGTTCTATCGCGCTCTGGTGGTCTCGTTGTAGGGTGAATAATCACACCCCAGCTGCTCATATTGAACCAGAACCCAAACAAATAATTTGTGAGTTCCTCTCTCTTTTCAAAAATTTCCCAAGGATCTCCAACCTAGGAAAATCATAGTTGATCCGCAGGATACTCGAACAAAGCCATTCTAATTAGCTTAGCACCACAACCCATAGATTCACATGATACACTCAGACATTCACTCGATTATGAATTGGTTCTAATACACGTGTAAATCCTATTTTCGAATCAGATCGTAGATTATCTGGACCCTCGCACCAACTTGTTCATGAATTTTCTCCTCTCAAAAAGTTTCATGATACTCAAGCAGTTACCGCTTGCATGATTTCAACACTTTAACAAGCATATTACACATATCAAATCCATACACAAAGCACTATGCACATATTCGTACCACAACCCACCCTACAAAAATACCTTTTTTATGATTAGTTAATCCAGACACCCAAAGCATACCTTCACATTCACAAAATTTTAAATGACAAGAGGCACACATTCACAGTTGCGAACTACATATCACAACAATTTCACATTTGTTAGTCAGTTCATTCCATCTATGACCATTACAAATCATATATTCCTTATACAGCCCCTAAGGCCATATACCAATTGGAAATTTATGAGTTCCATTTAACTTTGCTTATGTCCCTTCAATCGTCACCACAACGTCTGGTCAACTTTGTTGAGATGCCACCTGGATTCTACTTACACCACAAGCAATACTCGCACGAAAGGAGAGAAATATGAGACAAGTTCCTAGAATGCTTCATATCTTCCTAAAGATTAGGTGTGGACATCAACAAACCAATCCATGGGAGTCTAGTCCACATTTTTCTCTTGTACTATGAGACCGTAAATACCTGGGTTATGATACCTATTTGTCAAGACCCAACCCATCAAGCAATGTGGGCACCCACTCTAACACCTAAGTAGGAGAACCCTCATATCTCAATAATTTAAACATGCACAAAATTAATGAAAATTGACAATAAATGAAATAATAGGATTTTTTTTATACAAAAGAGACATGTTAAATGATTTCGAATTAACAACCCCAAGGATCTAGTCTAAACAAGTACAAGAGCTATTAAGGGTACAATTGGAAATAAAAGATAAAAGACATAGCTCCCACCATGCAAAAGAAAAGTACAAGCTACTAGAGAATTCATCATCTTCACCTAATGAAACATCACAATTCCTGCATCCAGTCTATGCCAAAAAGGCATAGCAAGAGTTGTATCGATATAAAAGACACGTACTAGTAGGCATTATCAGTCAACCTGACACCCACCATATAATCCAAGAAATCAACTGGTAAAAACATGTCAAAACACCAATCGCTTCTCCACCTTTACCCTCTCTCCATCAAAATTACACTAGTACTCTTACCACCAAAAACATCCTCAGTCAACCTAATTGTCACAACCATGTACACCCTAGAAGTGATCATAGTCGATTTTCATAATTAAGACCTAAATCATGATATCATATAAGTGATATGCTCCTAGGATCACAAAGCATACTTGTTCAATGAATGTGAAGCATCACATACTACCTGACACACTAAGCATGTCTTGAAGTCACGCTATTCACTTTCATTTTAGTTTAGGAGTCTCTAATAGACGTATATCATTATTGACAAGGCACTATCATCTTATGTAAATTACGTAATGAAAGGCAACTATAGCACTATCCAAGCTAAGCATACATCATGTATAGGTAGCTTCAAGTCATACTTGTGTCATGTATGGATAGCATCCCATACAACCATCAATACTAAATACTCCTTTAGACTATCCTATCACAAGCTTACTTGTCTTGCACTCTTATCTATAAGCTCAAATTACTATCATAATAGACATACTACCATGGGAAAATTTAACATACTAACAAAGCTAACTAAATGAAAGATACAACCATCCTAACAACCATGCAACCAATCATGTAGATGCAAGGTAACCATAGGAGAGAATGAATCCTCACCCTAAGCTACCATGAGAAACTAATCTCAAGCTATGACATGAAATTCACCTTGCATACAAGTCAAGCTAACACTAGGAGAGTATAGAATTTCCCCTAAAGCTACCATGAAATGGTTTTAGCCTAACCAAGTCAAGCTAACATGATCATCTATCTATAAAACACAAACCAAGCTAAACATAAGAGAGCTTACTTCCACCATCTCAATCTATCATGAGGTTCATAAAACCAAGCTATAAAGTGTATTATAACCCAAGCTTTTATAAGATTTCAACACCTCAAGATACCATGAGTATTTAAACTCAAGCCTCTTTGAGACTTACTATCCCAAGCTACCCTTGAGACCTACAATCTCAAGCTATCATGAAATCCACTATCTCAAGCTATCATGAGATTGACATCTGAATCTATCATGCCTTGGTCTTGTCTCACCAAGTCTATTACACAAGAAGTGACCATACAACTCATCTTCAAGATAATCCTAGTCAACCATGAATCGATTCATTTTAGGTTTGTAAGTCAACCTAGGGTTCATCTATGTGAGAACTTGCTTCTCCTAATCATGTTCATTTATACGTGTAGAAGAGAAAGGAAACATCACCTCAATCCTCCTAACAATGAATTTACCGCCAAATCCCTAACATCAATAGCATAACAGCCCATAAACTATTACTAACTTCAATTCATTACATTTATGTTCAATTTCATGTTTTCTTCATTCAATTAGATTATTAAAAGGTAATTAGAGGTATGCATGATCACATAGAATAAATTCAATGATTTACAAGTTAAGACCAACCTATATCAATTAAGCCTAGTTCAATTTGTATCTAGGTGATTCGGTCATGATCAAATAGTATAGAATATCATTAAATTCAGAAGATTAACATAAAACCTCATCTAGCCTTTAATGGCCTAAAATTAGCATGATCACCTGCAAATTCAATTACCATAATTCACAAAACACCATAAAAAAGTACATAATCATCACATAAACATAAGTGAATGTTACCCACTCTATTAGGAATAAAAAGTCACCTTACCCACTATGCAATCAAAAGCCTCACTAGACTCAGTTCTTTGGATTCACAATTGAAGGAATACTAGGGGGGCTTCATGGATGGAAGAATCCATGAATGAATAAGATTCACATACCTTATATTAGAGCTTTAATCTTAGCTTGAATCCCTGAATAAATCTTCCTATGCTGCTGCTCCCAATTCTTCTTCTTCTCTAATCGTGTTCTTGTGAGTTCTATTTTTAGAGAGAGGTCGTTATTTGGAGTCTAGAGTCTAGGATGGTCTTTTATTGTTTAAATACTACTAAAATATCTAAAAGCACCTAATTTAACCGCCCATGCATTTATTTGCATGTGGGGTGAATTTCTTAATTTACGCCTCCACTTTAAAGTATGTTGCGAGAATTGTAGAATCAATCGACGGTTATCCATCGACAAACTGTTGGTTGGACGACAGTTTGTGCTGAAGGTCCTTTGTCTAATTAATCGTGTAACATTTCGAAAATCCAAGATGTTTTCTAGAGCCAAACATAAGTGTCATAAAGTGTAGACAATGTTTTAAGGTCTATTTTAATTATTATGAGTCATTTAGGAAGTCTAGATACCAAAACATCCAAGAACGTCTATGACGTTCGGAAACTAGTTTAATGAGATACTAGCGTGCCTTAGCCCATTTGACTAGATTTTAGAAGTTGGAAAATGATAAACATTGGTGAAAGGGTGTATAACATGTATTTAACTTGATTCATGGTCAAAACGTCCGGACACGACTCCCCAAGGACCAACCAAGGGCCCTTGAGGAGGACCCTTGCTAAAGTTGACAAAAGCTATCAAGAGACAGTGCCACCAACAGATGTCATAGATGGCCGTTTGTGAATCGCGAGGCGTCGATGACACTCGTCGATGGGAACTTAGAAAAAACTTGGAAGGGTCATTTTGCATAGTCTCTGAACTTACCTACGGATGTTCAGCACGAAAGCGGGGAGTGGCCGTCGATAAACCAACGATTCATCGATCGTGGTCTCGTCGATGGGGTCTATATATTTGCTGCACGTTTTGACTTATGTCTTTTAATTTGTTGAATTATTTAGGAATTTATTTAGGGGTTAGTGAATGTCTAATTAAGTTATTTAACCCCCTACATAAAGTCCTAACCAAATTAAACTAATCAAAACTCTCACAACTCACAAAACCCAAACTCTCTTCCTTCTCTCTTCTTTCTCTCTCTAGTAAAGAACACCATTGAAGTCCAAGCTATGGGAGGGTTTAAGGGCTGAAAAGAGTCAATTTTCACCATAAATCTTCATAAAGTAACAAGGTATGGGATCTTTTTCACCTTCTAGACCTCTTTCCTCAAAGATTTCCATCAAATTGATTTCAAAATTGGGTTTTCAAGTGGGTCTTTTCCAATCTCAAAAATTATGTTATGAATTCATTTGTGTATGTCTCTTTTGGATGTTATAAATATATTAACATGTATCCTAATGTAATTATGATGCATCTTCATGGATTGGTCTAGTTTGTAGAGGATGACCTTTACCCCTTAACCCTAGTTTATGACCTTGATATGAATTATGTTGTATTGGTTCAATTGACTTGGTTATTGGTTGAATTACTACTAGATGATGTTGCTATACTAACCATTAATGAATTAGGGTGGTTCATATTCCTTTCATACTAGTTCTTGATATGTGATCTAGGTTATGAAGTATGTTGTGAGTTTGACCTATGTATCTTGTCTTAAGCAATGAACTAGTATTAAATTGTGATGTAGTGATTCTTATAGCCTCGTTATCATGTTGGTCATAGAATTAGGATGATTTTATACCCTAATTGGGTTTAATTAATGTTTGATTGTAATACCTTGATGATGAATTATGAAGGAGACTTGGTAAGTCTTGTGATCCCTATTTTGTACTTCAATTTACAGTTAATTGTGATTAAGGCATGATGTTGCATTGCAGTATGCCTTGTCTTAGGATTTATAGGGTTTGTATAATGTTGAACTTAAATGTATTTACTATGGTTGTGAGGTGTTGTCTAAGATGTATATGTTATAAGGATGGTGAATGATTTACCAAATGTGCCTTATCATGAAGTGATATGTAAATATTCTAACCTCACTTATATGAATTGTAATGAAAGGATTTTACTCATGCAATTCCTATTGATATGTGATGATGATGATGATGATGATGTTATACAAGGGTTTAGGCCCTATGACCTACATTAAGCTATGATGATTGATGATTAATAAAGATATTAAGGACATTTCAAAAAGGACTCTAGCTTAGCACCGAGTGAACTAGAGTGAGGAGTTTCCCTTCCCACATAGGGAAGGTATGGTCACTAGTGTACACTTCAGATTGGAGACTACAATGCATGTAGCATAAATAGGGTCTAAACTATATCTCCTATTTCTTGAACTATGTTGCCCCCGTAGGAATACTAGCTAGTGGATCCACATAGTTGCTATATTTCATGTTTGGTACTACCTTGACAAGTAGTCCGCCTTTTTTCTATGTAGGGTTCTATGCACCGAATATTACATTAGCTCATGTGGTCTATGTCGGTTAGAGCAACATGTTCCCAAACGGTAAAATGAACTAAAGGAATGATCTCTAACTAAGATGACCTAAGGCATGTAGCTTAGTCTAGGAAGGGGTATGGGACTCTACCTATACATTGCACTAGTTAGCCTTAAGGAAGTCTTAGGAGGATATTTTTATGTATGTATATGCTTATGATTGTAAAGGATATGTATATGATGATCTTACATGTTAATGACACTATGTAATGATAATTATATATTTATTAAAATGTCCCTTTTCTTAGCATGATTTTAAAGTTTGTGTGCATATAGTCTCATACTTAGTACAAGATGTGTACTAACACCATTTCTTACTTTTCACAAACATTTTAGGTTTCGGTCGTTGAAGGGCTTTTGGAGACGACTTGAAGAAGACTTGGTTCTCTAATTCATCCAAGTAGGATAGGTAGTGAGCATATCTAGTCCTAAATTTCATCTTTGGTATATCCTTATCTCTCACCCTAAGATGGTGATACCCCGATCTCAAGTCAATTTTAGAAAAGTAGCTTGCCCCTTGGAGTTCATCAAACAAGTCGTCAATTCGAGGGAGAGGATACTTATTCTTAATAGTCACTCTATTGAGTTGGTGATAATCAATGCACATCGTAAGGGACCCATCCTTCTTCAAAAACAAAATCGGAGCATCCCATGGAGAAACTAGGTCTAATGAAGTCTTTGTCTAGTAAATCCTTGAGTTGAGACTTGAACTCTTTCAATTCGGACGGAGCCATTCGATACTGGGGGATTGAAATGGGATTTTTTCCGGTAACAAGTCGATACCAAAATAAATTTCCCCTTCGTGAGGAACACTAGGAAGATCATTCGAAAAGACCTCCAGAAATACCCTCACTACGGGGACCTATTCAATGGGAGGAATTTTGAAGTCTAAATCTTGGACTCTTACTATATAGTATAAAAGTCCTTTAGAGATCATTTTACAAGATCTCAAAAAAAAAAGAGATGATACGACCTCTTGGAATAGAATTTTCCTCTTTCCACTCTAAAATGGGCTAATTTGGAAAGTTAAACTTCACCACTCTCGTTCTACAATCTATAGAGGCAAAGCAAGCGTGCAACCAATCCATACCCAATATGACATCAAAATCAAACATATCATGTTCTACAATCTCAACATAAGTAACTCTATTGGGCAACATTATAGGACAATTTCTATGCACCCTTTTTGCAACAACTGACTTACCCACCGGGTAGACACCATAAAAGTTCATACAATATATCGGGCAAAATGTCAAATTTCTTAGCTATAAAGGGAGTAATAAAAGATAATGTAGAGCCCAAATCAAGTAAAGCATATACGTCAATAGAGAATATTTTCAACATATGGTCACCACATCGGGAGAAGTCTCTTACTCACCCCTAGAGCAGAGAGCATTGAAGCGATTCTTCTTCGAAGCATCATTAGAACCACTGTCTTGAGCTTGAGCACTACCCTTGTCTTGACACCTCACATTAGGAAAATCCTAAGCTTTTTAAAACTTTTACCACAACCAAAATAATTATTCGGTCCTTTAAGACAATCACCAAAATGCTTCTTGCCACACTTTCCACAAGTTGGCTTCTCGGTTGGTGAACTAGTACTCTTTCCTTTTTAGGCTTAGGATTAGACGCCCAATAATCCCTAGCCTTAGGAAACTTATAAGGAACTTGATTAAAAACCCTTCTCTTGAACCTAGGCTTGTCTTGAATCTCAAGCCTTCGCTTTGAAGAGCCACCATCAAAAGATCTTGCCTTCTTGGCATCTCTACGCTTCATCTTAGACCTTGCCTCTTCCAGTTGTTGAGCATGAACCATGAGACGAGTAATGGTAATATTTCCATGTAGCATATCCGAATGACACACTTCTTGCAAATCATCTGACACTCCCATCACAAAGCGGTTCATTTCATCCCTGGGGCCAGAAACAAAAAAAAGGAGCATATTTTTACAATTTAGTGAATATCAAATAGTATTCAAGAACACTCGTACCTCATTGGCGAAGGTTGATGAACTCCACCACCTTGGATTCCCTCTTCTCCCTAGGAAAGATCCTATCAAGAAAAGAATTCTTGAACACTTCCGAAGTCATCAGTTCACCCTTTAACGGCCTATTGTACCTCCATTTAATATATCAAGTTTTTGCCACATCTTTGAGTTGGTAAGTGGCTAACTCGACCTTCTCACTAGTAGACAACCCCATGGCATAGAGGATCTTGTAGATTTCATCAATGAACTCATAGGGGTCTTCTTCAACCTTTGACCCATAGAAAGTAGAAGGATTCATACTAGTCAAATCCCTTAGACGAGACGCCATGGTAGCAACTTGTTGGTTTTCTCGGGGTACAACCTCCCGATTAGCTTGAGTCGTCATGGCTTGTACTTAATAGTGGCGGCTTGTGCTTGGGTAGTAATGGCTTATGCCATTTGAAAGAGAGTTGCCCTTATGTTCTCATCCGCCAAAGAAGGAGGATTGACAGGGGCTTGGTCATCATTCACATCTTTCTTAAGAGGATGAACTTGATCACCACGGGAAGGAACTCCCACATTGTAATCTCTTTTTCAAGTCTTCGTGTCGCATTTCTTCGAGTATTCATTGCCTATAATCACAATAAGAGGATTAGATGAAAAAGCATATAGAGATAACACTCTAAAGGCATGATATTTGACTTCCAAGAAAGTGAGTGTTTCCTAAGCATCTCATAGATTTCTATTTATAAGTGTGGCGCTTCACAATTATGAATAAAAACCTATATAGACGTGGTTGAGAGAAACATTGACTCAAAGATATTTAACCTCATGTCATATATGGGATCTAGGCGTCGTCATCCTCTTTGAGGTCTAATACTAGCCTCTTAGATTACATAATTACATTCATAGGTCAAATTTAGCAGAAAATTTAATACTTTTTATTACTTCTACATTGAGGTATACATAGATCTCTACATACACGTAATAGATATATATCGAGTACACATAGACACTTCGTATAGGAAGATTGATTACTTAGTCTTTTACTTTTATTTCACATAGATATATATAAAACATAAAATATTCATAATAGTCGTATCATCTCAGAACCACCTAATAAGAGTATATCAAATTGGGACTAGCCCATACATCAAATTAAGAATGCCTCACATGGGCTATACAATGTTTCGTACTAAATGGAAAATAAAGAACCATAGAAGTCTTAAACTAAAAGAAAATCCATTATGTAGATAGTGGCATCGCCCTCGGAAATTGATAGTTTTTCTTTTAACTTGGGTCCTGTTTAAGGACCCTTAGATGGGTCCTTGGGGAGTCGTTCCAATTTTTCCACCCTAAATATGTTCTTCAAGATTTTAGGAACCTTACCTTTAAATTTAAGATCCAAAATCTACCTAAAACCTCATGAAACATACCAAGGCACGCTAGCATATCTCAAGGCTATCTTTCAAACGTCTGTTTCACCTCCAAACTCTCTCAAACTGTATATACTACCTCTAAACAGCATAATTGATCATTTTAGGACCTAATAATCTCAAGGCACTAAATTGTAGGCTCTATTTGGTCCTAATTCATTTTGGGTCCTTACAATATCCCCCACTTTGGAAACATTCGTCCTCAAATGATACCTTCTTAAACACTTCTTTAAAGGAACTATTCTAGAATAGAAGCACATACTACATGATACCTAAATGCACATATCCAAATCAAGGAAACAATTGAATTCCAAGCTATTCATAACTACACATAATCACATAAAGACTTATAAAAAGGCTCTTTATCCCCCTCATGGGAACAAGCCACACATACTTTTCTAACATCAATTCCTCATCATAAGGAAGCATCAAGATCAACAAAGCAAATCATAATCATATATATTTTAGAAATTTTCATAAATTAATAAAGAGACACATACCGGAAAGGAATATAAGGAGATCAATTTTAAATTCCTTGGATTTGTGAGTGAAGAACCTAGACTTGGCTTTAGGAACACCTTCCCCACCATTAGTAGCAACATTATTGCCTGAGGTAAATCCATCATCATGTGACCATTCTCACCACATCCATATCATCATCTCTACCGTCCAAACACTTACCCTCATGCTTCTTACCAAACCTGGGCAAGTAGTCAAGAATACTCATTCCTATCTTGAGGTCATATTAGAAGCATTATATTCACCTTGTCCAAAAACTTTTGTCTCTTCTTTGAACAACCATGTCCATCTGACTCCTCCTTGTCCATCCTAATTCTCTTTTCTCCTTCCTAATCTTGGACTCTTTTATATGCTGAGCAAACACCATAAGTCGGGAGATATCCATATCATTAGCAAGCATGCCATATGACATTCTTCTTCCACTAGTTTGGACACCCTCTTCATGAACCTATTCATCTAAGTCTCTAGGGTTTTCCACAAAACTCAGAGCATATTTAGACAAAAGAGTGAACTTCAAAGCATACTCATTAATACTAAAACTACCTTTCTTGAGTTTATGAACTCCTCCAACTTAGCCTCTCTCAATTACCTAGGAAATAACCTATCAAGGAAAGCCAACTTAAATGTCTCCCACTCTATATGGCCCGCTCTTAAAGGTCTACTATCTTTCCCTTGCTCATACCAAAGTTATAACGATCCTAAAAATAAAATAGGTCAACTAGATCTATGCGAGTGTTTCATAAGTTATTAATGATTTTAAATGATGAATTTTATCATTAGAAGTCAGTTGGTGAAGTTTGAAAATGAAACATACAAGAACGTCTGTGACGTTTGGAAAATGTGACTTGGACTGTACTAGTGTGTCCTTGATTTTGGTGCATGTTTTTAGGTAGCTTTTTGTGTCTAAAATAAGTGGGGATGACCTTATAACCTAGATTTATGTACCAAGGGTCATAATGTTTGAGTACAACTCCTTGGGGACCGCCTTAAGGGTCCCAAGGAGGACCCAAATGTTGGACAAGGGAGCTGCCTAAGGCAGCGTGCAGTGCCAAGAATTAGAAGCCTCCTCACGTTGCGCCCATGGCACCGAAGATGACTGTTCATTGTGTGATTGGAACGAGGATACTGCCTCAAATGTTGAAAGTCAATAATCAATAGCTCCCTCCGCGACGCGCAGCCAAGTCCCATATTTGGTCGCGTCATTTTTAAGTCAAATTAGAATTTGGAAAAGGGTCCAATTGGTGTAGGGGTCTCTTTGCAACTTTGGGGATTATTTGTGGGCTGTTTTAGTTCACTTTAAACCCCATTTCACCCAATAATTCAAAACCTAAATCTCACTATCAAAATCTCTCCAAAACCACTCCTCCAAAAACCTCCATTTTTAAGAAGCTTCAAGCTCAAAGGAAGAAGGTCATTTCTTCAAGTTTCTTCAACACATTTAGTTGGTTTGTTTATATTGAGGTATGGTAGTTCATACATGACTCTTCTTTCATTAAAGGATCCAATTTCAATAATTTTCAAAAAGGGTTTCCATACTCCAGATTCTTCTATTTTGAACTATAAGCATGGGTCTTACATGAAAAGGTTTAGTGAATGTAATATGTTATTTTTCAATGTTATCTGATGATTTAAGGTTAAAAAATCAATTACCCCATACTCAATCAAATTTCTCAACCTTTCGCTTATGAAGTGGGTTGAATGTGCATGGTTTGGTAATGTTAGAATTATGGTTTTCTCTATATTATGTTATGATTAGCTACTGCATTATTCTCTATTATGATGTTTTTGGTGAAATATTAAGGAAAGGTGTTAAAGGCTTGGATGAAGGGTAAGTTGTTCTATCTTGGCTAAGTTATATTGAAGTAACTCTTCAGTTGTATGGTCCACTTTTGGTGGCAGTGTTTACTTGAAGTATATGAAGTTATATGTGTATTGTGAGAATGGATTTGAAGGCATGATATGTGAAGTTAAATGATTATTTGATATGTATATGCATGATATGTATTAGAAGGATGAAATGAGTATCTTGAAGGGTGTATGTCAAAATGAAGTATGCATTGATATGTGAAGTATGATAATGTGTGAATTGTGATCAATATGGGTATGAGCATGTATAGAAGTTAATGTTATCAATAATGTCTATTACTTGAAAGGTGTGCTCACATTTACTCAGACGCACACTTGAATGTATGAAAGAAGTCAATGAATGAAAATGGGGGATTGTAGGGTGGACACTCTTCATGAGTAGAGATAAAGTGTCTAGACCATCCCTACTATTCTTAAGAATGGAAAAGGGGGATTTTTGGGTGAACACTCATCGTGAGTTAATATGAAGTGTTTAGTAGCAACCTCACTATTTCCGATGAGCTTTCCTAAGATAGGCTAGAGGTCGGATACCCTTCCTGAGTTAAGATATGGTGTTCAACATTTATCTCTTAACCTATAATTCAATGAATTTTTAAGACTCCATGGGGGAGTTATTCTTAACACCGAGAAGATTTGAAGAAGGGGTGGGTACACATTATGAGTAGAGATGTTCTATCCAATGTACCTCTTGAGATGAGTGCTCCTCGCTAGTAGATAATTAGTTACTAAGTATCAATCTCCTTATCCCTTAACTATGTGCCCACGTAGGTGCAGCTATTAAATATCCCATATTAAGGCTAAACATCATGACCCTACCTTAGGCAAGTAGGGATCCCTATCTGGTAGGGGTTAATACCAGGATTCCATGTCTAGCTCTCATGATTTATATCGGTTAAAGCTATCCCCCACAAATGTATGCAAATAACTGTCTTCTTAAGGGTGCACTACTTAGGTTAGGTGGTGGAATGGGACGCTACCTATATATTGCACAAGTAGACATTTGGAGGGAGTTTTATGAATGGGTCGTTATATGATGCAAATGAAAGCAGTATGACTATATGTTCAACGTTAAGGAAGCATGTTGATGTTATGACTTGTACGATAAAACCTTAGTATATTATGAATGTGATGTGCCTATTCTAAGGTGATTCCCTAAGGAGAACTAAGTGGAAGTGGTAGTATGGGATGCTACTTTCACATTGCACCAAGTGTAACTTGGGGGTTGCTTTGAAGATGGTTCTTATGTGAAGTTTCTAAGTATATGTATGTTTCTATAGTGTCCTTGGTATTGAATGGTGACTTATAAAATGAAATGAAGTATGTTTATCATTAGAAGTCTTAAGGATCTCTTAGGCAGGCATTGAGGAGATTGTATGGGCAATCTCCTTATGTCTTACTTAGGGGAGCCTTAGGATAACTTAGGATAGGATTAGTTCATTTGTGATTTTGGATTTACTGTAAGTATGCTCCTATGTTAAGAAAAATTTGTGTTTTACCCTATATTCTAAATGATGATACTATATGATGTTCCGTCACTTAATTCGTGAAGGTTTTTACCAAACTAGCATGACTTCTATGTTTCAACTAAATTGTCCCTTTTCTCATGATTTTGCATAATGACATAATAAGTATAATGTTTGTACAAACCCCATACTTTGTATACTCTATAAGTATAGGTTGGAGGCAAGTTGAAGGTTAGTAGGCAAGCTTGGTAATCGACTCTCTCAAGACTAAGTATGTCCTCATATATTCAAGGGCATACTCTATGTTTCTTTAATTCTTCTTTAAGACTTGTATAAGACTATTTATGTATTCCTTTCAATGTAAAGGGTCGTGCCCCCAAAATTTTTAAGGTGTGTCTTCAATATTGGCTTGTGACGACGAGAATTATTCCTTAGCTTTTAAAAACGATGTTTCTTATTATTATTGTTTCTTATTATTATTGCTACGAAAATTTTCCGCACTAATTTTCATATCTTATGTAATGAATGATAACTAAGAGGCTTGTGCAAGACCTCCGTGAGGTTAAGCACGCCTTATTCCGACCTAAGGGTTGCCCTAACTTCTAGTGTGTACTTGCGGGTCGTTACAAAAATTGGGCCACATCTTTCAATAATAGGTAACCAACTCTGCCTTTTCTATAGAACTCCCATGATTTAAAGCACCTTATACACCTCATCAACCAACTCAGTTGGATCTTCCTCGACTTTGGAGCTATGGAACTCCGGTGGATTCATTCTCAAGAACTCCCGTACTCTAGTAGCACTCATTTATCTTATAGGATTAGCCGGAGCCACCTCTCCACTATTAGCTTAGATCATTAAGGCTTGAGCCAACAAATTCATAGAAGCTCTAAATTTATCATGAATAGTATTCCCTACCGGAGGGTCATTAGGAATTTGAGGATGAACTTGTTCTTGCACTTGGGGAGGTATATGCCCTGGCACTTGTAGAGGCATATCTTGCTCCCCCCCCCTCCCATCTCCTTCTCTTCTAGCACTATCTAAACTGCTATCCATAACCTACTACATCATAGGAAAACATTAGAAGAAGAACTTACTCAAGCCAAACTCTATGGCACGACTTGAAGATTGAAGAAGTGAAAGTTTCCTAGGCATCCCATGCCTCCAACCATAGATGTGTGGCCACTCACACGGATGATTAAGACTCTACTAGACATGGTTTTGAGACATCCTAAGAACATTTTCATAACATTATGCTCTGATACAAAGTTTTTCATGACCCGCATGTACACCCTAGAAGTTAGAGAATTCTTAGGTCATAACATGATGTACATGACCTCTTGGACGTCTTATACAAGCCCTTGCACATCATTCATTAAATATAAATGAAAAGTACTCAAAATTTAAAACTTTTCTTTCAAAATGTAATGCGGAAACCATTTCATAAAATGTCTAACATACGTCTCAAAAACCATCTATGAAATCATACGTACAGTTGTCTTGGGTCATGACCCATTAAAGTATAAACATGAAAAGATATAAAAGACATCATGGTGGTGTTGTCCTCGGATGCTATGAGGACTCACCAATCTTCTTTTCTTGGAAACCTTGGAACTCAACCCAAGCAACTCAATCTTCTCAAGACTTTACATGGACAACATGTAGCTAATATGCATTAGTACGATATGAAATAAGTATGGAAACTATTGTGCAAACATAAGATATTTCAAAGGGTTAGTCAATAATAGACATAATCATAAGAGATAAAGATATGGTGTAACACTTTTAAAATACAAGACATGTCTAAAGCCTAACATAGGTGTTATGAGGTTTAAATACAGTATAAAAGTCCATTTTAATGAACTTAGGTCATTTTAGAATATTAAGAACCAAAACGACCAAGAACATTCATGACGTCCGGAAGTTAATTTAAAGAGGTACTAGCGTGCCTTAACCTATTTGACTAGCTTTTAAGAGTCAAAAATGTATGAAAATTGGCACAAAAAAAAAGTAGTTTATAGGTGTTTGAGTTGTTTCATGGTCAAAACGTCTGGGTACGACTCCCCAAGAACCAACCAAGGATCCTTGAGGAGGACCCTCTCAGTCTGAGACAACACTGCCTGAGCAGTGTGCATTGACGATGCAGGAAACGGGCAATGTGCGGACCAACGGGGCGTTGATGCCACCGTTTTCCCATGCTTAGACAATAGGAGGAAGCCTCTCTCCTTCACATTCTCTGAACTCATCGATGGAGTGTTGGACGGAGGGGAGGTGAGTTCGTAGACTCACAAACGGCCCGTCGACGGGGTTCCCTCTGTGAGGGTCCTAAGTTGCTGCACGTTTTTAATACAGCTTATTTAATAAATTAGGTCGTTTAGTGGTTATTTATGGATTAATTGGAGACTAATTAATTAATTTAACTCACAATATAAATACCCTTAACCCTCATTAATATAAACACAACACACATAATAAACACTCTTTTCTCTCTCTAATTGAACTCACCATTGAATACTATGAAGGATAAGGGTTTGGGGGCTCGAAAGGGACGAATTCACCATCAATTCTTCATAAAACTTTAAGGTATGGGATCTAATTCACCTTTGAGACTCTTTCCTCAAAGGGTTCCTTCAAAATGGATTTCAAAAGTTCAATTTTCACATAGGTTTCATCCAATTACGAAATTGAAGTTATGAATAGAGTTGTTGATGATTTATTTAGGTTATATTGAATATATTAACATATATATTAATGTGATTATGGCAATTCTTAGTGGTTTGGTCTAAATTGAAGAACATGATCATCAACCCCTAACCTAGGTTGTGATCTTGACCTATATTGTATTTTGATCATTCAATTGACATAGTAATTGATTAGGTTACTATCCTATGGTGTTGTTATGAATAAATTAAGATGAATTATAGACCTATCATTCTATTTCTTGAGATTTTATTTAGGTTATGACGTATATTGTGAAATTAGCCTACGTATCTTGTCTTAAGCTACGATCTAGTGTTGAATTATGTTATAAAGATGCAATTATCGTTGTTATCTTATTGGTTATCATTGTGTGATGATGTTACTCCCCTAATTGGTTGAGTTATGGTTTTATGGTAAGACCTTGATGATGAACTATGAGAATGACTTGGTAAGTCTTAGAATCTCTATCTTTGCTTCCAATTGTGATTAATTGTGGTTAAGCCATGATGTTATATTGGAGTATGCCTTATATTAGGATCATAAGGTTGTATGATGTTGAATTGAAATGTATTGACTATGTTGTGAGGTTTATTAAGGTGTATGTGATATAAGGATGGTGATAACTATCAATGTGCCTTGAGAAAGATGATGATGATTATACAAGGGATACACCCTATGACCTAAACTAAGATATGATTGCTAATTAAAGGCTTAAAGACATTTCAATAAAGATACTTAGATTAGCACCGAGTGAACTTGACAATGAGAGGTGATGACTTCCCAAAGAGAAAGATTCGCCCTATAGTTCTACATGAGATGTTGACTTCCCAAAGAGGAATACTCATCCAATGGATTCCCATGAGAGGAGAACCCAACTACAAAGTGGTATCAACAGGGAATATATTATCTCATAGTTCTTGAACTATGTTGCTCCCATAGGAAGACTAGGTAGTGGATCCACCTAGAAAGCTACATTTCTGTTTGGTCTACTTTGACCGGTAGACCACCTTTCATCGGTGTAAGGTTTTACAACACCGGATCCCACACTTAGCTTATGTGGTCTATGTCGGTTAAGGCAAGTATACCCTAAAGTAAAATAAATTAATAAAGTATAAACTAACTAAGGTTACTTGAGAGGTTTAACTTAGCCTAGGTAGGGGTATGGGACTCTACCTTTTCCTTGCACTAGTTGACTTTTATGGAAGCTTTAGGAAGTTGATATTATATATGCATATGATAATGATGTATATTATGATAATATGTTGATGCTACAATGTAAATGACTATATATGATGATGATTAACCTCTTGATCTATGTAGTTGGATTATATTGTTAAAATTGGACATTGATTATGATTTCCTGTTAAGTTTACTTAAATGAGCAAGGTTATTGGCCTTTGCTTGGTCCTTGCACTTGTTGACTTTATAAGGATTCATGAGTAGTTATCTTGCTTATTATAATATGATTGACTCTTATTCATTTTTGTGATGTTATTCCTTGATAAGAGGGTTTATGTAAATTACGGTTTCAAGTATGTTGGACTACATAATACGTGTTTGAGTTAGTAAGCATGTGTGGTTGGTTTGTATGACTTGATTGACTTTGCCCAAGACTTTTAAAAGGGTAAAATGGCATGTTTTAACTAAATGTCCCTTGGTAGCATATTTTGATATTATATGTGCATATGTTCTCATACTTAGTACATGTGGAGTACTAACACCATTTTCTTCCCTTTTCCCAAAAATTTTAGGTTTCGATTGTTGAAGAGCTTGGAAGGAAACATTGTTGAAGTCTTGGATTCTTCATTTCATCAAAGTAGGGTAGGTCCTCAACTTTGGAGGGAAAGCTTACGGACTTTTATGAGCTTAAAGAATCTTTTATTTCTTTCCTTTTTAATTTAGTAATATACTTTTGTATGACCTATATGTGGTTTTGTTGGATTGATGTAAGGGCTATTCCCAAATTTGGTACACTAAGAATAGATGGTTATGATATGAGATGACTTTTATGACTACGTATTTTTGATATAATAATTTTCAATAAAATTAGAAGGCTATGTAACCTTCCTATACGAAGGGTCTATGTATACTCGATACGACTATATATTATGTGTATATAGAGGTGTATATAAACTTCCAAGTAGATGTAATGAAAAGCTTTAAATTTTTTCTGTATTTTCAACCTATGAATGTAATGACATTAGCCTAAGAGGCTAGTCTTAGTCCTTATAAAGGAAGACAATACCGGTTACGTCTAGGGGGGAAATCGGGATGTGACAAACTTGGTATCAGAGCATGAGGCTGAATATCGTTGAGCTATGTGTCTCTCTATCACGTCTATGTAGATTTATATTCATAATTGTGAAGCGCGCCACACTTATGTATAGGAATCTATGTGATGCCAGGACTTGCTCTCTTTCTTGGAAATTCTATATCGTGCCGTTAAAGTATATTTATGGTGTGCTTTTGCATTTAATCTTATTATTGTGCTTATAGGAAGCATGAACTCTCGAAGGAATACAGCTCGAAGACTTGAAGGGGAAATTGCCAATGCGGGAGCTCCTCCCCGTTGTGAGCAAGTCCCTCCACTTGAACGAGATGCTAATGTTGACCAAGATCCGGTCAATCCTCCACACTTGACAGATGGAGATATAAGGGCTGACCTCATTCAATTTGATCAAGCCACGACCGTCCAAGCCCTAGCTATGACGTCCCAAGCCAACTGGGAGCTTGTCCCCCGTGCTTAACCACAAGTCACTACTATGATTTCCCGTTTAAGGGACTTCACTCGAATGAACCCTCCTACATTCTACGAGTCTAAGGTTGATGAAAACCCCCAAAATTCATTGATGAAGTCTCTAAAATACTTTTGACTATGGGTTTTTCTATGGTGTGTTAAGGTGTCAAGGGAGATTGGGTGTTCCCATTGTAGATGGGTTGATGGATTGCATCCCAGAAGAAGCCTATAGGTCCCGTTCTTCAATTCATCTAGGTTTGACCAAAATGTACCACGACCTAAGGGAGTTATATTCGTGGGAAGGTTTAAAAAGGGACATAGCAGAGTTTGTCTCTAAGTGTCTGAATTTCGAACAAGTATAGGCTTAACAACAACATTCGGGTTGCTTACTACAAGAGATCCAAATTCCTACTTGGAAATGGGAAGGCATCAATATGGACTTTGTAGTAGGTTTACCTCGGACTCAAAAGTCATATGATTCCGTATGGGTGGTTTTTGATAGGTTGACTAAGTCCACTCTCTTTATTCCCGTCAAGTCTACCTATTCGGCAGAGGATTATGCAAGAATCTTCATATATGAGATTGTGTGTCGCCATGGTATTCTGTTATCCATCATATCATATCAGGGCACACAATTCACATCTAGGTTTCCGAGATCATTCCAAAAAGGGTTGGGTACTACGGTGAAGTTGAGCACCATTTTTCATCCCCAAATGAATAGTCAAGCGGAGAATACTTTTCAAACCCTTGAGGATATGCTTAGGAATGCATTATTGACTTTGAAGGGGATGGGATAGACATTGCCTTTGGTGGAGTTTGCCTATAATAATAGTTTTCATTCATCCATTTTCGTGGCTCCCTATGAAGCCTTGTATGGTAGGAGGTGTAGGTCTCTTTTTGGATGGTTTAAAGTGGGTGAGCCATAACTTCTGGGTCCCGAGTTGATTTATAAGACTTTGGAAAAAGTTCGTATCATAAGAAACCGGTTGCAAACGGCCTATAGTCACGAAAAGTCTTGTGCCGATCATATGAGAAGGGATTTGGAGTTTGAGGAAGGTGATAAGGTGTATTTGAAAATTTCACCAATGAAAGGGGTGGTTATATTTGTCAAGAAAGGGAAATTGATTCCTCTTTATGTGGGTCTCTATGAAGTCTTGCAAAGGGTTGGTAAGGTTGACTGTAAATTGAAAGTCTTGCAATGGGTTGGTAAGGTTGACATAAATTGAAACTTCCTAGTGAATTGGCTTCGGTTCATCCGGTTTTCCATATTTCTATGTTGAAGAAGTGTATCGTTGATCCCGATTCCATTCTTCCTATTGAGGGTATTGGTGTTAAGGATAACCTCTCTTATTCGGAAGTTCCAGTTCAATTCTTTATAGGCAAGTCAAGAAGTTAAGGACTAAAGAGGTGATTTCCGTAAAGGTGTTATTTAAGAATCATCTAGTTGAGGGTGCAACATGGGAGGCCGAGGCTGACATGAAGTACCATTACCCTCATCTTTTTTATATTTAAGGTTAGTCATTATTTTTAATAATATAAATATGACTAGAAATTGAAGTTTCTTGATTTTTGGGCGAAGTTTTGCAAAATGTGCATTTTTGAGTACTTCACTGTGAAGTTATAGTGAAGTTGGTGCTTTTAACTTGAAATTTTATGTTTTGCTTGTTTTTAGTTATGTTGTGCATTTTGATATGGTGAGTCTTTATGAAATGATATGTAGCATGTTTGTAAGTTGAACTTTGTGCTAATTGACTCATGTAATGTATGTTGAGCTCATATGTGTTGTGAGAAGGAAATACTTCATGATGAAGTGATTTGAGCCTTATATGTTGTAATTCGAGTCTTAGAATTTGCCTTGTTGTAATGACATGATTTAATTTGATTTGACATTGTTGATTGGTTGGGCTAATAGTCTTGAGTCTATTCTTTTATTCAAAAGAATTTTAGTGTCATTCGGGGACGAATAATCCTAAGGGGGGGATAATGTAACACTTTTAAAATCCAAGGCGTGTTGTAAAGTCTAACATAGGTGTTATGAGATCTAAATACAGTTTTTAAGTCCATTTTGATGAATTTAGGTCATTTAAGAATATTAAGAACCAAAACGACCAAGAACGTTCTCAACGTTCAGATGTTGGTTCAAAGAGGTACTAGTATGCCTTAGCCTATTTGCCTAGCTTTTAGGAGTCGGAAATGTATGAAAATTGGAAAAAAGGTAGATGATTATGTGTTTGAGTTGTTTCATGGTTGAAACGTCCGGGTACGACTCCCCAAGGACTAACCAAGGGCCCTTGAGGAGGACCCTTGCAGTTTGAGACAACACTGCCTGAGTAGTGTGCATCGACGATGCAGGAAACGGGCCGTGTGTAGATCAAAGGGGCGTTGATGCCACCGTTTTCCCATAATTATCCAAGAGGAAGAATCCCCTCGCCTGCAGAGTCTCTGAACTCATTGACGGAGTGGAGATCATAGGGGGGGTATGTTCGTACACTCACAGACGGCCCGTCGGGGGGGTTCCGTCTGTGAGGGTCCTAAGTTGTTGAACATTTTTAATCAGCTTATTCAAATAATTAGGTGGTTTATTAGTTAATTAGGGATTAAGGGGAGACTAATTAACTAATTTAACTCCCAATATTAATACCCTAAGCCCTCATTAATCTAAACGCAACTCAGATAATAAACTCTCTTCCTTCTCTTTTCTTTCACTCTCTAATTGAACTCACCATTGAAGACTATCAAGGATAAGGGTTTGGGGGAAGGAAATGGATGAATTCACCATCAATTCTTAATCAAACATTAAGGTATGGGAACTTATTCACCTTTGAGACTCTTTCCTCAAAAAGTTCCTTCTAAATGGATTTTAAAAGTTGAGTTTTCATGTGGGTTTCATCCAATTAGAAAGTAAAGTTATGAATTGATTTGTTGATGATTTATTTAATTTATATTTAATATATTAACATGTATTTTAATTTTATTATGTAATTATTGATGGTTTGGTCTAAATTGAAGAACATGATCCTCAACCCCTAACCCTAGGTTGTGATCTTGACCTATCTTGTATTTTGACCATTCAATTGACTTGGTTATTGATATGGTGTTGTTATGAATAAATTAAGATGAATTATAGGCCTATCATGCTATTTATTGAGATGTGATTTAGTTTATGAAGTATATTGTGAAATTAGCCTACGTATCTTGTCTTAAGCTACGATCTAGTGTTGAATTGTCTTATAGAGAAGCAATTAGACTTGTTATCTTATCTGTTATCATTGTGTGATGATGTTAATCCCCTAATTGGGTTTAGTTATGTGTTGATGGTAAGACCTTGATGATGAACTATGAGTAAGACTTGGTAAGTCTTAGAATCTCCATCTTTACTTCCAATTGTGATTAACTATGGTTAAGTCTTGATGTTATATTGGAGTATGTCTTATATTAGGATGATAGAGTGGTATGATGTTGAATTGAAATGTCTTGACTATGTTGTGAGGTTTATTAAGGTTTATGTGATATAAGGATGGTGATAACTATAAATGTGACTTGATATGCTATGAAATGATAATGTGTTAACCTCTCTTATATGAATTTTGATGAAAGGACTATACTCATGCAATTCTTATTAAGCTATTGATGATGATGATTATACAAGGGATATTCCCTATGACCTAATCTAAGCTATGATTGCTAATTAAAGGCTTCAAGACATTTCAATAAAGGGAGTTAGCTTAGCAAGGTGAACTTGACAATAAGAGGTGATCACTTCCCAAAGAGGAAGATTCGCCCTATAGTTCTACATGAGATATTGACTTCCCAAAGAGGAATACTCATCCAATTGATTCCCATGCGAAGAGGCCCCAACTACCAAGTGGTATCCACAAGGAATATACTATCTCTTAGTTCTTGAACAATGTTGCCCCCATAGGAAGAATAGCTAGTGGATCCACCTAGAAAGCTATGTTTATGTTAGGTTCTACTTTGTCTGGTAGACCACATTCCATTGATGTAATGTTATACAACACCGGATTCCACACTTAGCTCATGTGGTCTATGTCGGTTAAGGCAAGTGTTCCCTAATGTAAAATAAAGTAATGAAGTATAAACTAATTAGGGTGACATGAGAGGGTTAACTAAACCCAGGTAGGGGTATGGGAATCTACCTATGCCTTGCACTAGTTGACTTTGATGAAAGCTTTAGGAAGTTGATATCATGTATGCATATCATAATGATGTATATGAAGATAATATGTTAATGCTACTGTAACACCTTGAAAATCTAAGAAGTGTTCTAAAGCCTAAGATAGGTTTCATAAGGTCTAAGTACTATTTTTAAGTCCATCTTATTGAATATAGGTCATTTACAAAGGTTTAAGAATCAAAACGTCCAAGAACGTCAATGACATTCGGAAGTTGGTTCAAGGAGGTACTAGCGTGCCTCAACCTATTTGACTAACTTTTAGGAGTCGGAAATGTATGAAAATTGGTAAAAAGGTAACTAATAGGTGTTTGAATTGTTCCATGGTCTAAAGGTCTGGGTACGACTCCCCAAGGACCAACCAAGAACCCATGAGGAGGACCCTTGCAATTTCAGGCAACACTGCCTGAGCAGTGTTCATCGACGGGACAGTAGACGGCCCGTGTGTGGAATGACGGGGCGTCGGTTCCACCGTTGTCCCACAGTTAGACAAATGGAGGAATCCTCTCGCTTGCACATTCTCTGAGCTTATCGACAGAGTGCCGGACAAAAGGGGGGATAGGTCCGTAGACTCACTGACGGCTCGTCAATGGGGTTCCGTCTATGAAGGGGTGATTTTCTGCACGTTTTAGTGCTAAGTCATTTATTTTAATTGAGTGGTTTAGGGGTTACTTAGGAATTAAGTGGAGACTAATTAACTAGCTTAACACCCATATAAGGGCCCCAACCCCAATTAACCTAAATATAACTCACAAATTAAACTATCTTCTTTCTGTCTTCTTTCTCTCTCTACTTGAACTCACCATTGAAAACTAGCAAGGATAAGGGTTTCGGGGATGTAAGGGAACGAATTCACCATCAATTCTTCATCAAACTTTAACGTATGGGATCTAATTCACCTTTGAGACTCTTTCCTCAAAGGGTTCCTTCAAAATGGATTTCAAAAGTTCAATTTTCATATAGGTTTCATCCAATTACGAAATTGAAGTTATGAATAGAGTTGTTGATGATTTATTTAGGTTATATTGAATATATTAACATGAATCTTAACTTGATTATGGTAATTGTTGATGGTTTGGTCTAAATTGAAGAATATGATCCTCAATCTCTAACCCCTAGGTTGCGATCTTGAGCTATATTGTATTGTGATCATTCAATTGATTTAGTTATTGATTATATTACTATCCTATGGTGTTATTATGATTAAATTAAGATGAATTATAGTCCTATAATGTTAGTTCTTGAGATGTGATTTAGGTTATGAAGTATAATGTGAAATTAGCAATGTAACTTCTCTAAAGCTATGGTCTAGTGTCGAATTGTTCAATAAAGATGCAATTGGCCTTTTTATATTATTGGTTATAATTGTGTGATGATGTTACTACCCTAATTGGGTTTAGTTATGGTTTGATGGTAAGACCTTGATGATGAACTATGAGTAAGACTTGGTAAGTCTTAGAATCTCTATCTTTACTTCCAATTGTGATTAATTGTGGTTAAGTCATGATGTTACATTGGAGTATGTCTTATACTAAGATTATAGGGTGGTATGATGTTGAATTAAAATGTCTTGACTATGTTGTGAGGTTTATTAAGGTGTATGTGATATAAGGATAATCAAAAATATCAATGTTCCTTGATAAATTATGAATTGCTAATGTTTAGCCTCACTTATATGAATTGTGATGAAAGGACTTATACTCATACAATTCTTATTGAGCTATTGATGATGATGATTATACAAGGTGTAGACCCTATGACCTAAACTAAGCTATGATTTATAAATAAAGGCTTAAAGACATTTTAAAAGGGGACTCTAGCTTAGCATCGAGCGAACTAGATTAAGGAGTTTCCCTTCCGACCTAGTGAAGGTAGGATAACTACATTACTCTTGAGATTGGAGACTATAATGCATGGAGCACAAAAAGGGTCCAAACTATATCTCCTAGTTCTTGATCTATGTTGCCCCCCATAGGAATACTAGCTAGTGGATTCACGTAGTTGCTATATTTCATGTTTTGGTACTACCTTGACAAGGAGTCCGCCTTCTTTTGGTGTAGGGTTTTATGACACCACTAGATTATGTGTTCTATGTCGGTTAAGGCAAGATTTTCCCAATAGGTAAAATGAATTAAAGGACTTGAACTCTAACTTGGATAACCTAAGAGGTATAGCTTACTATAGGTAGGGATATGGGACTCTACCTAAACATTGCACTTGTTAGCCTTGAGGGGAGTCTTCGGAGGATGTACTTATATATGTTTATCTTATAATGATATATGATATGTACATGATGAACTTAGAACATCGTTGATACTATATGCTGATAAATTCACTTATGAGTATGCATTGGGTTATAATGTTAATAATATAAGAATAAATGTAAATCTAAATGTTATGTAATGTGAAGTTGGACATTGGTTCTAATTTCTTGTTGAGGCTACTTGATTGATAAAGGTTATGGGCTTTTCTTGGTCATTGCAATTTTTGACTTGATAAGGATTCATGAGTAGTTTTCTTGCTTATTATGATATGATTGACTCTTATTCATTCTTGTGATGTTATTCCTTGATGAAAGGGTTGTAGTAAATCATGGTTTCAAGTATGTTGGACAACGTATTACTTGTTGAATTAATAAACATGTTTGGTTGGTTGATATGACTTGATCGCCTTTGCATTACGTTCTTAAAAGGTTAAAATGGCATGTTTTCACTCAAAGTCCTTTTTTAGCATGTTTTGTTTCTATATGTGCATAAGGTCTCATACTTAGTACATGTGGAGTACTAACCTCATTTTCTTCCCTTTTCCCAAACATTTTAGGTTCTGGTCATTGAAGAGTTTGGAAGGTGACATTGTTGAAGACTTGGAATCTTCACTTCATCCAAGTAAGTTAGGTCCTCAACATCCTAAGGCAATGCCACTATCTAGCTTACGCACTTGTTATGAGCTTGAAGACTCTTTCTTTTCTTTCCTTTTCAATTGAGTTTATACTTTTGTATGACCTATATGTGGTCTTGTTGGATTGATGTAAGGGCTATGCCACTATTGTGATAATCGTTTATATGGTATGAGATGAGAAAATCTTTGAGACTATTTCTCTATCTTATACATATGTATGTGAAATAAACGTAAAAGTCTATGTAACCTTCCTATACGAAGGGTCTATGTATACTCTATACGACTATATATTATGTGTATGTATAGGTCTATGTAAACCTCCAAGTAGTTGTAATTAAAGTTTTAAATTTTTCTGCATTTTTCAACCTATGAATGTAATAACATGAGACTAAGAGGCTAGTCTTAGTCCTTCAAAAGGACGACAACGCCGGTTACGTCTAGGGGGTAAACTTGGATGTGACAAACTTTGTATTAGAGCATGAGGTTGAATATAGTTAAGTTATGTCTCTCTCTATAACGTCTATGTAGGTTTGTATTCACATTGTGAAGCGCGCCACACGTATGAGTAGGAACCTATATGATGCTTAGGAATCGTTCTCTTTCTTGGAAATCTTATATCGTTCCGATAGAGTATACTTATAGTGTGATTTTGCATCTAATACTATTTTTGTGCTTATATGAAGAATGAACACTCGAAGGAATGCGGCTCAAAGACTTGAAGAGGAAATTGCTAATGCGGGAGCTCCTCTCGTTGGTGAGCAAGTTCCTCCACTTGAAGAAGATGCTAATGTTGACCAAGCTCCGGTCAATCCTCCACCCTTGACGGATGGAGATATAAGGGCTGCCCTCATTCAATTGGCTCAAGACACCACCGTCCAAGCCCAATCTATGACGGCCTAAGCCAACCGGGAGGTTGTGACCCATCCTCATCAACAATTCACTACTATGGCTTCCCGTCTAAGGGGCTTCACTCGCATGAACCCTCTTACTTTATATGAGTCTAAGGTTGATGAATACTCCCAATAATTCATCAATGAAGTCTCTAAAATACTGTTGGCTATGGGGTTCTCCTCAAGTAAGAAGGCCGAGTTGGCCACATATCAACTCAAGGACATGTCGCAAGCTTGGTATGTGCAATGGAGGGATAATAGGCCACTGAAGGGTGGTTAGGTGACTTGGGAGATCCTTAAGGCGGCTTTTCTATATTGGTTCTTTCCCATGGAGATGAGGGAGGAAAAAGTGGGAGAGTTCATCAATATTCACCAAGGAGGAAGGAGTGTCCATGAGTACTCTTTGGAATTCATTAAGTTGTCTAAATATGCTCCTTCTTTGGTCTCCGATCCTAGAAACCAAATGAGTCATTATGTAACGGGCTGTCGGAGGACTTACAAGAGGAGTGTCATTCGTCCATGCTACATGACAACATGAACATTTTTCGTCTTATGGTGCATTGAAGAAGCGTAGAGGAGGCAAGGTCTAAGCGAAAGAGTAGAGATTCTAAGATAGAAAGATCATATGATGGAGGTTCCTCAAGGAATAGGCTTGAAATACAAGACAAGCCTAGATTTAAGAAGCAGGTTTGAAATAAATTCCCTTCTAAGTTCCTAAAAGCTAGTGGTGATATGGTGTCTAATCCTAAATTCAAGAAGGGAAAAGGCACTAATTCACCAAACGAGAAGCCAACTTGTGAAAAGTGTGGCAAGAAGCACTATGGTGATTGCCTTAAGGGGCGAATAATTGCTTTAGTTGTGGCAAGAGTGGTCACAAGATGAGATATTGTCCAAACTTGACGAGTTAAGACAAGGGTAGTGGTCAGGCTCAAGCAAGTGGTTCTAGTGATGCTCAAAAGAAGAACCGCTTCTATGATATCCGCTCTAGGATTGAGAAAGAGACTTCTCCCGACCTGGTAACTCATATGTTGAAAGTCTTCTCTAATGATGCATATGACTTACTTGATCCCTGCGCTACTTTATCATTTGTTACCCCTCTAGTAGCCAAAAATTTTGATATTTTACCCGATAGTTTGCATGAAGCTTATATAGTGTCTACTCCGGTGGAGGAGTCGGTTGTCGCAAAAAGGTTGTATAGAAATTGTCCAACAATGTTGCCCAATAGAGTTTCTAATGTTAATCTAGTAGAACTCGATATGCTTGATTTTGATGTTATATGGGTATGGATTGGTTGCATGCTTGTTTTTCCTCCATTAATTGTAGGACAAGAATGGTGAGGTTTAACTTCCCAAATGAACCCGTTGTACAGTGGAAGGGGGGAAATTCTATTCCTAGAGGTCGTATTATTTCTTTTCTAAAAGCATGTAAAATGATCTCTAAAGGTTGTCTATATCATAGAGTAAGAGTCCAAGATCTAGACTTAGAAGTTCTTCCCATTGAGTCTATCCCCGTAGTGATTGAGTTTCCGGATGTCTTTCCTAATGACCTTCCCGGTATTCCTCCTGAACGGGAAATTGACTTTGGCATTGATTTGCTACCGGATACATATCTCATATCAATTCCGCCATATTGGATGGCTCCGGCCGAGTTTAAGGAGTTGAAGGCTCAACTCAGGGATTTACAAGATAAGGGTTTCATATGGCCTTGTATTTCTCCTTTGGGTGTTGCGGTTTTGTTTGTGAAGAAGAAGGATGGGTCCTTGAGAATGTGTATTGATTACCGCCAACTCAACAAGGTCACTATTAAGAATAAGTACCCTCTCTCACGGATTGAAAACTTGTTTGATCAACTTCAAGGGGCGAATTACTTTTTGAAAATTGACTTGAGATGAGGGTATCACCAACTTAGGGTGAGAGGTGAGGATGTACCAAAGATGGTCTTCCGAACTAGGTATGAGCACTATGTGTTCTTGGTCATGTCTTTCGGTCTCACTAATGCTTCGCGGAGTTTATGGACCTAATGAATAGAGTGTTTTGGAAGTACCTAGATTCATTTGTCATTGTCTACATTGATGATATCTTCGTATATTTGAAGAATGAAGGTGATCATATGGGTCATTTCAGGATAGTATCGCAATCACTTAAGGAACATCAATTGTATGACAAGTATAGTAAGTGTGAGTTTTGGTTAAGGTATGTGACTTTTCTTGGGAATATCATCTCTAGTGAGGGAGTTGAGGTAGACCCTAGGAAAACGAAAGCGCTGAAGAATTGGCCTAGACCATTGTCTCCAACCGACATTAGGAGTTTCTTGGGTCTAGCTGGTTACTATCGAAGGTTCGTGGATGATTTTGCATCCATTGCATCTCCTTTGACTACTTTGACCCAAAAGAGTAAGAAGTTTGAATGGTCAGAGGCATGTGAGAAAATTTCCCAATTGTTGAAAGATAGGCTTACTTCCACTCCAGTGTTGACTTTACCGGAGGGAACAAAGGCTTTTGTTGTGCATTGTGACGCATCCCGAGTGGGTTTTGGGTGTTATTATGCAACACGGGAAATTGATAGCCTATGCCTCTAGGAAACTTAAGGTACATGAGAGAAATTATCCCACTCATGACCTTGAGTTAGCGGCCGTAGTTTTTGCTTTGAAAATTTGGAGGTATTACTTGTATGGGTTTCATGTCGATGTCTTTACCGATCATAAGAGTCTCCAATATGTGTTTACCCAAAAGGAGTTCAATCTTCGACAAAGAAGGTGGTTAGAGTTGTTAAAAATTATGATATGAGTGTCCTTTATCACCCCAGCACGGCTAATGCGGTTGTGGATGCCCTAAGTAGTATTATTATGGGTAGTGCATCCCATCTTGATGAAGCCAAGAAATACCTAGCGAGGGAGGTTCATACGTTATCTAGGTTGGGGATGAGGTTGGAAAGTTCTCCGGATGGGCTTGCTATAGTCCATCATAATTATGAGTCATCTCTATTGCATGGTTGAGGTAAAGGCTAAACAACACCTTGATCAAGCATTAATGGAGTTGAAAGAATCGGTTCTCGGCAAGTTGACTAAATGATTCTCCTTAGGGGGGATGGTTTGGTAAGGTACCAAGGGAGATTGTGTGTTCCCGATGTACAAATTCATCCGGGTTCGACAAAAATGTACCATGACCTAAGTGAGATATATTGGTGGGAAGGTCTAAAAGGGTCATGCGGAGTTTTTCGCTAAGTGTCCGAATTTCCAAAAAGTAAAGGCCGAACATCAAAAGTCATGTGGCTTTCTACAAGAGATCCAAATTCCTACTTGGAAGTGGAAAGACATCAATATGGACTTTTTAGTAGGTTTACCTCGGACTTTAAAGTCATATGATTCCATATGGGTGGTTGTAGATCGATTGACTAAGTTCGCTTGCTTTATTCCCATCAAGTCTTCATATTTGACGGAGGATTATGCAAGAATCTTCATAGATGATATTATGTGCCGCCATGGTATTTCATTATCTATCATATCGCATCGGGGTGCACAATTTACATCTAGATTTCGGATATCATTCCAAAAAAGGTTGGGTACTACAGTGAAGTTGAGCACCGCTTTTCATCCCTAAACGGATGGTCACGTGGATCGTACTATACAAACCCTTGAAGATATGCTTAGGGCGTGCATTATTGATTTTAAAAGGAATTGGGATAATTAAACATTTACCTTTGGTGGAGTTGCCTATAATAATAGTTTTCATTCATCCATTTCCATGGCTCCCTATAAAGCCTTGTATGGTAAGAGGTGTAGGTCTCCTATTGGATGGTTTGAAGTGGGTGAGTTCATTCTTCGGATTCTTCCTATTGAGGGTCTTGGTGTCAAGGATAATCTCTCTTATGAGAAATTTCCGGTTTAAATTCTTGATAGACAAGTCAAGAAGTTAAAGAATAAAGGTGTTATGAAGAATCATCTAGTTGAGGATGCAACAAGGGAGTCCAAGGCCGACATAAAGTTCGGTTACCCTCATCTTTTTTTTAATTAAGATTAGTCATTCTTTTAAATAATATAAGTATGACTAGAAATTGAAGCTTCTTGATTTTTGGTAAAGTCTTGCAAAAATTGTGCATTTTGGTATGGTTAGTCTTCATGAAATGATATGTAGCATGTTTTTGAGTTGAATTTTGTGCTAATTTATTCATGTAATGTGTTTTCAGCTCATAAGTGTTGAGAGAAGGGAATGACTCATGATGAAGTATTTTGAGCCTTATGTGTGAAAATTTGTTTTTTTTTAAATTTGTCTTATTGAAATGACATGATTTATGTTTATTTGACATTGTTGATTGGTTGGGATACTAGTCTTGAGTCTATTCTTTCCTTCAAAAGAGTTTTAGTGTCATTCGGGGATGAATGTTTCTAAAGGGGGACAATGTAACACCTAGAAAATCTAAGACGTGTCGTAAAGACTAACATAGGTGTCATAAGGTCTAAGTACTATTTTTAAGTCCATATTATTGAATATTGTTCATTTAGGAAGTTTAGGAACCAAAACGTCCAAGAACGTCTATGACGTTCGAAAGTTGGTTCAAGGAGGTACTAGCGTGCTTTAGACTATTTGACTAACTTTTAGGAGTCGTAAAGATATGAAAATTGGTAAAAAGTTAGGTAATAGGTGTTTGAATTGTTCCATGGTCAAAGCATATGGGAACGACAGCCCAAGGACAGAACAAGGGCCCTTGAGGAGGACCCTTGCAATTTGAGGCAACACTGCCTGGAGTGTGCATCGATGGGACAGCAGACGGCTCGTGTGTGGACTGATAGGGCATCGGTGCAACCATCAACCCACACTTAGACAGTTAGAAAAGGCCCCTCGCCTGCAGAGTCTGTGAAATCATCAATGGAGTATAGGACGAGAGGGGGGTAGGTTCGTAGGGTGATTTTCCTGCACGTTTTAGTGTTAAGTCATTTAATTTAATTAAGTTGTTTAGGGGTCATTTAGGGATTAAGGGGATACTAACTAACTAACTTAAATCCTATACTAAGGCCCCAACCCCAGTTAACCTAAATATAACTCACAAAATAAACTCTCTTCCTCCTCTTTTCCTCTTCTCTCTAATTGAACTCACCATTGAAGACTATGAAGGATAAGGGTTTGGGGGTTCGAAAGGGAGGAATTCACCATCAATTATTCATCAAACATTAAGGTATGGGATCTAATTCACCTTTGAGACTCTTTCCTCAAAGGGTTCCTTCAAAATGGATTTAAAAAGTTCAATTTTCATATAGGTTTCATCCAATTACGAAACTGAAGTTATGAATAGAGTTATTGATGATTTATTTAGGTTATATTGAATATATTAACATATATTTTAATTTGATTATGGTAATTCTTAGTGATTTGTTCTAAATTAAAGAACATGATCCTCAACCCCTAACCTTAGGTTGTGATCTTGACCTATATTGTATTGTGATCATTCAATTGATATATTTATTGATTAGATTACTATCGTATTGTGTTATTATGATTAAATTAAGATGAATTATACGCCTATCAGTTTAGTTCTTGAGATGTGATTAAGGTTATGAAGTATATTGTGAAATTAGCCTATATATCTTGTCTTAAAGCTATAGTCTAGTGTTGAATTGTGTTATAGAGATGCAACTGTTCTTGCTATCTTATTGGTTATAATTGTGTGATGATGTTACTCCTCTAATTGGGTTTAGTTACTGGTTGATGGTAAGGCCGTGATAATGAACTATGAGGAAGACTTGGTAGTCTTAGAATCTCTATCTTTACTTCCAATTGTGATTAATTATGGTTAAGTCATGATGTTACATTGGAGTATGCCTTATACAAGGATAATAGGGTGGTATGATGTTGAATTTAAATGTCTTGACTATGTTTTGAGGTTGATGGAGGTGTTTATTATATAAGGATGGTGAAAACAATTAATGTGCCTTTATATGTTATGAAATGCTAATGTGTTAGCCTCACTTATACGAATTGTGATGAAAGGACTTATACTCATAAAATTCTTATAGAGTTATTAATGATGATGATTATACAAGGGGTAGACCCTTTCGCCTAAACTAAGCTATGATTGATAAATAAAGGCTTAAAGACATTTTAAAAAGGGACTCTAGCTTAGCACAGACCAAACTAGATTGATGAGTGTCCCTTCCCACCTAGGAAAGGTAGGAGAACTACATTACTCTTGAGATTGGATACTATAATGCATGGTACACAAAGAGGGTCCCAACTATATCTCCTAGTTCTTGAACTATGTTTCCCCCATAGGAATACTAGCTAGTGGATCCACGTAGTTTCTATGTTTCATGTTTTGGTACTACCTTGGCAAGTAGTCCGCCTTCTTTCCGTGTAGGGTTTTATGACACTGAATTCCACACTAGCTCATGTTGTCTATGTTTATTAAGGCAAGATTTTCCTAAAAGGTAAAATGAATTAAAGGACTTGAAGTCTAACTTGGATAACCTAAGAGGTCTAGCTTTGTATAGGTAGGGGTATGGTACTCTACCTAAACATTGCACTAGTTAGCCTTGAGGGGAGTCTTAGTAGGATGTTCTTATATATTTTTATGTTATAATGATATATGATACATACATGATGAACTTGGCACATTGATGATACTATATGTTGATTAGTTCATTTATGAGTATGCCTTGAGTTATAACGGTAATAGAAAATGAAATGTAAATCTAAATGTTATGGTATGTGAAGTTGGACACTGGTTGTGGTTTCTTGTTGAGGTTACTTGATTAAGTAAGGTTATGGGGTTTTGCTTGATCATTGCACTTGTTGACTTGATAAGGATTCATGTGTAGTTGTCTTACTTATTATGATATGATTGACTCTTATTCATTCTTATGATGTTATTCCGTGATGATAGGGTTGTAGTAAATCATGATTTCAAGTACGTTAAAAAAACGTATTACTTGTTGAGTTAATAAGCATGATTGGTTGGTTGATATGACTTGCTTGACTTTGCATTAGGTTCTTAAAAGGTTAAAATGGCATGTTTTTACTAAAAGTCCCTTTTTAGCATATTTTGCTTGTATATGTGCATAAGGTCTCATACTTAGTACATTTGGAGTACTAACCCCATTTTCTTCCCTTTTCCCACATATTTTAGGTTCTGGTTGTTGAAGAGTTTGGAAGGAGACATTGTTGAAGACTTGGATTTTTCACTTCATCTAAGTAGGGTTGGTCCACAACTTCCCAGGGAAATGCCATTATCTAGTTTACGGACTTGTTATCCTCTTGATATATGTAGTTTGATTATATTGTTAAAGTTGGACATTGGTTATGCTTTCTTGTTAAGTCTACTGTCATAACCTGGATTCTTGAATCCTAATCGCAACGGCGTCGTTGACCTCTCAGAGGTTGCAGACAAGTCTCATCTTTCACTCATCACATTCATATGGTTAATTTTAGCAGAAAATTTAAAACTTTTAACCATATGAAGTATACATAGACTTCATATAGTTATTTCATGAATTCATCATATACTATGCTCAACATAAAGAAACAACCATCTAACAATTGCGGAATACATTCAAATCAAAGAGTAATATATCATAGTAGTTTGCCAAAATGTCCTTATAACAAAATTTTGAATAAATTTATGAAAGAAACGCTAGGGACAATATCCACTAGCTATGTCTTAAACTAAGGCTAGACTAAAACTGTAGCATCCTCGAAATTAAGGGGACCTACCAAATAGTCTGGAGAAACGTTGATGTCCAAACCGTTGCAAGAGTCGTCAATCTGTCCCTTAACCTTCATCTATAAAATAATAAAAATAGTAGGGGTTATTACACCACTTGTACTAAGTATAGGTGTATGCACACATACACATAAGGCTATGCATGATCAAAGAAAGCTCTTCCTAAATAACATGCTATTTCTGGAAGGTCTAGTAACTAGACTTTCTTAATTCGTTGGTTGTGAATTCTGCTATGAATATGATGTATTTTAATGAATTAGAAGCACACAATTACTTTCTTTATGTTTACAATATATTAGTATCAACAACATAATTTTACAACAACTCGCGCAAACATTTGTGATTTGATCCTCTTAGGCTGAAAGCTCCTCTTTGTACACTTACATTATTTTTCAGTCTTTTTCTTCTTGTTGTTATGTATTTCAAAAACTCCTTTGGTCCTATGTTTTACTTACAAGTGGAATGATTCATTGTAGTCCCATACCCACAATGAATCAAGTAAGTGATTCAAGAGATTAAGGAAATGACTTAACTACAATTTGGGACATGAATATATTTATCAGTCAGTACTTTATTGTAATCATTCTTTAGTTGATTGCATAATAAGCATATTTCTTGGGGAATGTCATTAAAGCTTATGATATTTGCTTACTTTGGGCATGAATTCTTTATAAGCCAATCTTTATTGGCTAAAGAGATTAGTTAATCATTTTGGATAAGCATATTTGAATTCATTATTGTATTTGATATTTTTCTAATAAATTACATTATAAGCCAATTGTATTTGGATTTGTTCATTTTCATGACATGAAGATTCATTATTAGCTATGTCCTTTACTTGTTCTAAACTTCACTGGACATGTTTTGACTATTCTTATAGTAATTCATTCATTACACTATATATTCATTACATTTCATAAGTCATTCTCTATTGATCATCCATTGATTTCATTACTTTCATGTTAGGGAAGTTACGGATTATTTATTTAATTTTTTCATGTTTTATATATTATACATTTCATATCTACGAGACCTTGGAATTTTGGATTTAGAATTAAGACATCTCAAGTGAGAACCCAACATATGGGACCTCAGCCCAAGGGCCTACTTTAGCAAACACAATCTGCTTCATTCGTTCATTCATACTTTACATTATTCATTTCATTCATTCGTAGGCTGATGTAAACACCAGCTATACCTAGGATGAAGTTTAAGACTCTCATCGGGATCATGAAGTGCAATAACCAAGAATGACCTAATGTCGTTACTTGAATCTGACTTCACCTATTGATTGTCTTGCACAAACACCTTCGGTATCGTTCATTTCATTATCTTTCATACTTTGAGGAACTCCAACCTTAACCAACATATATCATGTGAGCTTCATGAAATCTGGTGTCTTCCCCACACCAAAAAGAGGTGGAGTCACTGGCCTAGGTGAAACCAAAACATGCTAGTGTATATAGGGAAAAGAACCCTGCTAGAACCCTATGTTGGAAGCATAGGTTCAAAGACTAGGAGATATAAGGAGACCCATAGCCTCCTAAATAGAAAGTCTCATCTTATGAGATTTACATGAACTTCTCCCTTCCCGAAAAAAGGAATCGTGACTCGTAGCTAGCCTATCGGTGCTCAGTATAAAGTTTCATTACATTAATCTGACACATCATAGAAGATGTCTTCTATCATGAGGGCATCATTGTTCATTAAATGATTTATCATATCATTATTAGTATTAAGTGTGAATTGTCCTTACACTTACATATAGAGTATGATTGAGACTTGGCTCTTGATATCAACACTCTCTTAGGTGAGTACTTTTAGTGACCTTTACTTAGGCTTGGTTGAGACTTGTCTCACGATTCATCTTATCCTCTTATAATGTTGTAACCATTTTCATTAGCATCATAGATTAACATAATTCTTCACCTCATTACGTGAATGTTCATTTCTTCTTTACCTTTTAGTGTTGACTAAAGCATAATGGAGACTTGCTTCTAGATTGAGATTTACTTACTCGATTCATGACTGTCATTCTTACTTTACATTGATGAAATGTGAATTTTCCTTACATATTATCCTTTGGTGTTAATGAGAGTGATCTCACACATTCTAAGTCCTTCATACGTGAGTATTTTTTCAACGTAGTAGCTTAGGTGTAAGTGAGACTTGTCTCACTTCCATTAACACCCCGTTATTGTCACTTACTTAATTTAGACCCCTTTAACTATGTTATAACTCACGTTACTTACTTACTTTAGTTTAGTAGATTCATATCATCGTTTATGGACTATGAGCACTTCATTAAATGAGTTTCATGAGTTCATATGTCATTCTTTTAGAGCATGTTGGGAGTTTTCCCAATGAGTGGCTTATGATTAGTATTGGCCTCAATCATTGAATATTAAACTACATAACTATTTTTGTTGGCATCTACATATTTTACGTATGTTCATATTTAAATTTAATATGTATGAACCATTAGCCAATCTTTCAATTATTTAACATAATATTATATCCATTTACATGAATTCACTTTTAGAAAATGTATAGTTAGCCATTTTATTGGCATAAAATTAGTATTGGCATAAACAATTGGGCATAGATTTCATAACCATATTTGTTGGCATAAGCCAATTTTCATGTTCAACATGATTAAGTTTTTACACATTATACATTATCCAATCTTTTAGTTATTTAACATAATATTATAGCAAATTCCCTACAACTTGTTTGACAATGTAGTTTTAGCCAATTAATTGGAATAAGATTAGTATTGACATAAACAATTGGCTATAGATTTCATAACTGCTTCGTTGAATAAGCAAAAGTTTCATTCAATCATTCTCCATCTGGGATACATTATTCATTAGCCAATATTTTACTTATTTAGAGATAACATTATAGCCAATTCCCATTTAAATTTTGAACACTGTTTTTGTTAGCCATTTTATTACATAAACCAAATATCCACTCAAATTATGATTTCACGGAGATCTTTTTAGCTAACCTTATAAAATAACTTTAGGCATAACATTTCTTAAGCATCTTGGACAGAATAATATTAGCATTTGATGAATATATCATCTTTATAACGTCATATTAACAGAAAGTATGCACAACAGAACGTAAAATCTTCATACATAACATTTTTGGACATATCTTTAACATAGTATCATTCTTTTAATTACATAATAACACTTAGCATCAAACGACTCCAATCAATAGGTTCATTCAATCATTATTTAATCAAAAACCATACACAATAAGATCATCCAGCACCCATACAAACAACATGATTTCTAAGCTATTAAACACTGAAATCGTAACAAGGATAGTAGGGAAAGAAGTTCGACAAGAACGACAGGAAACAACCCTAGTTTTCAAGATCTTTGAATCATTCGAAAGAAAGTTCTCTTAGAGAAAGAAGTCCAAGAGAGAAATCAATACCTTGAGTAGAACTTAATCTTTGAAAACCACCTTGAACGAAACCTTGAAGAAACATTGAAATAGCCTTATAGAACTCGATAATTTTTTTGCCTTTTTCTTTCGCTCGTTGCTTACTTTTTGTACGTCGCCTTTACTATGATTTTGAAAGTGATTATATCTCTTATAAACTTATATTTACTCATTAAACATAGGTTTTAATAAGTTAATTAAATAAATTAATTAACTAATTACAAAAAAGTCCCTCCTAAGTTGACTAAACGTAAGTCAATGTTGACTTGACCCAAAATCTGGAATTTTGGTGTTGACAATGGTTTTAGTCAATATTTTAACTTTATTTTAATTAATTAAATCCTTAATTTAATTAATTTAAGGACCTAGGGTAATTCTCAAAGTACCCCTAAGTCATTGGAACCATAATCAACCCTTTAGGACCATCCTAGGTTAAGTACTAGGATGTTTCTTGAATTGTACTAGGTTAGCATAAGAATTTCCGTTTGACCCCTTTAATTTAATTAATTAAATGTCTAGTTTAATAAATTAAGTGACCTAGGGTAATTATTAAGGTACCCTTAAGTCTTTATAACCATAAATAATCCTTTGGACCATCCTAGGTTAGGTACTAGGTTGTCTTTTTCTTGTATTAATCGAAATCTGGAAATTGTTTTGTGGTTTCGGTTTTGCCCCTTTAAATTAATTAATTAAGTTGATAAATTAATATATTAATTATTCTAGGTTAATTACTAAATTACCCTTAAGTCTTTAGGATCTTAATTAACTCTATGGACCATCCTAGGTTAGGTACTAGGTTGTCCCTTTCTTGTCTTAACCGAAACTTGAAATTTCATTTTCATTTTCGGTTTTAGCCATTTTAAATTAATTAATTAGGTGAATTAGGGTAATTACTATACTACCCCAAGTTTTTAGGACGATAACTAACCTTTTGGATCATCCTAGGTTAGGTACTAAGTTGTCTCTTTAACTAGTACTAGGTTAGTGTCAACCCGGTTTTGGTCCTAGGTTGTCGGGTGTACGAATGGGTTCATTTCGGTTAGTCCTAGGTTATTTAGATATTTAGGACAGTTATTTAGGACCTATAGGTAGTTAGGAAGTTAGTCCCCACATGAAGTTGTCCCTTGTTCACGTTTTCCCACTAACTACCTTAATCGAATTCGGTTATGGTGGTCCCCTCCTTTGGCCGCTTCTTCTTATGTGTTACACATGTTCTTGAACATGTGTTTGTTGTACTTCCCTTACTAACTATTATTTATGGTTCCTTTGGTAATGTTTACTTATTTTTCCAAGGACCCTCTCTATGTCCTTGGGCACTACTCACTCTACATGATCATTTTAAATGGTTATGTACATAGGGTACTAGGCTTGACACTTGGATGCCTAGTGCCTAATGTGTTTGTAACTGATGAATTTCTGAATTTTAGCTTGGGGTCTTCATTGCAAGTACATTTCTAAACATGCTCATTATTACTTAGATATATGAATTACACCCTTTAAGCCAATATTTTGAAATATACCCAATATTTTGCTTATTGGGTATTATATAGAAATTGGCTATTACCCCTTAGCCAATTATCAATACTATGCCCAATATTTCCAATATTTTGCATTGGAATGTCTATCTATCCCCAGTACGCATTTTTAAAGACCTATTGGGCTCTTCACTAGATATAAAATTTTTCAGAATGTTACATTATCCCCCCCCCCTTTAGCAACATTCCTCCCCGAATGACACTACACATCACTTAAAAAAAGAGGGTGACTTTCGAAAGTTACTTTGTCATACTTAAACGTTTATCTTTTGTGAATATCTAATTCACACTTATTTGGATGATGCATATCATTCAAGATTATTTGAAGCTTTTTATATTGACGAATTTCCTTCTCAATCACACTTAACTTAATGCATATCACAAATCATGCAACACAGAAAACATGTTTAGGCTACACAAAAACAGCACATGAAATGCAAACATAACTTCATTTTAACTCACATAGTGCTATTATAAGACATACGATTAGTGATCTATCACACCAAATCGACTAAATCACTTAAACTTAGAGTTTCTTAAACATAAACCAGACATATGAAGAGCATATCTAACCTCTTAGATAACATCTTGTTGGACTTAATATTTGAACCTAATGACACCCAACTTAATTTCAAAGGGAATTGCCACTATGCCATCTACTTCTCTACATATCCCTTCGGCCTTAACACTTTCTCCTATTGGAGTACTAACTAGAAACGGTTCATGTAAGATCTCAGGAAGAAAGTCAAATTGATTAGCCACCAAAGGAGTAACCATAGACAAGGTAGATACTGGATCTAATAATGCATAAACAGGAAAGGAGAAGACAAGCAAGTTACCATTATCCACATCCGCGGACTTCTCTTGTTCCTCTCTTCCTTTCAACGCATAGAATCTTAGAGGGTTCAGCTACAGCATAAGGATTTGGCCGAGGCTGAGCATCTACCTTGTCCTGTTGGATTCGAACCACGCCCTTCTCATTTTAACCCAACTCATTTTGAAACTGAAGCCTTACTACCCTATTTCTATAGTCTATTATAGCATAACACTTATGAAGCAAATCCAAGTCTAAGCCATATTCTTGAGTTGGTATGCATCCAACCTATCCTTCTCCTCCTCGTCAATACTCATAGCAGGCTTTTGGACATTACCATGCATTCACCTCCATGCGAACAGTCACACTTACCACACGTCTTTCGTCCATGTTGGGCATTACATTAAGGCCCCTTCTTGGGAAGGCAAGATCTTGAGCCTGGCGCCTTAGACCACTTAGCCATCCAAATTCTTGTGTGTATTCTTCAACACGTTCACACAATAAAGAAGTTAGATACTTATAACGACAGAAAAGTGTCAAAGCTCTAGACGGCACGATAAAGAGTAGAAAAAGGGAGAATTTCCTATCATTGCGTAGTCTCTAAGTCATGATTGTGGCGTGCTTCACAGCCGTAAGTTAGAAACTATGTAACGAGGTTTGTTGAGCTTTAGATTCTAGTTAATTTAACATCATGCTCTGATACCATGTTTGTCACAACTGGGATTCTAAAATCCGAATCGCAACTGGCGTCGTTGACCTCTTAGATGTTGCAAACAAGCCTCATCTTGCATTCATCACTTTCATATGGTTAATTTTAGCAGAAAATTTAGAACTCTTAAATGTATGAAGTATACATAGACTTCACATAGTTAGTTCATGAATTCATCATATACTAAGCTCAACATAAAGAAACAGCCATCTAACAATTGTGGAATCAATTCAAATCAAAGAATAATACATCAGAGTAGTTTGCCAAAAAGACCTTATTACAAAGCTTCAAATAAATGTATGAAAGAAAAGCTAGGGAAAACATACACTAGCTATGTCTAAAACTAAAGCTAGACTAAAACAGTAGCATCCTCGAAATTAAGAGGACCTGCCAAATTGTCTAGAGAAACGCTGATGTCCAAACCGTTGCAAGAGTCGTCAATCTGTCCATTAACTTGATCTATAAAATAGTAAATTGTAGGGGTTATTATAACACTTGTAATAATTATGGGTGTATTCACACATACACATAAGGCTATGCATGATCAAATAAAGATCTTCCTAAACAACATGTTATTTCTGGAAAGTCTAGTCACTAGACTTTCTTAATTCGTTGGTTGTGAATTGTGGTATGAATATGATGTATTTTAATGCATTCAAAGCACACAATTATTTTCTTAATGATTACAGTATATAAGTATCATCAACATAATTTTAGAATAACTCGCGCGAAGATTTGAGATTTTGATCCTCTTAGACCGAGAGCTCCTCTTTGTACACTTAGATTATTTTTCACTCTTTTTATTCTTGTTGTTGTGTATTTCAATAACTCCTTTAGTCCTATGTTTTACTTACAAGTGCAATGATTCATTGTAGTCCCATACCCACAATGAATCAAGTAACTAATTCAAGAGATTAAGGAAATGACTTAACTACAATTTGGGGCATGAATATATTTATAAGTCAATACTTATTGACTATATTCATTCTTTAGTTGATTGCATAATGTGCATAATTCTGGGAGCATATAATTAACGCTTATGATCTTGCTTACTTTGGGCATGAATTCTTTATAAGCTAATCTTTATGGCTAAATAGATTAGTTAATCATTTTGGATAAGCATATTTGAATTCATTATTGTCTTTGATTTTTTCCTAATAAAGGAAGACATTATAAGCCAATTTTATTTGGCTTTGTTCATTTTCATGACATGAAGATTCATTATTAGCTATGTCGTTTACTTATTGTAAACTTCATTGGACATGATTTAAATATTCTTATAGCAAGTCATTCATTGCACTATATATTCATTACATTTCATAAGCCATTCTCTATTGATCATTCCATTGATTTCATTACTTTCATGTAAGGGAAGTTATGGGTTATTTATTTAACGTTTTCATGTTTCATATATTATACATTTCATATCTACGGATTTAGCATTAAGACATCTCAAGTGAGGGTCCAACATATGGGACCTCAGCCCGAGGGCCTACTTTAGCAAACACAGAGTCTGCTTCATTCGTTCATTCGTATACCACGTTATTCATTTCATTCGTTCATAGGTGTAAACACCAGCTATACCTAGGATGAAGTTTAAGACTCTCATTAGGATTATGAAGTGCAATGACCAAGAAAGACCTAATGTCATTACTTGAATCTGATTTCACCTCTTGATTGTCTAGCACAAACACCTTCGGTATCGTTCATTTCATTATCATTCATACCTTGAGGAACTACAACCTTAACCGACATAGTTCATGTGAGCATCATGAAATCCGGTGTCTTCCCCACATTGAAAAGAGGTGGAGTCACTGGACAAGGTGAAACAAAAACATGCTAGCGTTTATAGGGAATTGAACCCTGCTAGAACCCTATGTTTGAAGCATAGGTTCAAATACTAGAGACATATGGAGACTCATACCATCCTAAATGGACAGTCTCATCTCATGAGATTTACACGAACCTCTGCCTTCCCGAAAGAAGGAATCGCAACTCATAGATAGCTTATCGGTGCTCAGTATAAAGTTTCATTACATTCATCTCACATATCATACATGATGGCTTCTAGCATGAGGGAAGCATTGCTCATTATATTATTTCTCATCTCATCATTAGTATTAAGTGTGAATTGTCCTTACACTTACATATAGAGTGTGACTGAGACTTGTCTCTTGATATTCAACACTCTCTTAGGTGAGTACATTTAGTGACCTTTACTTAGGCATGGTTGAGACTTTTTTCACCATTTATCTTAGCCTCTTATTATTTTTTCACCATTTTCATTAGCGTCATAGATTAACATAATTACTCACCTCATAACGTGAACGTTCATTTCTTCATTATCTTTTAGTGTTGACTCAAGCATTATGGAGGCTTGCTTCTAGATTGAGATTTACTTACTCTATTGATGACTAGTCATCCTTACTTTACATTGATGAATTGTGAATTTTCCTTACATATCATCCTTTGGTGTTAATGAGACAGGTCTCACACATTCTAAGACCTTCATACGTGAGTATTCTTTTCATATAGTAGCTTAGGTGTAAGTGAGACTTGTCTCACTTCCTTTAACACCCCATTCTGGTCACTTACTTAATTTATACCCCTTTAACTATGTTATAACTCACGTTACTTAATTACTTTAGTTTAGTAGATTCATATCATCGTTTATGGACGATGAACACTTCATTCAATGAGTTTCATGAGTTCATATGTCATTCTTTTAGAGCATGTTGGGAGTTTTCCCAATGATTGGCATGCCCTTGATTATGGGTTCATTGAATTAGTTTAGAAGTGCTTATATTAGCATTTGACCTCTAACTACACAAGATTGGCATATAATTAGTATTGGCCTCAACCTTTGAATATTAAACTACATAACCATTTTTGTTGGCATCTGCCAATTTTACGTATGTTCATATTTAAATTTAATATGTATGAACCATTATCCAATCTTTCAATTATTTTACCTAATATTATAGCCATTTACATGAATCACTTTTAGACAATGTTTTGTTTGACATTTTATTGGCATACGATTAGTATTGGCATAAACAATTGGGCATAGATTCCATAACCATATTTGTTGGCATAACCCAATTTTCATGTTCAACATGCTTAAGTTTTTATACATTATACATTAGCCAATCTTTTAGTTATTTAACATAATATTTATAGCAAATTTCCTACAACTTGTTTGACAATGTAGTGTTAGCCAATTAATTGGCATAAGATTAGCATTGGCATAAGCAATTGGCTATAGATTTCATAACTGTTTTGTTGGAATAAGCAAAAGTTTCATTCAATCATGCTCCATTTGGGATACATTATTCATTAGTCAATATTTTACTTATTTAGAGATATCATTATAGCCAATTCCCATTTAAATTTTGAACAATTTATTTGTTAGCCATTTTATTACATAAGCCAAACATTCACTTAAATTATGATTTCACAGAGATCTTTTTAGCTAACGTTATAACATAACTTTAGGCATAACGTTTTTTTAAACATATTGGACAGAATAATATCAGAATTTGATGAATATATCATCTTTATAACATCATATTAATAGCAAGTATGCACAACAGACCGTAAAATCTTCATACATTATATTTTCCAACATATCTTTAACATATTATCATTCTTTTAATTCACATAATAACCTTAGAATCAAACGAGTCCAATTAATAGGTTAATTTAATCATTATTTATTCAAAAACCATACACATTAAGATCAGCCAGCACCACATATGACCAACATGATTTCTAACCTATTCAACATTGAAATCGTAACAAGGATACTAGGAAAAGGAGTTCGACAAGAACGGCGAGAAAGAACCCTTATTTTCAAGATCTTTGAATCATTTAAAAGAAAGTTCTCTTGGAGAAAGAAGTCCCGGAGAGAAACTCATACCTTGAGTAGAACTTAATCTACGAAGATCACCTTGAACGAAACCTTGAAGAAACCTTGAAATCTCCCTAGAGAACTCGATAAATTTTTTGCCTTTTTCTTTCGTTCGTTGCTTACTATTTTTACGTTGCCTTTACAATGAGTTTGAACGTGATTATAAGCATTTATACTGATCTTAAATCATTCAACTTAGGGTTTATAAGTTAATTAAATAAATTAACTAAATAATTAGTAAAAAGTCCCTACTAAGTTGATTAAACATAAGAAAATGTTGACTTGACCCAAAATCTGGAATTTTGGTGTTCACTATGGTTTTAGTCAATATTTTAACTTTAATTTAATTAATTAAATCCTTAATTTAATTTATTTAGGTACATATAGTAAGTAATAAATCACCCCTTAGTCATTGGAACCATAATCAACCCTTTAGGACCATCCTAGGTTAAGTACTAGGATGTTTCTTGAATTGTACTAGGTTAGCATATGTTTTTCCGTTTGACCCCTTTAATTTAATTAATTAAATGTATAGTTTAATTAATTAAGTGACCTAGGGTAATTACCAAGGTACCCTTAAGTCGTTATAACCATATCTAATCCTTTGGAACATCCTAGGTTAGGTACTAGGTTGTCTTTTTCTTGTCTTAACCAAAATCTGGAAATTGTTTTGTGAATAAGGTTTTGCCACTTTAAATTAATTAATTAATTTGCTAAATTAATTAATTAAGTATCCTAGGGTAATATTAATTACCCTTAAGTCTTTAGAATCTTAACTAACTCTTTGGACCATCCTAGGTTAGGTACTAGGTTGTCCCTTTCTTGTCTTAACCAAAATCTGAAAATTTCCTTTTTATTTTTGGTTTTAACCATTTTAAATATATTAATTGTTTTTATAAATTAATTAATTAAGTAACTTAGGGTAATTACTAAACTAACCCTAAGTTGTTAGGACCATAACTAACCTCTCGGACCATCCTAGGTTAGGTACTAGGTTGTCTCTTTAACTAGTACTAGGTTAGTGTCAACCCGGTTTTGGTCCTAGGTTGTTGGGTGTACTGATGGGTCCATTTTGGTTAGTCCTAGGTTATTTATCTAGTCAGGACATTTAGTTAGTACCGAGAGTTGGTTAGGAATTTAGGCCCCACATGGAGATGTCCCTTGTGCACGTTTTCCCCCTAACTACCATAACCAAATTCAATTAGGGTGGTCCCCTCCTTTGGCCACTTCTTCACATGTCTTGCACATGTGTTGGTTGTACTTTCCTAACTAACTATTATTTATGGTTCTTTAGGGAATATTTATTTATTGTCCCAAGGACCCTCACTATGTCCTTGGGCACTACTCACTCTACATGATCATTTTAAATGGTTATGTACTTAGGGTACTAGGCTTGACACTTGGATGCCTAGTGCCTGTGTTTGTAACTGATGAATTTCTGAATTTTAGCTTAGGGTCTTCATTGCAGGTACATTTCCTAAACATGCTCATTATTATTTAGATATACGACTAAGACCCTTTAAGCCAATATTTTCTAATATGCCCAATATTTTGCTTATTGGGTATTATATAAAAATTGCCTATTACCCCTTAGCCAATTTTCTATACTATACCCAATATTTCCAATATTTGGCATTGGAATGTCTATCTATCCCCAATATACATTTTTAAAGACCTATTGGGCTTTTCACTAGATATACATTTTTTTGGAATGTTACATCTACTTGGTTGAGCAAGTTATGGGGCTTTGCTTGGTCATTGCACTTGTTATCTTGATAAGGACTCATGAGTAGTTGTCTTGCTTATTATAATATGATTGACGCGTATTCATTCTTGTGATGTTATTTCTTGGTTATAGGGTTGTAGTAAATTATGGTTTCAAGTATGTTGGAATACATATTACATGTCTGAATTAGTAAGCATGTTTGGTTGGTTGGTATGACTTGCTTGACTTTGCACAAGACTTTTAAAAGGGAAAAATGGCATGCTTTGACTAAATGTCCCTTTGTAGCATATTTTGATATTATATGTGCATATGGTCTCATACTTAGTACATGTGGAGTACTAACCCCCTTTTTATTTCCTTTTCCCTAACATTTTAGGTTCCGGTCTTTGAAGAGTTTTAAAGGTGACATTGTTGAAGGCTTGGATTCTTCATTTCATCTAAGTAGGGTAGGTCCTCAACTTCCGAGGGCAATGTCACTATCTAACTTACGGACTTGTTATGAGCTTAAAGACTCTCATTTCTTTCCATTTCAATTGAGTACTATACTTTTGTATGACCTATATGCGGTCTTGTTGGATTGATGTAAGGGCTATGCCCAAATTTGATACACTCCGAATAGATGGTTATGAGATGAGATGACTTTTATGACTACGGTATTTTCTATATAATAATGTGCAATAAAAGTAGAAGGCTATGTAACCTTCCTATTCGAAGGGTCTATGTATACTCGATAAGAATATATATTATGTGTATTTAGAGGTCTATGTAAACCTCCAAGTAGATGTAATGAAAAGCTTTAAAATGTTTCCGTATTTTCAACCTATGAATGTAGTGAAATGAGACTAAGAGGCTAGTCTTATTCCTTAAAAAGGACGATAACGCCGATTACTTCTAGGGGGTAAACCTAGATGTGAAAATAGGCATAACATGAATAACATAAGCATAATAAAGCATCATAAAGCATATAAGAGTTCATCATAAATCATATAAGACTTCATACTTAAATCATTGTCCTTTTTTCTAAAATGAACTACTCACAAGCCACCTCCAACTATACTAGTGCAAGGCCAAGGTAGCATCCCATACTACTACCAAAACTAAGTACATCCCATTGGTCATTCTTGATCATAGCCCACTTTCATAATTAAGACCTAAGTTCACCATACATATGAGCACTATGACCCTAGGCCACCACAAAGCATACTTGTGCAATGCATGTAAACAGTAAGCATGTCTTGAAGTCACCCTATTCAATTTCATTTTAGTTTAAGAGTCTCTGGTAGACCTATTTCATTATTGACAAGGAACTATCATCTTAAGTCAATCATGTCATGGAAGGCAACTATAGCACTATCCAAGATAAGCATAGATCAGGTAGTGGTTATGTCATAGGTAGCTTCAAATCATACTTGTGTCATTGTCACGACCCAAAACTGAGCTGCGACTGGCACCCACACGTACCCTCCTATGTGAGCGAACCAACAATCTAAACCCTAACATTTCAATATAATATCAACAGAAAGTAATGCGGAAGACTTAAACTCATTAATAAAAACCAATTCAATAACTTCTAAAATTCAACATCTATTATTCCCCAAAATCTGGAAGTCACCATCACAAGAACATCTATGATCAAATTACTAAACTAAGAGTATTCTAAGAAGCTAAAACAAATAAAAAGCTAGTCCATGCCGGAACTTCAAGGCATCAAGACATGAAGGGGAAGATCCAGTCCAAGCTAGAAGCATTAGCTCACCCTGAAATCTGATGAAATGAAGACTGACTAGAATTGCGGTTGAGTTGAAGACGACGGTAGGTTTGCTGCACTCCACATATAACAAGGAAAGAAAACAAACAAGTAGGGGTCAGTAAAAAACACGAGTACTGAGTAGATATCATCGGCCAACTCAAAATAGAAAACAGTATATATCAGATAATATCATAAAATCAACTACAATACTCAACATGCGGCATTTACAATTACCATAACTCTTGGTCACAACACCAAGCACATCAATGAGGACTCACGCCTCCCCATCATACTCATTTGGGAATTAGGTTCATTAAATTGGGTATATTAACATATTTCAAGATTCATTATCTTTATTCCTCTCGTGTCGGTACGTGACACTCCGCACCATATACTATCCTGGTGTCAGAACGTGACACTCCGATCCTCATATACTATCCTGGTACCGGAACGTGGCACCCGATCCATATACTATCCTGGCGTCGGAACGTGACACTCCGATCCTCATATACTATCCTGGTACCGGAACGTGGCACCCGATCCATATACTATCCTGGTGTCGGAACGTGACACTCCGATCCTCATTCTATCCTGGTGTCGGAACGTGACACTCCGATCCTCATTCTATCCTGGTACCGGACGTGGCACCGATCCTCTATTTCTATCCTGGTACCGGAACGTGGCACCCGATCCCCTAATCTCACTACTTTCGTTCATCAAGCCTTCTTTTATGCCAGGCATCATCATTAACAAAGTAGATTAGGTTTCTTTTCAAGATTTAGGATTCAATAGCTTCATCATGCTTATTTTATCACAATTATATAATCACATTCATGCAAGCATACGATTAAGCATATAGGAGAGTTTACAATACTACCAATACATATCATCGCTATTAAGAGTTTACTACGAATAGCATAAAAACCATAACCTACCTCCACCGAAGATTCGTGATCAAGCAAGCATTTCCCAAAGCTTTGTGTTTTCCTCTCTTAGTTTCTCCTCTCTCGATCGTTTCTCTTTCCCTCTCTTTGTTCTTTCTATTTTTCTTATTCAAACCCTCTTTCTTTTACCCTAATTAGCATATAATTAAGTAATAAAGACGGCAATAATAACCCACTAATTAACTCAAGGTTACCTCTTTTAACCCCCAAGTAATTAGACTTATTAATATTAACCCACGAAATTTATAATTATAGCAGGAATAGTCCAAAACGCCCCTTTAAAACTTAAACAGAAATCCGACCCAGCCTGGGATTACGCAGCTTGTGACGGCCCGTCGTGCCTTCGACGGTCCGTCCTGCTGCTCCGTCACAGAGTTCAGAGACTCAATTCCATTAAAGGGCCTGTGACGGTCCGTCGTGCCCACGACGTCCCGTCCTGCCATTCCGTTACGAAGTTCAGAGAGTCGATTTCAGTACCCAAATTTCAGAATTTCTATGTGTTTTGAAACGAGACCCCCTCGACGGTCCGTCGTGCCCATGACGGTCTGTCGTGGGGTCCGTCACCTCAGCTAATTTTTCCATAAATAAAATCTGCTGCTCAAAACGACTAAACAGTTCGTTACAGTCATGTATGGATAGCATCTCATACTACGATCCATACTAAGTACTCTTTAGACTCTCCTACCCCAAGCTAACTTGTCTTGCACTCATGTCTATTAAGCTCAACATACTATCATAATAGACATACTACCATGGAACGAATCTCAACATACTAACGAAGCTAACTAAAGGAAGGATACAACCATCCTAACCACCATACAACCAATCATGTAGATGCAAGCTAACCATAGGGGAGCATGAACCCTTACCCTAATCTACCATGAGAAACTAATCTCAAGATATGACATGAATTGAACCTTGCATGCAAATCAAGCTTCCATGAAATGCACCTTGCATGCAAGTCAAGCTAACATTAGGAGAGTATAGGATTTTCCCCTAAAGCTACCATGAAATGGTTTTGGCCTAACCAATTCAAGCTAACATGATCAAGTATCCTTACAACACAAGACCAAGATAAACATAAGAGAGCTTACTTCCTCCATCTCGAGCTAGCATGAGGTTTATCACCCCAAGATACCATGAGTAATCTGACCCAAGCTTCCATGAGATTTCAACACCTCAATATACCATGAGTATTTCAACTCAAGCCTCCTTGATATTTACTATACCAAGATACCCTTGATACCTACCATCTCAAGTTATCATGAAATTTACATCTCAAGCTATCATGCCTTGGTCTTGTCTCACCATGTCTATTACACAAGAAGTGACCATACAACTCATCTTCAAGCTAATCCTAGTCAACCATGTATTGATTCATTTTAGGTTCTTAAGTAAACCTAGGGTTCATCTATGTGAGAACTTGATTCTCCTAATCATGTTCATTTTTCGGTGTAGAAGAGAAAGGAAATATCACCTCAATCATCCTCAACTGGCTTTACCCCCAATGCCCTAACATCAATGGCATAACTGCCCATAAATGATTACTACCTTTAATTCATTATGATTTAAGTTAAATTTCATGCTTTATTCATTCAATTAGATTATTAGAAGGTAATTCCAATTATACATGATCAGATAGATTCAATTCAATGCTTTACAAGTCAAGACCAACCTAGATCAATTAATCCTAGTTCAATTCATATATAGGTGACTAGCCTCTAATGGCCTAAGATCACCATGATCACCTTCAAATTCAATTACCGTAATTCACCTTGAAACACCATAAAAATAGTACATAATCATCACATAAACATAATTTAATGTTACCCACTCTATTGGGATCACAAACATACCTTACCCACAATGCAATCAAAACCCTCACTAGATTGGAGTTCGTTAGATTCATAATTGAAGGGAAGCTAGGGGGTTTCATGGATTGAAGAATACATGAATAAATAATATTCACATACCTTAGATTAGAGCCTCAATATTATCTTGAATCCTTGGAGAAATTGTCCTAAGTTGTTGCTCCCAATTCTTCTTCTACTCTAATTGTGTTCTTGAGAGTTCTATTATGAGAGAGACGTTTCGATTTGGAGTCTAGAGTATATGAGGGTCTTTTATTTTTAAATACTCCTAAAATATCTAAAATCACCTAATGTAACCTCCCATGCATTTATTTTTGCGTGGGGTGAATTTCCCATCACCCCTCCACTTTACAGTGAGCTCCGAAAATTGCAGACTCAATCCACGGTTAACCATCGACGGACGGTTGGTTGGACGATGGTCCATCCTGAAGGTCCGACATATTGTTCATAGAGGTATCGTTTGGGTACTTAAATCAAAAATCTAAGTTTCAACCAACGCCCCTCACCAACGGGGCGTCGATGGACCTACGGTCCGTTGGTGCCCCTCATTTGTTGGGACATGTTTTGACAGTTTTTCTCTTAAGTTGGGTCCTCTTCAGGGACCTTTAGGTGGGTCCTTGGGGACTCGTTCCTGGATTTTTCCACCCCAAATATGTCCGTAAAGATGTTAGGAACCCTCCCTATAAATTTGAGATCCAAACTCTACCTAAAACCTCATGAAACATACTAAGGCACGCTAGCACATCTCAAGGCTATCTTGCAAACGTCACCGAACTTTCTTGGACGTTTCTCCTCCAAACTCTCTTAAACTCTACATAATTCCTCTAAACACCATAATTGATCATTTTAGGACTCATAAGCTCAAGTCACTTAATGTTAGTCTCTATTTGGACCTATTTCATTTTGGGTCCTTACACTACTTACTAGATTCTTGATCACTGCCTAGTAATTCTAATGCTTCGAAAAGTCTTCGTCCTACACTACAACATCTCCGACTAACCACCCACAACATATCCTTTACTTTAACTTCTAGGTTACCTTGTCCTTTCCACATAGTACATTACCACAAGCTTTCAAACTACCCACCAAGGACTCCTCCCTCCAAGGTGAGATACTCCTAAGTAATTACTTCACGCACCCTACCCCCACTTATCACCCTTACAGCTCATGAACAACCTTTAATTTCCACTATCCTACCATTGAAATCTTTACATTATCACTTTCTTCAATAATACGATACACAATAAGTCTACTCGGCACAAAAGAGCAATCAATATAAGACCCCATAACCATATCACCATTCTCGAAAATTACAATTATGTTTAGCATTACAAAATAGGTTCAACTTCAGGATTATAAATTATCATAATTATATCATGTCATTAGTCCTCTTATGAAACTCAAATCCAAACTGTTAGCATTCTAGAACATGGTACTCGATCTAATCATTATGCTGGAACATGGAAACCAATACCAATTAGTTATGTCGGAACGTGGCAATCGATCCCAATTAGTTATGCTAGAACGTGGAAACCAATCCCAATTAGTTATGTCGGAGCATGGCAATCAATTTATTCAACACACCACAATTATACAACAAGAGTGGTTCCCAACATATAGTTCTTCGTTCATACTTCTTTATATTAGGTGTGACCAACAAGCTTCATTCACATACATGCACATATGATAATGAAGCAAGAACAACCTACCACCCACAATCATAGGATCATGATCACCCCAATGAACTATTCATCTATGTATGACATGTATGCATTAATTCACCCATACTCAAACCTAGTTCATCATCTAAGGCTTTTTACCAGGGTTTAATCATACTTCATTCGGTGCACAAGGGCTTACCCATCTTACCATCGACTCACATATATTACACAGTGAACACAGACTTACAACTACTCAATTCATAAAAACCTAACCTACCTGGGTGCCAAGCAACTAAACAGAGTTATAGACTTCGATTCCTTTTTATAGTCTTTTTTATGGTGATCTTGGTCGGACATTTGCAATGCATCATCATCATCATGCTAGAAGTCTCTCCCTCCCTCTTTCCAAAGCTTCAAGAAACTTTTTGTATTACGACAAATCTAGGTATTTTAAGAAGAAGAATGAAAGAGGAATTCACGTTATTTACATTTTGTCTTGCCTATCCCGCTCTAGCGCCAACTTACCCCGCCCTAGCGGCACCTCCCTAGCGATATCTCGCCCGCCTTGGTGGGACAATGGCACAGTAATTTTTCAATTTTTTTCTTTTCTTAATTAGTGGCAGTTGGGGTCGTTACACAAAGTTAAAACTATCAAGGCAGAAACTTTTGGATAGATTTTCTCCAATTCTAACTAGGATTTCATAGGTCAATATTTCGTAAATTAATTAAATATGTTCCTTATATGTTTATTATAATATTTACTAAAATGATGTGAATAGGCGTTTGGACATGAAATAGTTGATAGTTTAAAGAAAGGAAGTAGTTTTTGAAGTTAAATTAAAAAAATTACTTGAAGGTTGTGCATGGACATAAAAACATATTATAAGTATCAAGAGTGAAAAATTGAAAAACAAATTATATTGGAAGATCGTACGGTGTGAAAAATTAGGTATCATTAGTCTACCAACTAAGCTACCAACACTTTCCTGTTTTTTTTAGATATAAAGCACAATTATCCTTTAGACTGTAACCGAGATCCCAAAAATACACCTTAACTAAACTAAGGTCCTATCCTTCACGCCCCCCATAATCCATTTTTTTTTAATTTTATACTTTTGGCTTACATGACACACTTCATGACTCCACGTTGTTGAGACACATGGAAGATGTTTGGGTGCCACGTAAGTTAAAAAGGTGTAAAAAGGGAATAGGGTCGAAAGTAATAAGAACTTAGTTTAATTATGGTGTTTCTTTGGGATTTCACTCATAGTCTAAGTTCTGCCTTTATCCCTATTTTTTATGACATCGAAATCTGTGAAAACTTGAAAAATATATGATATTTGAGGTAATGATATATATAGTGTAGATCCAATTTCCCTTTCATATTTTCGTGATTCTTTGTTTTAATAGATGGAATATGTGAAAAACGTTCGCTCATTACTGATTGCTTGAAGAATGTTCATTAGTTTTATTTAGCATGATTCATGTCCGAGAGACAGTTTCCTTCATTTAAAGAAAAAAAATCCTAAGTTGTTTTTAGATGGATATATAATGATCTAGGTGTAGGTTGTAATAGATCGATTGAAGTAACACCTCTTTCATTTCATCTTCTTTTTTAATGAAAGGACAAGGAAGCTGCCTAAATTTTTACTCAGTAGATAAGAAACATAAACAAAATAAAAAAAAAATAAAAAAAAAAAGATAACTTTTTAGTGTCAAAGGTTGTCACTTTGTAGTATATTTTCTATTTTTTCTACTGTTTTTATTATATACATATTTAGTCAAAAAAATCGATAAAGCAGTGTCACATCACACCCTTGAGCCTTAGTAGATCTGCATTTACAAGTTAGTATTTTACTAAATGATACTTTTTTTTATTTATATTTATGCGACGTAGTTTGACTTGACATGCTATTTAAGAAATAAAAAATGCTTGTTTTGAAAGTTATCCTCGTAATTGGATTTGGTGTAATTGAGTGTAATACACTGTCTATATAGTTTGGTTGGACATGTAATCACGTGGTCGGCAGGTAATCTTTATATATATAATAAGAGAGGTGAAATGCTTACATGTCAACACCGCAATTAATCTCTAATTCTAAATTTTAGATTTTAAATGATCAACTAATTAAATAGAATTAATTTAATATTTTAATCAAAGAAAAGAGTTATTATTTTAAAAGAACAGTTAAAGTTTTTTACCCAATTAAAATTGTTTACTTTTTTTAATTGAAAAAGGTACAGTTTTTTTTTTAAAAAGACATTATCTATCTACACATATTTGAAAAAAGAGACACGTATGATGACAATTAATTTTTAAATTTTCTGGAATAAGTAATCTTTTTAAATTTTGAGTTAGGAAAAGGGAAGTAGTGATTTTTAATATGTAGGTAACTGATTAAAATGAAATAATTATTCTTTTAAAATAATGAAAAATACAAATAAATTTATATATTTAAAATATATATTTTAAAAATATATTTAATATGAATCATAATTATACGATAATGTACTTACAGTCAAAGTGATAAAATATAAAATAATAAAATAAATCATCTAAAAAAAGAATTATAAAATCACCATAACTCTCCACTTCTCCATTCTCTCTCGCATGGGCAGTTTTTTTTCTCACGTCCTCACTATATACAACAATACATTCAAATAATTTGTGAAAGAGCATATTGAATTTTTTTTCTCCAGAGAGCATATTGATCACTCTTTTTTATTGACATAATATCATTCTTTAAAAGAATTGTCTCCACCCTGATAATATTCTTAATCTCTTTTTTTCTCATTAACTTCAATAAGTAATCTGTAATCATTATATTTTTGTATATCTTGTCTTTTATAAGAGGATAATTTTTCGATGGAAGCATTTGTTGCGACAAATAAGTGTTGGGCTTTGTGGAGGCTTGTGAGCCGGCCCGACCCATTACTGAAACCCTAGGTTAACCATTTGGTTTTCCTATAAATATGATCCTTGTATTTGTAATTCAGAAGCAGCACAAGTGAAATAAAATCCTCCTGGTACAGTCGTGGAGTAGGGAAACCGAACCACGTTAAATTCTTGTGTGTCCCGTTTGCGTTCCGTTTTCTTTTTTCTCTAGATTATTGGTGTGTGTTGTGTGTTTAATTCCCAACAATTGCTATCAGAGCGAGGTTTCAACAACACTGTAACACAAACTGTGAGAAATTGTCACCTAGGGTTCTTGTGTGAAGAACTGTGTGCAGGAGGAGAGCCGCCGTTACCGTGTGGGTAACCTCAAGCAGCAGCCGGCTAGGAGAACCGCGCAGGGTGCGAACAGCCGTCGTCCGTGTGCTGTCCGTCGCGTCGTTCCGTTGGCCGCCGCGTCGGAAGGAGTGTGCCGCCGCCGTTCGCAAGCTACAGCCGTGCAAGACGCCGAGGATCTGGAACCGCCATTCGCGAGCAGCAGCCGCCGCGAACCAGGCACCCAGATCGAAGGAGATCTGCCGCAGATCGTAGCCCACGAGGGAGAAAGCCGCGCAGCAGTAGCGAGGCAGAGAACACCGCTGCCGTCCAGTGGCCGCCGCGTCGAGGAGCCTCAGATCTAGACGCGAGCGTCCAGATCGTGAGCATCGTCCAAATCGCCGCCCGCTGTCTGTAGACGCCGTTAAGGGAATTGCTGAAGTCCTTTGAGATGGCAGAAGATGGGAAGTTCCGAATTGAGAAGTTCGATGGTACAGATTTCAGTTGGTGGAAGATGCAGATTGAAGATTTGCTGGTTCAGAAAGATTTGGACGTAGTGTTGGGTGACAAGCAAGGAAAATTGTCTGATGCAGAGTGGGCAGTTTGGATCGGAAAGCTATGTTAGTTATCCGACTCTCGTTGACCAAGAATGTTGCGTTCAACATTCTTAAGGAGAAGACAGCGAAAGGCATCTTGGAAGCCTTGTCTAACATGTACGAGAAGCCATCTGCAGCAAACAAAATTTTTGATTAGAGAGTTGGTGAACACAAAGATGAAGGAAGGCAGTTCAGTTACCGAGCACATCAACTCATTGAATTCGATCTTAGCCAGACTTTTGTCAGTTGGCATTAAGTTCGATGATGAAGTTCAAGCTTTACTACTGTTATCATCATTGCCTGACAGTTGGTCCGGAACGGTTACAGCAGTTGCCAGTTCAGTGGGACCTAATGGATTCACCTTTGAGAAGATTCGTGATCTCGTTCTTGGCGAGGATGTCAGAAGAAGGAGTTCTGGAGAATCATCAGGTGATATGCTAAACGTCGTCAGAGGCAGAGGAAATAACAGAGGTAGTGGGAGCAGGAACCGAAGAAGGAGTCAGTCGAAGGCTCGGGATGGCTCAGGTGTAACAAGTTGGAACTGCAAGGAGGTGGGGCATTTCAGGAATCAATGCCAGAAAGACAAACAAGTCAACATTGCAAAAGACAGCGCCAACGAGGATTTGTTTATCTGTTGCGCGGAGAGCAATGTGGATTCCTGGGTCATGGATTCTGGTGCTTCTTTTCACGCTACCCACAGCAGTGAAGCATTGCAGAATCTGGTTATTGGAGACTTTGGAAAGGTAAGGCTTGCAGACGATAGAGCTCTTGATGTTACGGGCATGGGTGACATGGTGCTGAAGACGCCAGTCGTTTCTGGACCTTGAAGGATGTCAGAGTTGTTCCAAGCTTGACGAAAAGTTTGATTTCTGTTAGGCAGTTGGTTGAACAGGGACATCATGTGAAGTTCGGAAATGGCAGTGGAAGGTCGTGAGGGGCAATCTTGTCATGGCTCGTGGAACAAAAAGAGGATCGTTGTATATTGTCGGATTACCGTCTGAGGGAGTGACCGTCCAGTTCAGAAGAAAAACAAAGTCCGGTTCACAGAATCTCGTGGGCAGAAGAAGGTTGTCTTTGCAAGAAAGAAACCCAGAGCCACAGGTCAGATTCAGGATGAACGAGCAAGGAAAGGTTCAGGAAGACCAGTCAGAGGCGTTTGTGGCAGTGGGAGCACCGGCCGTGCTTCAACCAAGGCTCCTAGAAGACAGTGGGTCAAGAGAACCAGTATTCCAGCTGTTGATACGTCTCCAGAAAATTTCTTGCTGAGTATGGAGAGTGTTTGTTCTCAGGGAGTTCTAGGATCCGGCAGTTCGTGTCTCAAGTGGGAGCCGGTAGGGACCGAGGACGAGTCAAGGGCAGTTTCAGCCGTGACTGATGTGTTGAAGCTTCGGGGAGCTTCAACGGGCCTTCAGTTGATGATGAGAAGGCCGCTGTAGCAGGAGAGAGTTGAAAAAGATTACTAGACATACAAGTGTTCTAAGTGGATGACAGTTGAAATTCTTCAAGCCTCCAAGTGGGAGATTGTTGGGCTTTGTGGAGGCTTGTGAGCCGGCCCGACCCATTACTGAAACCCTAGGTTAACCATTTGTTTTCCTATAAATATGATCCTTGTATTTGTAATTCAGAAGCAGCACAAGTGAAATAAAATCCTCCTGTTACAGTCGTGGAGTAGGGAAACCGAACCACGTAATTCTTGTGTGTCCCGTTTGCGTTCCGTTTCTCTTTTCTCTAGATTATTTGTGTGTGGTGTGTGTTTAATTCCCAACAAAGAGAAGCTAGTTGTGGAGAGAAGATTTTGAGATTCTTCAAATAATAATTATATACCCAT